>CM076573.1:697203197-697551394 GCA_034641835.2 Pinus albicaulis
TTCCAAAAACAAAAACATGTCAAAATTTGCCCAAAATTGGTGTGTATGACCCTCAAGGGTCCTTAGAAACATGATCCAAAGTGGTGGCCAAAATCTCAAGCCCCGATGTGTCTTTCTTCATTTTCCGTGCCGGGCGCTTCCCTTTAGCTTCCTTTAGCTTTTCTTGGGCAGCCTTTAACTTGCGACGGGCAAACTGATTTAACTTCTTGTAATGCCTCGTCATTCTCCTTTGCAGCTCTAGATCCCTATTTTTCCTCTCCAAATTCTTCTCCAAATGGTCATTGACTCTTTCAAGCTATGCCTCGGAGGCATCTTGTTCTAGATGCGCTTCTGCAACACCAAACTGCCTCAAAAGCTCTTGAAATGTCTCCTTCAAACAAAACTCTGCCTTCTCTGTCAATCACTGTTTGATCAAGGTAAAAATGGTTTCAAAAGCTGTGTGAGATGCCTTCTTTGCTATTAGGTCCCTGCTCCTTCAAAACCATGTTCCTTTCTTTGTATGCCAGTCAACAAAAATAAACACAGTCAAAATCCTTTTTCTGTGTTTGTGGTAAAATCACCCAGTTCTTGTTGTTTTGAGGGCAACAAGACAGCTCTGCTCTTGGATAAAGGCAAAACAACAACCTTCTCAATTCAAAACACTACTCTCTTTTTGGTATGCCTTTCAACAAGTATATTCAACACTATTACACAGTAAAACAAAGTGTAGACACAGTCAAGGTCATTGTGTAATAGGATAAGGTGACAGAGCTTATTTTGTTTGGTGTGAGCTCAAAGACCTGTAGTTTTCAACAACAAAACTTCTCTTTAATAAAACACTGCCCTTGTCCTTTTAACATACGGAGAAGAATTTTGAAATGTCGAGAAATTCTCATATAATGACCATTGTTGTTTTTAACATAGACCCACAGTTGCACCTCTCAAAACACCTTGTCTCTCCTTTCTTTCATCACAGTTTTGAGGGCAGTTTCATGGCATTTTCTTATCAACAAAACTCATAAGCTTGTAATGTTTCATATTTAGCCAACATAACTACAGAAGATCCTGTTTTCAGAATAAAAAAAAACAAAGCTTGAAACTGTGACCTTACATCATGATTTTTATCTTTTTCACTCTACTCAACAGTTTTGCAAAGAGCAAAAAGGCACATAGAATACCTTTAGAATTTGATGACAAGCTTGGGCAGAAGGTTAGAGCAGCTTAGAGATTCATTTGAGGTGCTTTGGGGTGTTTAAAATGTGCGCGACGCGTTTGAAAGAAAGAGTGCCGCACGGAAAAGGTCATCGGGTCATTTGTCGGGCCGACATGACCCGAACCTACAGGCGTGCTGCGCGCCTGTGTATGTCTTTGTAATTCGTGCGCTCGAACGCGCCACGCGCCGCTACAGGCGCGCCACGCTACCTTAACCCCCGAAAAACTCTGCTAACTCGTTTGAAACTTTTTCTCCGGTCTAAGGAAACAGCAAAGGGGCTTTGTCTTTCATTTCAAAATGCATAATGGGCAGGAGAAACAGTCTCCAACCTTTATATTTGAAAAGAGATCAAACCCTTGGTGACGGTATTGCAAATGTTCAAAAATCCTTTGGTTTTTAAACCAAATTATGAAACACTTCATATTTTGAAAACAGAACTAAACTTCTCTTGCATAAGCAAAATCATAGAGGCAATGATCACTTCTTTATAAGCCCGTTCTCCCTTTTGAAATGACACAAAATTTTTTGAGAATTCTTAAACTTTGACTGTTTTCTCAATAGAGAGAAAACTGTTTTCCCTTTGATATTCTGCATTTGTAGTTTCAAAATATTTTCCACCTATTATCTTTGTATTCCTCATCTGTTGTAACGTGTGTTATGGGAGCTCACTTTTTACTGTGGATAAGAAATTTGTTGGTCACTGTAAGTGAAAACCTTGTGTTACAAAAGGTCATCCAACCCTCTTTTTTGAAGAGAAGCCTATTCAGAGCCTTTGCCATATGCCATGATCTCTTTTTACTCTTTGACTATCTGCTTTCACTATCCTTTTCCAATGATGATAAACCTGTCAGTTTATAGGTTTTGCTTTGTGCTTCAAAGGTAATGAAAAATTCTGTAGACTATTTTTAGAACCTACTGCTTTACCTCTATTCAAAATGTAACAACAGAGTGCCTTTGACCTATTCTTATAAGGGACCTGCCTATATTTTCTTTGAAAGTTTCTCCATAGTCTGAAAAATAGACCAAATTCCTCTTTGTATTATATGAACAACTGTGTCTAGCTGCAATACCTCTTGGGGAATTGAGCTCAGATTTCTTTTGTCGGAGACCTTGTTAAGAGACAAGTTTTGACCCATTTGATTGCAATGGTACCCCTGCTTTCCTTCTTGGTCTCTTACCTTGTTTCTCTGTTTCAGCTATTCTCACTGTTCGTACCTCTTATCTTTTGATCAGTCAAACTTTGGGATCAGTCAATGCCCTGGCCCTCTACTTATGAATGAAGGAGGCCCTTTACTTGGCGAAAAGTCTAATGTTCTTTAACCTCTGTCTTAATCTGCTGAAGAATTTTTGATGAGCATGCTTGACAAGGGTTTCTCTTATATATGATGGCAAGCAAAAAAACTTTGACAAACAGTACTGCTTTTACCTCTGCCTGCAATCATCACTTTGCTTCAGAAAACCCTAGTCACTGTCTCACTGTTTATTAAAAACATATCTTGTCTTACAGTCAGTTGCAATTCTTCAAGTTAAACTTTGACCATCGCCCTCTACTTATAGATGAAGGAGGCGCTTTAAAAAACCCTCTGCTTATAAATGAAGGAGGTCTTAGTCATGTCATATCAACATCCTCTTGACAGTGTTATTTATCCTTTTTCTATCCTTTCAGGCTTTGAATGAGGTCGCAAGAGCCTGATGAGAAACTCTTTGCTCTGTAGCTGCATCCCAAGCTCAAGATCACATTGAGAAGCAGCTGTCTTCTCATGTGGAGCCAAAAATTGTCTTCTGAGATGCTGGTATGTTTTTGTATTTGAAATATATATCAAACACTATAAAGACACCTATAATCAGCTTGACCTATGGTCTATGGATTTCTGAGACTTAAGGGTGTATTAGTGGCACGACCTAGGGCTGTAACCAACTTCATTAGCAGAGTAGGAAGGTCTGTTATGACTGGTATATAGCAGATGGAAGTTTTTGGCTCTTTGATAGTTTGCCAAGGGTGAAATGCCTTAAAGCGCCACTTCCTAACTTAGGGGAGACTATTTGAATAGATTTGGATTGTCCTTTTAGAGCTGATGGGTAGACTAGTATGGCTGAGGCAAGGTAGGATTTGATAATGGGGTTTCAGCTCGTCATGGGCAGACTGAAAAGTAGGAGGGAAAAAAAGTTTATGGGTGTTTTCCAAGCTGGAAAATATGACAAATTTTGGATCAGCTGTTAGAAAACTTGGCTATCAGAACTAGTCATCACCAACAAATGAAAAATACTGATGACTAACATCTAGCCCCCCTATAAATTTTTGACAAGAAAAGTAGGGGGCTAAATTGTTTTTGAGCCTTCAAGGAATGCATATCCCCTGAAGACACATCATCCCTGAAGTTTCCTGTGCCTTTTCCTTTAATAAAATACCCTCTAATAATTCCCATTATAAAGCCTCTCTGATTGCAAAAATTGTGCTCCTACAGGCCTTCATTTGCCCCTGGTACCCCTGCAGAATTGTCCATTTCATCCCTTCTTCCCTTTGTCAAAGTCCCCCTTTATTACCCCCATATTTCCCCCCTAAACCTTCTAAATCATCCCCATGCCCGTCTTAAACCATACACACATCCTTGGTGTGGTTTAAGAACCCCTTCTTCCCTCCATCGTTACGCCTTTTAGCCTTTAATTTCATTGAAAATGGGTAAAAAACTCACTTTGCAACTTAAATTAGGCCTTAGCCCCTTTTTGCTAGCCCCTCAGCGTTTTCTCCATGAGACCTAGGCACTGAAACCGAGCACTGGCCCGAAAGGCGTTTACCGTAAATGGATATCGGACGCAGTTTCGACCGTCGATCTGTAAAGATCGGACGACAATCACGACTTCCTCAGCGTCCATTATTCACCCCGTTCATCGCCCCGATCACGCCATCGCTGTCTATTTACCCGCAGATCCGATGGTTTGGAGTCTACCTACCCCAGTGGTCCCCCCGTACTATTCAAAAACCATCTGGTTTCTATCGCAACGCCTTTGGGCGGAGGGCAGTATTTTCCGATAGGCCAGTGATTCCACTCAGCATTCGACACGTGACTCCGACACTATTTCAAAACCACTACCCCATCGTGCATTAACGTTCGTCCATGGATGCGTAGCGATATGTACGTGCACCGTCCGATCTGGGGCAGTTGATCCAAGGGTCGTCGTTCCATAGATCTACGCATGAGTTAACCCAAGGCAGCCGTACCCCTGGCCCACAGTCTATCGCCGTCCGACGTGCTTTCTACCTTCAATCTCCACCGAGATCGGACGGTCTAGATTTAATTGCCTCGCCGTTGACCACCCCGCCATCGCCCGGTCCCACCACATCACCCCCACGTGTATCCATCGGACATCCGCCCATCCCATTGCATATATTTGTTCAAAAGTCGGGTTTGTTAAGGTTTTTCATTTAAATTTCCTCTGCGCTCTGCCAACCTTCACAAAGGCTTCCCTCCATCATTCCTCTGCATTGTTCCGCCATTTCACCAGCCGCACGACCATTTTCATCATCTGCACTGCATCCATTACCCCCCATTCATTGATTTCATAACAAGTTTTCTGTTTTGTAGGGTTTTGAGGTGGTGAAAGCCGCCATGATTTGCACCCGCTGTCATAGTGACAGAAAACACAGGAAAAGACCATGTGTAGAGGCAGAAATCATGAAGAAAACCCGAGGAGGTCCTACGACAGGACTTGCATTAAAGGACCAGGGTATTACTCTATGAAAATGTCCCGACGCCATTAACACACAGATTTCACAGTCAAAGATTTAAATTAAGAAGTAGAGAGCTTAAGGCACACAAATGAAGATATATAAGCCTTATGTTCAGAGATTTAAAGGAAAAGAATCAGTTTGAAGACCCAGTGGATCGTTCAAATGATCCAATGCACAGAAATATAATACTATCAGGGTTTCCGTATCAGCAGAACATTCTTCCATGAAAGGACATAACACACATTATTGTTTCAGTCTACATTGTGTTCAAATGAATATTTCCGCCCTATCAGCAATCCTACACCATCAGAAGCATTTGTTACACGGTATGGCAGACCCTAGCATCATTATTCTTCCTTTTTGTATGATTCACCAGAACACTACAATGAATACCAAAGATAAATGCTCAGAATTAAAACTGAATGGAGCCTCGGCCCTCCTGCTACTCTAGAATTTAATGCTGCAATTAAAATGTCATCTACTCATGTTATTCTTTTCTCCTATAAGAATTCCCGAGAACATATTGTAAAAGGTTGTTGTTGTTCGGCTGCTGCCGTTGCTGTTAGAAGGATTCATTCTGACTGTTAGAACAATCTTGGGAGGGATTAGTAGAGTAGTTTTTATGTATTAGGCTGGGAGGAGAATTTTGGATTGTAACAACCATTGAGCTCAGTGTATGTGACTGGTTTTGGATCAATTAATCAAAGAACATTTCACAGGATCCTGGTCTATTACTATTGGTGATGTCTTCTAACTTTTTTTTATTACATTTCATATTGTTTCATTTATTTGGATGCGTGGAAATATAGCATGAGATTTACCAGCAATGAAATTTCTGTCTTACGCTCTCCTTGCCTTAATGTTTTATGCTAAATGTGATTATCTAAGGGCTAATCTCAGTTAATTTAACCAGTGTAGTAGTTCCTTATGCTGCTAGCTGATGTATGAGTTAGATGGAATTTGTCTTTAGTTGTTCTTATTGGGTTTAAGTTGGAAGATTTGGGAACACTGGGGATCAGAGTTAGCCCTGTCCACTAGGATCCTTGTGCAACCAGCTGGCCTTTACAAGATATCTTGTTAAACTTATCTCTATTTTTCCCTTGGAGCATGCTAAAGCTGACCTAGAGTTAAATGACCTCTGGTCCATTCTATAAGTTGCCCCTTTATCCCTCCTTTGAAAGTTTCCTTTGAGTATGTCCAAGCAGGTCTGGAGTTAAATGACCTTTGACCTGATCTATAGACAGAAAATTGGGTTGCTTTCTTTCTTTCACTTTCCTTCCTTAATGTTACATCCCACCATCTAATCTAAAATATCCTTTAGTATTAGATGAATTTCCCTCTGAAATCTTTGGCTAGTTGTTGCATGTAATCACCTTTCATGACTCCATAGCCCAATGGATGGCACTTTCTTGACCTATCCTATTTGCTGAAACATCCTACTGTTTTGTTCGTTTCCTTCCATTACTTTCTTAGTCCATGATCTCATGACCAACCCAGTGACCAACCAACCAAATCATTTTAAAACCCCCTTTTGTGCTTCATACCTAGCCTAACATCTCATTTTGAGCTTCAAAGATATACCATTCTTTGCTCTATTTGGAGAGATCCCTCTCCAGATCCAGGAGGGCTAGATCCTAGGGCCCCAAAGTGGTTCTGATGTTGTCTCATCTTTTGGTCTTGCCAATCTGGCCAAAACATGGGTACCCCAACATAATTGCGACTCTACTGGGGAAACTTGAGTGCATTTCACCTTAAACATTCTTAGGCACTCAAAAGACCCAAGATCTCTGGTTAGATTGGCATGCAATTTCTGATGGTGGACAACATCCTGCTTCAAGCATTCATATACATCCACCTGGCGACTCCACACTCCATAACTCCTAGAAGACCTAATGACTCCACTGGTGGAGGACACTAAACTGGTTGAGAAGAAGTAGTAGCCTTCTTTGCAAAAGCATGAATCCAAACATGGACAAGGATGCAAAGTATGATGCTTTGTATGATCAATTATATGAATTAACAGAAACGTTTGGTAAAGTGCTGGAGATGTATATGGCTAATCTGAATGTAAATGAGGATTATTTAGAACAACCAATGCATCTCCCAGAACAAGAACAGACTCAGGACCTAGAAGATGAGTAAGAAATGTATGATGCTCAAGAATCTATAGAAGACGAAGAGGAAAGTGATCGGGAACTACCTGATTGCTTACCTAGGTCTCGTATTACGCTGACTAGAGAAAATCAGGACCTAATATCAAAGGCTAATAGTGAATGATGCTTCGAGGAAACAACAGACCACATAGAGGAGGCATAATCTGATGTGGAAGAAGAGGCTCAAGAAAACATCCAGCCTCCAAATCAGCTAATACAAGAGAAAGTGGATTTTTGTTCTTCTGTCCATGATGAGAGGGAGACCCCTCTTTTGACAGAAGAGGAGATTGACCAGATATTAAATTAGCAGCCCACCCCATAGATCTTTTATAGAACACATACTCTTTCTAATTCATCTTATGAGTTTGACGATACAGATCCAAAAAGCTCTTCTGGGGATCAGGATGAAGAAAGACCCACTGAAAATCCAGAAGGTATGGTGGATGACATTAATTACACTTATGATTTTCCTATTTATGATATGTTTGATGATGAGTGTTTTCAAAGGGAAGCCGAGCTTGCAGGACCATCATCCTTAGATTCATGGGAGGGAGATCAGAGCCAGAAATTTTAGAGAAGTAATTAAACCAGTTAGCCTATCTATGATACTGATGGGGAGAGCTATGATATTATAATAGGAGATGGAGATCCTTTGAATCTCCATTCTGCTCTACTACAGATCATCAGTAAGACTGGAAACCAGCAGCCTTTCCTTTCAGAAGAGGAGGAGGATAGCAAAGAACAGATTCTTGAGCAAGCTGAAAGCAATGAACCTTCTTTTGAAAAGGAGGAAGCAATGGAACAAGCCCCTGCTCAAGTATACTTAGATCTTTTCACAGAGCTCAGCCCACCAGAGTAGAATATATCAGAGCTCCAAGAGGACAACACTGCCATATATGATGAGTCCTCCAGTTCAGAAAATGAAGAAGATGAAGGAGACACTCTACTCCAAGAGAGTCTTATTCTCCATCCAGTGGAAGAAGAAGAAATCCTGGTTGAAGCCTGCCTGCCAGATATCCATAACCAGGTATCATTTCATGATCCTTATGCACATTTTCTACAAGCATTTGAAGAAGGATCAAGGGTCTTTTTGAGCAGCATGATGCAGTCAGACATAAATTTTTTTGTAGCTGCTGTTGTGGAACAAAAAGAGTGGGAGTTGCCCTGCCTATCTAGCCTACTCAAGGAGTTAAGCAAGAAATACCAGTCATGGGATCATTTGATGGACTGGTTACATTGGAAGACAATGTTTGTAAGTTAGTCTGTGAATATTCTAGTTAGAGTAGGGTAGGTAGGAAAATCTCAATAAAGATCAGTCTGTGAGCATGTAGTTAGTTGTTTTTAATTTCTGCAAAGTCCAGCAAGTCAGACAGTCTAATCCTGGCTTGACTGTTTTAAATTTCTGTCTTAGAATGTAGAGAAGAAATCTGCTGGATAGTGTAATCCCAACAGATATTAGATTAGGTAGAGAAACATATGAGAACAACAATCTAATCTGGTCTCATGGAGTGATAAGGGTAGATTTAGAATAGGTTTATTTTCTGTTTATAAAAAAATAAAAATGATGTAAAGGGTCTGCCAGTCCAAATGCACCCTAAAGAAAAATGCTAGGATTGTAGTCTGGGTAGGTAGATTGTTTGAGAATGTTTCTGTTGATTCGATGTATTCACAAATTGTGGCAGCTGATCCAAGAAGAAAATGAATGAGTCGATTACTAGGCATCTAGCCTACACCAAATATTTATCCTCTGAATTCTTGACTCCTTCAAGAAGAATCCATCCCCATGTGGAGCCACTGTTAGCCCCCCTATAAATTTTTGACAAGAAAAGTAGGGGGCTAAATTGTTTTTGAGCCTTCAAGGAATGCATCTCTCCTAAAGACACATTATCCTTGAATTCTCTTGTGCCTTTTCCTTTGATAAAATCCCCTCTGCTGATTCCCATTATAAAGCCTCTCTGATTGCAAAAATTGTGCTCCTACAGGCCTTCATTTGCCCCTGGTACCCCTGTAGAATTATCCATTTCATCCCTTCTTCCCTTTGTCAAAGTCCCCCTTTCTTACCCCCAGATTTCCCCCCTAAACCTTCTAAATCATCCCCATGCCCCTCTTAAACCATACACACATCCTTGGTGTGGTTTAATAACCCTTATTCCCTCCATCGTTACCTCTTTTGGCCTTTAATTTCATTGAAAATGGGCAAAAAACCCACTTTGCAACTTACATTAGGCCTTAGCCCCTTTCTGCTAGCCCCTCAGCCTTTTCTCCATGAGACCTGAGTGTTGAAACCGAGCGCTGGCCTGAAAGGCGCTAACCACAAATGGATATCAGACGCAGTTTCGACCGTCGATTTGTATAGATCAAACGGCGATCGCGGCTTCCTCAGTGTCCATTATTCACCCCATTCATCGCCCCGATCACGCCATCGCCGTCTATTTACCCAAAGATCCAACGGTTTGGAGTCTACCCACCTTGGTGGTCCCCGCGTACTATTCAAAAACCATCTGGTTTCTATCAGACCACCTTTGGGCGGAGGGCGGTATTTTCCGATAGGCTAGCAATTCCACTCAACATTCGACACGTGGCTCCAACACTATTTCAAAACCACTACCCCATCGCGCATTAATGTTCGTCCATGGATGTGTAGCGATATGCATGTGCACCGTCTGATCTGGGGCAGTTGATCCAACGGTCGTCGTTCCACAGAGTTACGCACGAGTTAACCCAAGGCAGCTATACCCCTGGCCCACAGTCCATCGCCCTCCGATGTGATTTCTATCGTCAATATCCACTGAGATCGGATGGTCCAGATTTAATTTCCCCACCGTTGACCACCCTGCCATCACCCGGTCCTGCCACGTCACCCCCACGTGTATCCACCGTACATCCGCCCATCCCATTGCATATATTTGTTCAAAAGTCGGGTTTGTTAAGGTTTTTCATTTAAATTTCCTCTGCACTCTGCCAACCTTCACCAAGGCTTCCCTCCATCATTCCTCTGCATTGTTCCGCCATTTCACCAGTCGCATGACCATTTTCATCATCCGCACCGCATCCATTACCCCCCATTCATGGATTTCATAAAATTTTTTCTGTTTTGCAGGGTTTTGAGGTGGTGAAAGCCGCCATGATTTGCACCCGCTGTCACAGTGATAGAAAACACAGGAAAAGACCATGTGCAGAGGCAGAAATCATGAAGAAAAGTCGAGGAGGTCCTATGACAGGACTTGCATTAAAGGACCAGGGTATTACTCTGTGAAAATGTCCCGGCACCATTAACACACAGATTTCACAGTCAGAGATTTAAATTAAGCACCAGAGAGCTTAAGGCACGCAAATGAAGATATATAAGCCTTATGTTCAGAGATTTAAAGGCAAAGAATCAGTTTGAAGACCCAGTGGATCCTTCAGATGGTCCAATGCACAAAAATATAATAATATTAGGGTTTCCATATTAGCAGAATGTTCTTCCATGAAAGGACACGGTACACATTATTGTTTTAGTCTACATTGTGTCCAAATGAAGATTTTCGCCCTATCAACATTCCTACACCATCAGAAGCATTTGTTACACGGTATGGCAGACCCTAGCATCATTATTCCGCCTTTTTGTGCGATTCACCAGAACACTACAACGAGTACCAAAGATAAATGCTCAAAATTAAAACCAAATGGAGCCTCGGCCCTCCTGCTGCTCCAGAATTAAATTCTGCAATTAAAATGTCATCTACTCATGTTATTCTTTTCTCCTATAAGAATTCCTGAGAACATATTGTAAAAGGTTGTTGTTGTTCGGCTGCTGTCGTTGTTGTTAGAAGGATTCATTCTGACTATTAGAGCAGTCTTGGGAGGGATTAGCAGAGTAGTTGTTATGTATTAGGCTGGGAGGAGAATTTTGGATTGTAACAGCCATTGAGCTCAGTGTATGTGATTGGTTTTGCATCAATTAATCAAAGCACATTTCACAGGATCCTGGTCTATTACTATTGGTGATGTCTTCTAACTTTGTTTATTACATTTCATATTGTTTCATTTTTTGTTGTCTTGCATCAGAAATATGGCATAGGATTTACCCTTGTTAGGTACCCTATGATTCTGCTCTCCTTGCCTTAATGTTTTCTACTAAATGTGATTATCTAAGGGCTGATCTCTGTTAATTTAACCAGTGTAGTAGTTCATTATGCTGCTAGTTTATGTATGAGTTAAATGGAATATGTCTTTAGTTGTTCTTGTTGGGTTTAAGTTGGAAGATTTGGGAACACTGGGGATCAGAGTTAGCCCTGTCCACTAGGATCCTTGTGCAATCAGCTGGCCTTTACAATATCTCTTGTTAAACTTATCTCTGTTTTTCCCTTGGAGCATGCTAAAGTTGACCTAGATTTAAATGACCTCTGGTCCGATCTATAAGCTGCCCCTTTGTCCCTACTTTGAAAGTTGCCTTTGAGTATGTCCAAGAAGGTCTGGAGTTAAATGACCTCTGACCTGATCTATAGACATAAAATTGGGTTGCTTTCTTTCTTTCACTTTCCTTCCTTAATTTTCCATCCCACCATCTAATCTAAAAGATCCTTTAGTATTAGATGACTTGCCCTCTGAAAGCTTTGGCTAGTTGTTGCATGTAATCACCTTTCATGACTCCATAGCCCAATGGATGGCACTTTCTTGACCTATCCTCTTTGCTGAAACATCCTACTGTTTTTTTCTTTTCCTTCCATTACTTTCTCAGTCCATGATCTCATGACCAACCCAGCGACCAACCGACCAAATCATTTTAAAACCCCCTTTGTGCTTCATAGCTAGCCTAACATCTCATTTTGAGCTTAAAAGATATACCATTCTTTTCTCTATTTGGAGAGATCCCTCTCCGGGTCCAGGAGGGCTAGATCCTAGGGCCCCAAAGTGGTTCTGATGTTGTCTCATCTTTTGGTCTTTCCAATCTAGCCAAAACATGGGAACCCCAAAAAGTGCTTTATTACATTTGGTCTACTCAACCAATGAGAATGGTGTTGAATTTTCTACAACAACAGAGTAGAATACTATTTTCTACCAGATAATTTATACCTAATGATTCTTCACACAATATTCTTATGCTGCTGATATTCTTATGAGTTGAGCTTGGTTGGCTTCCATTCCCCTAATTACCTGCGCCTGATTGAGTTGAATATCCTTAACCATTTGGGATAATTCCTTGATGAGCCCATTGTCAGACCTTTTAATTTCTTTTACTTTAGTTTTTCTTTGACCTTTTCTTTATCTCCATATTTATCTTCAAAGGCATCCATAATTGATTGTAAAGAGTCAAAGGTTTTATCCGAGAACTCTACGAACCAATCCAGTGTTCCATGAGGTCGCGTCGCCCCAATTCTTCTCAGACTACCCCAACTCTGTCACTCAGCATCCCGAGCCCAACTGGGGAATTCAATACAGAGGTGGATAGATTAGGTGAACAATGCCCAACGCCTTCTCCCAGGGACAGAGTCATGGCACTGGCTGCAGCTTGTAAAGTTAAAGATGTTGCTAACCTATCTAATTGGATGACAAGCCACCATGATCAGTGGATTGTTGTGAGATCTTCATGAAGTGAATCTCCAACATCAGATAAACCTCTATTGAAATCAAACATCAGATAAAACTCTATTGAAATCAAACATTAGTAATGGCTCCTCCATCTAGGATATTACTTACAAGGCTAATGCCACACACTTGGTTTACAAAAATAAAAAATCAAATTCAACAGTGCATCTCCTCTTCACATCCTTGCTTTGCTCCATCCACACCCATTGATTACAGAGCCATGCGATTCAAACACAATAACTATTTCTTTCACTCACAAAATGTATTGAAATAAAATCCATTATAATTTCGATGAACTATTGTGAATTAGCCATTTACAAATGCCAATGAAGGCAAGTGAGGGACTAGCGGGTCAATGTTTTGACTGGTCACCACTTGGTAAGTCCTACACTCAATAGTCTTAGCCAATAGGGAAGCTCCTACCACATGACAATAACACAGTGGAAGCACGACCTATCTCAACAATTATATGGATCAATGGTACAATGGGGATGAGGTTTTCATATTATCGCCTGGTTAAGCAAACAAAATGTCAATTAAGTGGTTGTGTTATGTCTCTTGCACTCAGCCATGCACAAAAACTTCAGTTTTCATTCACGGAGCTAAAGGATTCATGATAAAGATAATTCTTCTTCTCACATCTTCATTTACTATTCTTACAGGTTTACCCTTATGAATTATGAAAGAAATCAATTGAAATATTGTACGCTGATACCAGTCATGAAATCAATGAATATAACTTCTGATTGTGGTTTCTCTGCATTGTTGATGCATCCTAGGACAAAATAGACGTTCTTAACCTCAACTTTAGAGTATTTCATGAAAGGTCAAGTCATTCCACCAAATCGCAGTCAGTTTTAACTGGAAATGGCTAGAAATAAGTGTGTGTGGGGACTGTCATACTGCTATCAAGTTCATCTCCAAAATTGTAGGACGAGAATTGGTTGTAAGGGATGCAAATTGATTCCATCATTTTAGGGAGGGCTCATGCTCATGTGGTGATTATTGGTGACATAAGAGGAGATTGCAACATGCATTGTTGTATTTGGACACATTTTCTTTAGTGATGTATGCAAAGACAAAACATTCAGGACAAAAGTGATGTGTACTCTATTGCATGACATGAATGCTACATATGTGAAGCACAGTATAGGGTATTATATCATCTTGCAAGAGGCCGAAAACTGAAGGGTATGTTATTAGATGCATAGTGTAGAATCTAGTTTAATAGTGTAACCCTGAGGACTTAATGTGCTAGATATTCAAAGACGTGCCCTTCAAGAATGCTGATGCAAGTGTGCCAATTTGATTTAAAGTGCTCAGTTGGATTATGAACCCTTTTGTAGCACGCAAGCATCAGCTATAGAGTGGAAAAATTTGATTTGTGATTGTGTGAGCCTGTTAATGTGGATTTTCACAACAATTTTATGTGTTGTCAATCACCTGTTGCATTTTATATGGATGTCCAGAAAACATGAATTAGTTCTACTATTCTCATATGCCTTGTCTGGCTTTAGATGGGAAAAGTTGTAAAAATATGCCCAATCAAGGTATCAATAACTTCTGTTCTCCTTTTGTTTTTCCTCTTTACATTTCTGGCAAAATCCTTGTTTACTTCTTCACTTGGTACAAGTTTTGGTAGGACAGGAACAACCATAAAATCAGTCAAGGAAGAGGTATTGGGTCCTGGGACCAACTCCATGTTCTCCATTAGGGAAACCAGACACTCCGGAGCTGAAAAGACATCAAAACCCAAAAGGCCATTGGAGCAAATGCCGAAAAAAAAACATCAAAACCCTATGAGTAAACTAAAACACATCGAAACCAAATAGCCATTGCTACAGATGAAAACTAAAAATTCTCGACAATATAAGGGAAAAGTAACCAAATGAGCATATCAGCTAACGTAAACACATTGAAACTAGATACGTGTTGTTGCATGATGCAAACCAAAACTTCTCAGTTACATGTGGAAGATTAACCAAATGGGCATATTAGCAAACTAAAATAAAGAGAAACCAAACAACCATTGCCGCAGATGCAAACAAGAACTTTTTAGAATAACATAGAAAAAATAACCAAATGGGCATATCAGCAAACCAAAACATATAGAAACCAGATAGCCATTGCCGCATAAGCCAACCAAAAATTCTCGTAGCTAATAAAATGCACCATAACCAAATGGGCAGAAGTAGAAAGTAACAAAACCAAATGGCAAGCAAACAACCAAAGAAACCTAAAGGGCATTGCATTATCATTGGATAAACATAGAAACTTAACTCATCTATGGACATTTCCCATGATTTTTAAGACGGAGTCAATATAGGAAAGGTGATACTTAAAGGGCTCCCACATGCTTTAGAAATTTTATATCTATTGGTTTATAAACATTAGAGGTGGAAAAATATCCTAAGCTCTAGAGTTAAGTTTGTTCCAACTTAGCTATATCTTGAACAACAAATTGTTGTTGACGTCAAGGATATGATAGAAATTTGGTGGGTTGTAGGGTAGTCTTGTCATGAAATAAATGTAATGTAGTTACTAGGTAGGTAGGGGGAACCATTTTGGTGTAACTTGGCCATAAATGGGACATCTATCCATGCATAGTTTTTTAAGAACAAATACACCTAGTGGATTATCATTGTACGGGAATCACTTTAGGATCTAGGCTACTGTGCACACACTAACTAAAGGGATATTAGTGAAACCCACAAAAGTATTATAGGTTCTTTTATATAAATAGGTGTTCTTGTGCTCTCATTGGTTAGTTATGGGAAAATGACAATAAAGTAAGAGAAGTTATAGGTGCTTTTGTAGAAATAGGTGTTCTTGTGCTCTCATTGGTTAGGTATGGGAAAATGACAATAAAGTAAGAGAAGGATTTGACTACTGGACAATTAGAGGAATGATTCCACACAAAACCAAGCGTGGTGCTGCAACACTTTCTAGGCTAAGGGCTTTTTAAGGGGTTCCCCCACCATATGACCATGTTGGGGTTGCTGTGTTTTGGTCAGATTGGAAAAACCAAAAGACAAGACAACATCAAACCACTTTGGTATCATAGGATCTAGCCCTCCTAGATCTAGAGAGGGATCTCTCTATAAATGCAAAGAATGATATATCTTTAAAGTCAGTCTATGGTATTAGGCTAGTTATGAAGCACAGGGGTTTTGGTTTGTTTGGTTGGTTGGAGATCATTAACTGAGAAGGTTATGTGAAGTGAAGAAGGAACTAAATAGAAGGATGTTCCAACATGGGAAGATAGGTCAAGAGAAGTGCCAATCCACTGGGCTATGGAGTCATAAAAGGGTTTACTTGCATAACAACTATCCAAGGGTTTACATAGGGAAAGCCATCTATACCAAAGGATATTTTTAGATAGATGGTGAGATGAAACATTGAGAAGTGGGGTGAAAGAAAGAAACCAAAGTGCAGCCTAAGATCAGGTAAGGACTTTGAACCTATCCTGCTTTTGACATTCTTCAAAGGAAACTCTCAATAAAGACACAAAGGGTAGCTTAAGATCAGGTAAAGACTTTTAACTTAGCCTGCTTTCAACATACTCTTAAGGGAAACAATCCAACAGTCCTCATAACCACTTTCAGAAAGTAGAAAACATTTAATAGTAAACAAAGAGAAAGGCCTAAGATCAGAGAAATACTTTTAACCTTCTTTGCTTTTGACACAAACTCACAGGGAAACTTTCTAGACAAACCGTTGGAGAAGAAACTAGAGGACAGGGCTAACCATAGACTTACCTGGTTTGATCTTTACTTAGCATGAAATGAAAATATCTTTCAAGGACAATGTTTCAAGTTGTACTCAACAAGACATGGGCTCACCAATGTTTCTTGACTGGTTATTCTCTATAGAATTATCCTTAAATACACAATCAGAGGAAAACATAGAGATAAATATTTATAGTGAGATTTAGGGTACTTCCAATAGTATGTCCTAATCTATGCTTGCTATACTTTATCAGAGAATAATGGATAGTATGAAAAACATGAAAGGAGACAATTATAGTAAGAAAAACATCACCAATAATATAGACTAGGATCCTGTGAATTTGCTTGTTTAATTGATGTGAAAAACTAATCACATACTTTGAGTCCAATGGCTCTTTATAGTCCAACTTCTCTTCCCAGCCTACTATATTACAAAATATTCAACTACTTCCCGTCAATAACAGTCCAAAAAATCAATCAAATCCCAACCACCAACCCTTTGCAATGAATTTTCAATGAATACTTATAGGTGAATCAGGAGGTGGAGTAGTAGATATGAACTTAAATGATTCATTAAGACAGAGGGGAGGAAGTATTCGAATGCCCACTCTGCATAATGGCTCTGCATTTATCATGTTTGGTACCCTTTAGGCTAGTCTGGAAGTATTTTTCATATTGATAATAACTTCAGGTATGTCTCTTTGAAGTACTCTGGCTGTTGGTACTCTGTTTTGTCTTCTAAGATAAGTAAGGTGGATAGTTTGGCTTGCAAGTCTTCCATGCTTCCATAACTATTGTCCTGGAAGTTTTAAAAGCCTCTGTCAGTGTAATAATTGTTCTAGTGCTCGATTGAATATGGAGGAAGTCATGTAGCTAGTCCTTCTTTGGAAAGGAACGTTCTGCTGATCTGGCTCTGATTGTGTTTAGGCTTCATTTAGCCTCTTTGATCATCTTTGGGTATTTATCTGTGTCCTTTATCCTTTTAAACATTGGATTATAAGCATTAAGTCTTCACATTAGGCATTAATCCTTAATTCTTCTTCTGATACTCTTTGCTGCTTCTTCTGACCTGTGTTTGCAAATATATAGGCTATAGAGGTGCTGGAGGGTTTATGTCAGGGTTTGATAACCCGATCTTCAATGAAAACATGCTATTAAACCCTCTCTGGTGTCTTCCTCGGCAATATTTGGCTCTGGGATAGTCCTTTTGCGCTCTATATCACCATGACTATGAATGTGGAGACAAAATGAATTCACCACTCTGTAAAACCTGAAAAACACGATAAACACATTATAAAAACCTATGGGGGTGAGGGTGGCTGCTTCAGAGGCTCGTGGGGGTGGAGGCGCAGTGAGGAGAAAAGTGAATGCAGTTGAAAAATGGATGAAAAACCCTGGCAAAGCAGCTAACCAGGTGCTTTGGAGGCTTGATTGCAAGGGTGAATGTGGAACGTTAGATCAAGATGATCTACGGCTGCGTTTGCTCGATGGAGCATTTAGGAGAACAGGTGAATGGTTGATGAACGAAGATGCGTTATTACATGGACCGTTCGATCTCAGAGGTCAATGGTTGTGGTTAAAAGTGAGATTGACGTTGCGGGTGGGGTAGGCGATATGGCAGAAAACCATTAATGGTTTTCGTGTGGGCTCTGAGGGGGTAAGTGGTTTTCCCAAAAAAAACGTGATTCGATACATCGGCTGATACATGTCTTTTTAAAAACCGTCAGTTTCGCAAATTTTTTTGGAGTTAACTCTTGGGCGCAAAAGTTTTGTGAAACGCATCGTCCGCCATCGGATCAGAGGCTCCAGATTCGACGGTGCGGATCGCACGTGATGGGAAAGTTGCACGGACAGGGTTCTGGTGGGACCGACCTTCGTTTGTCATGTAGCGGAAACATTAAGTGGCAGGGTGATTTATCAAATGGGAAGTTTTTGACTATCGAGTTAAATCCCGACCGTCATATTTGATGACTGGACGGTCAAGATTTAAGGAATGAGCAGGTAATGTGAAAAGGAGAAAAGGGACAAGAGGCGGATGGGTAGACAAAAGGAGGCCCAATGGACGTTGATCTGCATAGATCAATGGTCCATATTCATTTTAATTTTGAACTGTCGGGAATAAAAAATAGAAGGAAATAAGGGTCGGGAAGAGGGTTTTAAGCCTTTAATTGCCCGGTTGCAGGTCTTAAGGTCACATGAGATGGAGGGGCTAAAGGAAATATGCCCTCAGGGGCTTAAGACCTATAAAGTGTAAAAAGGTTATTTTTAGGCCAAAAACAGGGTTTTTAAGCCAAACTAAGGGTTCCGATAGGCTAAAGGGAGGATTTTCAAACCAAATAAAGGGGAGATATAAGGTTTAAAAGGGTTTTTGGAATGATTTAGAGGTTAGATGAAGGTATTTTGAGGGTTTTTATGAAGGGGATAAGGGTGAAAAATGGGGAATTTTGTGGGAGTGAAATGGAGAAAATTGAGGCCTTTTGAACATAGTTTCTTCACAAAACAGTAGGACTCATCAATGGAAATGGTAGTGAAGATAATTTTGAAGGATAAGGACATCACAAGGCTTCAAGGATGATAAATTTTCAAGGGAAATTTTCTCTTGAAGGCTTGAACAAAGATTTAGCCACCTATTTGCTTTGACAAATTATTATAGGTGGCTAACAGACTGGAAGAAGAGAATGGTCATTCCAGATGCATTGAAAGTGTTGAGGCTTCAGCCAGGTCACAAGTATTTTATTCTAGGAAGGTTTTCCAAAGAAGTCGGTTGGCATCACTATGACACTATTATGGAATTAGAAGGGAAGAGAAAGGCAAAGGCTCGGGTATCATATGAGAGAAGGAAGCAATTGGAAAAATTGAGATCAAAAGCAGTGGAGTTAGCCGAAAAGCAGCTTGCCCCAGAGATGGATAAGATAAAACTTGACAACATATTGGTCAATTTCCTTCACCCTTTATTGGTTATTCGGAAGGAGTATTAATACACCACCGCTAATATCAAGGTAACCCTTAGCAGATCAAGGGCTAAAAGTTGTATTTTTCATCAGAATATCAACATACCACAACCATGCTTACAACCAGGATATTTTTTTTAGGAGGAAAAATCTCGTCGAGATTAACATCAAGAATCCATTACAAAAAAAAAGGACAACTTGTGGTGATTCCAAATGAGCATAGATGAATAGCTACAATAGATGTCGAATGTGGAAATTATGGAGGAAAAATATGAAATTCATCTTCCTTTTTCATTTGAGCGAGAGGAAAATCAATCATCAATGAAAATTCAAGATTTTCAAGCTGCGCAAGATCAACCAAATTGGGGGCAGAGTTTGGGGAACCTTCGTAAGTGAATGGGGCCTATGTGATATGGCTACGAGTTATCTACCCCCACACAATCTGATATGCAAACAGTAAACATTGTAGTCATAGGGTTAATTAACCCCACACATAGGGATTACATAGGTTTTGTTCCCACGCCACATGCTCATGAACTAAAATCTCTCTTTACTGTCAATATGTGCATATGCAGCAACAAGACATCTATTCAATTTTATTGGTTGGGTGGCTCTAAGAACCATGCTCGAACGCGTTTGGGTGGGCGCCCTCAACCGAAACGACCTAACCCAAACAGGTTTGGGCGGGCGCCCTCAAACGAAATGACACGGTGTGCCTGACCGAACGAAGGCACAAGGAAGAATTTCACTAGGGCTTGTGTAATGGTACATTCATATCAATGCTAAGCTTAACCAATCATACAAGATCAACTATTATATAAACATTAGCAATCAAACTATGTTTCTACTTAAGGTTTATAAGATACACATGTTGGCATAGAGCTAGTAAGGCTATGCAATTATTACTATGATTCTGGTCAGTGTTAATAAGGTATGAAATGAATAGGTAAATAGAGATCATTATGTCATAACATGGAGCTTAGCTTGAATATGGAGTTCTTGGACACTGTAATCTAAGACCTGTATTAAGGATATCATGTTTATACGAATATGTGTTATTCCATTACATGTAGTTACATCAAGAAAAGCTTGGTCACTGATTCAATGGACTTGATTCATTAGTACTAATAGCATAGTGAAATCAATAAGCTTATAGATTCAATAGAGCTTACTACTAGCTTAAGTAAGGTGATATAGTGATAGTTACTAAGCTTAAGATGGGCATCATAGGTACGATACAGTCTCTTATATATACCAATCTGTTTTTAGTTCCATATAATTGTTATCATTGTAACTAATACATGGGAATCATAAAAGAGAGATAAGGGTGAATACATTACTCAGCTTAAGCTAATCCAACTCTTTTCACTAATCAAAGCTGGAAAGAGCATATTTAATGATATCGAGCAAGAACAGGAACAAGCACATCTTAGTATTGAGCTTACATTACACCTATGTCCACATTAGATATTGAAATACAAGATGATTTATTAGGTAGACTATTGTATGCTATTACTCTATCCTTGACCTGTATGATGAATATGGACATTGTAGTATACACTAGAGTAACACTGAAACGTACTTTTTATAAAAGACCAATATGAGATAATGTAGATTAGGGAAACACTATCCTCATATAAACTATACAAGCTTATGGATCCGGATATGATCTGAGCCTATACTACGATATGTATATTTTTTATCACTTTATTATGATATATTGATTGGCCTAGGATTAAGGGACATTTCAACATCCCAGAGCACTGGACAATACACCATTGGCTTGGCACCTTGGTACAAGGGTTTTAAGGGTACAATTGAACGAACAACTATAAAGGATAATTGTGTGTCTTACACGATTAGTGGCATCATAGAGGAAATTAATGAGACAACATTAAGAATTATAGAGTTGCATGTTCGCAAGTGGACTCGGGATTTCAAGGAATTTCTGGAAGCATTGATGACTGGGAATGATAAGATTAAAGAACCATTCATAAGGGACTACAAGGAATACAATATTGATACCAGGGTCCATTTAGAGGTGTCATTGTCTGAAGAGAATATGAAGATTTCACTTCAAGAGGGCCTTTTAAGGAAATTCAAACTGACTACTACAATCAGTACAAGTAACATGCATCTTTTTGGCTCAAAGGGAATCAATCATAAATATGAGACCCCTGAGCAAGTTTTGGAGCACTTCTATCATATCCATCTTGAATTCTATGAAAAGAGAAAGAAAGTCCAATTGGACAACCTTCAGCTTGATTTGTTGAAATTGGACAATAAAGTCAGATTCATCTTGGGAGTGGTAAATGGAGAAATCATAGTGAACAACAGGAAACATGCAGAGTTGCTTACAATCAAATAGATGAAAAAACACATACAAAAAACCAGATAATAATCATGAACAAGCTTAATATTGAATTATGAATTGTAAAGGAACTTACAAAATGTGACAATATGAACCTAGTCAAGTGCACAAGAAAAAAAATCCTGGACATGACCCCGGTTGACAAGTTGTATTACTCATGATGCAAGAGGATTTGTACCTGCGCTGCCAAGTCATTCAAAATCCATAATTATCTATACAATAAATACAAGTAATTGATGTAGTATTTTTTACTCTAAGATGCATTCTTATGATAATGTTAGAACATATGTTGAAAATGTCAAAACATACTTGAATAAGCTCCTCTTCATTTCAAGAACAATTTATTGGAGTCGCCTAAACTTGGAACAAGCCTCCCACGATCTGAAAGAGTGGCAACTAAGTCAACAATGACTTTTTTGTTTCTACGTTGGATCAAGGGAGGTTTGCTCCAAGATTAAATCACTCCAATAAATTATTCTCTACTAAACAGGGCCAACCACGTGAAGGTGGAAGCTCTTATGGCCCCTCCCCCCACATCACTCTCAATTCCCTAATACCCAATCTATATTTCATTTTTTACTTTCATGAGCAGAAAAAAAAATTCAATAACTAATAAAAAAACAATTCAAGAAAAATTAAGCAAGAAAACATTGAAAGTGCTTGACATAAAAATAGTATGATAAATGAGTTTTTAATATAACGCAAAAAACGTTCCAAGTATGGTAACATTTGTCTTATAATAATACAATATTTTACATTATCAAATTTTCTTTTTCTTCTTCTTACTTCTAAAGCTCCTAACTACATCATCAACATTATCGTGCTCTACTCTTGTTTCGTGCCTTTAATGTCTGGTCTCATGCAGTGACGGGGCATCACCTACAAAAACAAATAATATTAAATTTTAATTGTCAGTTTTTAAATATCATTGAACTAGTTCAGTGATATTAATAAAAAAAATTGCAATGAGATTATTTATCTAGTGCACCAGTTGTCACCGTTGGGACCGTTTCCCTGTCTTCCTCTCTGGTGGTAAGATCCTCAAGTACAAAATTATCTGGCATTTAAACAAAAACCATCAAGGTATAATTATAAAAAATTATAAGTGGAAATTAATTACCGTCATAGTCCTCACTAATAGTAGCATTGCCGGCCTGGTCCCCACTACAATTATCAGGTTGCACATTAGGAACATGTTCTTCTGGCAATATTTCGATCTCAATGCACTGCTCTACAACTGGGTTATTTGGTTCGTTGAAAGTGTTTCTCCCCTGATTTAAACAAAGTTGTTAGACATTAAATTTATGGACGAAAACAAGCATATTGAAAGGTTAACGTTTTACCTTATCAAGCATTATGGATCTTGGGAATTCTACGATATTCAACTACGGCTTCATAGCCGAAATGGAAAGCGATATTTATATCCTCCTTTGTAGTTTTTGTTCCAAAGTCATCACCCTACATTACATATGATTGTGTATTTTTAATGTTATTTGATGGGATTACAAAAACGTTGGAAGGCGATACAATTAATTATAAGATGTTTAGCTACTTACAATTCTTGCGGCTAATTTCAAGTAGCCTCCTTGGCCTAGCTTGTGATGGCCCTTTTTTTCAATCCTTCGAGGTTTCAGGAAACCTATCATCAAAATATTGAAGTTAGATATGACATAGCACACTTTTATTTTATACATAGAGAAAATTAAATCTATTGAATTAAAGTCATAATTTGCCTTGCGGGTCTAGTTGGAATTTTTCCTTCTTTATTTTCCCTTTTCTCTTTTCTGTCATGGATGAGTGCTCTCCACTCACTCTCTGGAACTGTGAGAGGATGCTCATATCTAGGGTTAAATTGTAACTGCATCCCATATGTGTCCCTGGTATATTTCAAATATTTTCCAACTACCCGAGCCACCGCTGTTCTGTCAAATGTGCCCACCCCAAAAAGGGCTTCTAGATAATCTAGAAGTTCCTTTTTCAGGTTGGAATTTTGGGAACTCCACCTTGTGTGTATGTTTGGGCCAAAAATTATCAATGCATGGCTCTTTAAAAACCTGTAGAACTCATTTTTCCCTACATAGAAAGAAGATATTATCATTAATTTAAAAATAAAAATCATGATAAAATATGTTTTAGATAGAGTACATGAAATAGTTAAAATATTAAAACTTACCTGGGAGTTGTACGTGCTTTATAGGGACACCTCTATCGTTCACCAAAAACATGCCATCAATGGTCCCCATGGAGCTGACACGTGTAGCTCCAGGAAACGCAATAATATAGTTGGCCATATTAGCCTCATCACTGCCAACATATTCAGCGGTTGGCTGGGTGTCTTCTTGGGCAGGGTGCATTTCTCGGCTGCCACCTAAAGGTGTAGAAGGTGTATGAGAGGGTCGCTCGGCAATATATTTCCCTTGTGTCCCACTACCACCAACACTGGGTGCACCAGGTGTCAGATAACGCTACATACAAAAGAATTTTTTTGTTAGTTTAGTTAATGTCAAAATTAAAAATCAAACTATCACAATTCATCTCATGCAAAACAAAAAAAATATCCTATTGATTTTTTATTATTACCTTATATGTTTCTAGCTGGGTCATAAGTTTTGTTATCCTCATTTCTATTTCAAGTGTTTGAGGCGAAGTGTCTACCAAACGCTCTGCTTTTCACGCCTTTTTTCGCAACAACAACATTGGACATAGGGATGAAGAAAGAACTTCCTTGTAGAGGGAATCATCAGGCATACCATGGCCAGGTGTATGCATATTTGAACAAAATTAATATTATTTCAATTATGTAAATAAATAAAATACCTGAAGATAGAGAAATGCTGTCACTTTACATGTTCTTCTATTGTCCCCTTTCCGTGATCATCCTGTCTCGGGGTTGTTCCTGTACTGCCCTAATCAGTCTGCCACATTGCAATAAAATTAGAAATGTGAAAACTTGAAAACAAAAAATGAAAAATGAAATAATTTCTAAATTCACCTTTCTAATACATAAACTTTGCGCATTAAAGAGGCCTTGGAGTGGTTGAGTATAATTAAAAATAAGGGTTGTAAGCCAAATTTTTATACTTACACCTTGCTAGTAGACAATTTCTGCAAAGTAGGTAGATTAAATGAGGCTAAAGAGATTTTCAGTGAAGCTTGGAATGGTATCCACAGATGGAGTAGTCGTCATAACTATATAATGGAAAATATGCAAAATAATAATAGCTCTAACTCTTACGTGTTGCAATCAACCAATTTGGCATATCCACATCATTCCCCCAAACAATTTCCTAGATTCTATATTAAGATGCAAGCACACCTGTAACAAACATAAAATAAGTTCACCATTTGAAATGGATTAACCCTAAATTTTCAAGAAGACATCGAGCCCTTTGAACCAGTTTGTTACTGAACAAGCCATTTCAACTACAAATAGTCCAACCAAGTTTGTCTAGAATTAAATGAGATTCGACCAAAATGTCAAGTCGGCTCACCATGTTTGCAAGAAAAGTTGACATGTTGAGTACTTACCACAAATAGTGAGTAGTGTTACAGAGCATAGAAAAATTTCTTTATTTTTCTAATATGTAAAGGGCTTCCCATAAGACCATTTCCAAGTGTAAAAAATAAATTTTTTAGTGCTCAAATTCATCTTGAACAATGGCACCCATCTTATTGTGTTGAGTTACCATACTATCATCATGTTACTTAATGGCACTCCTTATGCTTAATCTACATACTAGTCTTTTTCCTAAGCTAACTCCATTGCTTAGCTTCATGCTAATTATTGACACATAATAGTAAGAGTTAATATAAAATATCCATGTTCGAAGTGGAACCCTTGTATATACCTTACCAATACAGAGTAAAGCATAACAAACTACACTAATATGGATCCTTATCATACTCTAAGCTAGTAACATTGAATACAGAATCACTGCTATATAACAAACTATGTGTTTACATACAATATTGAACCTCTACTAATCAATGGCTCTTTTCCATCTTATACAAGTGGTGTAATGAAAGTGGGAAACAAGGTGATTACTGGTACTATTCATGAGCTTAGTGCTTATACTAGTCTAGATAGGTAGTCATAGGTCCATAAGCTTAGATAAGGGTCAAACACAGCTTATTCAATAGGTACTAGTGGAATGTATCACTATCTTATATTCACTCATTATGAGCTTTAATACTAGTATGATTATAGTTTCATACATCTATAGATTATGCATAATACTACTACTTATGGAGTTCTATTACACTATGCTTAACTATGAACACTTAAGCTTGTTTCTCGTTTGTATTGGATTTTTTAACCATGTGTTATCTATGGGAATAGTTCATGTCATGGATTCGAACCATGTAAGATTGAATAGGCTTTTCACCCTTCATATTAAACACAACTATATTGAACACTATGTTACTTATACCGATATAAGCTTTGAATACACTCTATTCTATGAGCTTATATTGTGCTTATAAATTATAACCTATATTGATTAGGGAAACTAGATAAGTGTAACCTTCATAACCAGTAGTGGAATCACTTGTATTACATTAGCTTACTACCATTGTAATTATGAGCTTAGAGATTACGTGAATACAATAGGTGGAATCATTGAACATAACAGAATGTTTACCCTTGTTAATCATGTGTAATATGAAACTAGCACATAAGCTAAGTTGTACTACTATTACTCTGTACTAATTATGTAATATATACAGCAAATCATGTACAGACTAGTGTGTACAGAACATGCATCATCTTCTAGTATCTATGGTATTCATATTCCAGCTTAGTGTTAGTGATAGTTGTTTACATATTAGGTATAGAAGCTTAAATAATAGTGATGGTTGTACTAGAATACTATGAATAAGGTATGGTAACTATGTGTGATTGATTAGGTAGGGTTAGATCGTATCATCTTCATATATTACATATGGCACTCCTTTTTATCTAAGCCCTTAGTATTCAATGATCATGGAAAGGGTTATAGGCTTATCCATATTCAATATGCTTAAGCTCATAGAAGTGGCATACATCATTACCTGGATATGATGAAGATTATGGGAATAGTGTCAATACTAGCTTAGGGTTACATGATGTTGTAGTTCAAGTTGATACTAGTAATTGTGTTTGGTCATTGATTGTTACCTACTCATTGTACACCTAGATTAATTTGTATAACTATGGGGTTGAGTCTGATCACCACTTCCTATATATGGGTAAATGTTCACCCTTTATTCCATATTCATAGTACTCATATGTCTACAGTCTTATACATACCCAAATAGGGACAAAACGGTGATATATAGAACCCATTACGTATTATGCATAATGAATGGTTGTATTTATATACTCCCCATGTTAGATCACTGTTTTAAAATGAAATTCAACAAACTACAACCACAAATGTATATGAGAGTATAGTTAACAAGCCTGAATGCTACCTGAAATTGACTCAAAAAATTAACATTTCATGCAAATTGTTATGCAAACCCAAATTTGTTTTGAAGTGATCAATAAAATTGGATGCAATATGTCAAGGCAGAGGCTAATACTGTCCTTACAAGTATTTTTCCTAGTATTTTGCAGACAAATGCAATATATAATTCTTAAATTTTACTAGTGCTTAAACCCAGTTGCTTTCTGAAGATTGACTTTGGTGTCGACATTGAGTACTGTCAAATAAGCCAATAGGACTGTAAGAAATGTGTTAAATATTGACTTTGGATTTGACATTGGGTACTATCAAATAGGCCAATATGTTTGTAAGCAACATGTTAAATCACTGAAGGCATTCCATGCTCATTCTGTGAGATGATAGAGCCCCCCAAAGATGGCCTTAGCGCATCCCACAAATCACTATTATGAAATCCAAATTACATGGTATTGTAACAAAGCTTTGTGTAGTACTCAACCACATTCCAAAAGGCCTACAAGCTGATCAGTAGCAGGTCTAACTAATCCAGGTAATCTGTGCTGATCTTGTGAGATTAACTTAGGCCAATGGATCTTGTACATTTTTGTTTTTTTTGACTTTGGGCTAGCAAAACTTGGGGCTCAAACATAAATCCATGCTCCCAACACACCCATGTTGCTCTTGCCTACTCGAGTTTCCACATCACCAATATAATCTATAATTTGGTCTACTTGTATGACCTATTACTTGTTTGTGATACCAGTTTAAGCCCAAAATCGATCAATTTACCTGTCACAAGAAACTTGCGAATGAATTTCATCTCTACAAATATATTTTTGACTGTATTACCCTATCTACAATGTACATTACATAAATCCATATTGAGCTCTCTATGATTGTAATAACTAGTATTAGTTACATAAACCTGCTTGCTTATCTTTATACCTCATGTTTGGTTTGTGTTATGAGTATGAACTCCATTGAATCTCCAGCTTTCTATGAGCCATGATTAAAGCAATGGAATATTAACAGTGATGATTAGAGTCATACCCCCATTGATATGGAATTACTAGTAATATGTGATTACTCAATGGAATAGCTCCAAGTTAAACCCTATTGATATACAACATTAGTAACAAGCAATGGCTAAGATAAGTTGACAGCTACCTTTGTATTCCCTAATTACTGGATATGATGAGTACTAGATGTATTTGCATAATAGACAACCATTTTTATATACTATACAATCCATACATTTCCCTCTATTCGACACCATTGGTATCTCATACTAGAATCTATGATATCAAGTGAACATTCATGGTTGATGGAATAGTAGTAAGTCCATGGTATTCATGATATTATACAGATACCCAATTCCAAGTAGCAGGAGGAGATTCATGGTTGAACGCATGTGATTAGAATGAATTGATAGGACTGCCTACTTTCATGGGGTTAGTTCATCACACTTATCTAAGAGCTTACGTGAATCAGAGAACCAATACCCTTTGAACAATGATAACACCAGTATTACAGCTAAATATCATTACCTAATAAGAGCTCGTACCATTGTATTACTCATATTCATAGAGCTATCAAAGCTCATAGTTTGTATAAAGCACTCATAAGCATGAATCATCATGTAGTACTAATAACCTTATCTGGAATCACATATCAAGCCTAATAAAAGCAATATAGTTTTCATAGTTAAGCTAACCAAGCTATACTAGTAATAAAGATATCCTTATATGTTATGTAGATCATATGATTAGATTGCAATCATTGTCGAATCTCTATACAGGGCAACATTGATGTAAGCTTCAAGTGCAATGGGTTTACTACTATTCATAACCAATCATCAGCTTGTATTATGTTACTACTAGTGTTCACATTACCTCTACTATTCAACCGTGTTAGTAAAGGTTAGTTAGATGAAATGATTCACATTGTTTCCATAATGAAGATAAGCTTCTTTGTGATTCACATGATTACATAGGGTCGATATCAGTTATAAGCTACATGTTTATGGTCTAATGATGATGCTTACTAAGCAGTTGTGATTACATCTTCTCTAAGACTAGTTATGAGCTAGATAATCATAGGTAATATCTAAGCTATAAGTAATGGGAATACTACATCGTAAACACTGATAATCACTTGTACTATTAAATATGATAGCTAATCCATGGTAATTGATCACATTCCCTATGTGTAATGATTACTGTAATTACGTTATGATATTTCTATAATATAGAGATCTTGTACTACTAGGTTATGGAGATCATATATATGGTGATTACTTTTCTATACATGTGGGTGAAACGTATATGATATCTTAAGTAAGCTCAATCCATGTCCAGTAATTAGGGGAACTACGTAGGTCCTTGTGCTTTACCAGTATAAGTGAATCTAGATGAAATGAACCGTTGGTACAAGATTCCCAACCCTTCAATCCCTCAGATGTATATTATTGTTGCAGCAGGAAGCGTTTTATGTTTGTGGAATCTCATTTCAGAGTGCAAGATATTATCAATCTGCAATCCAATTAAGAAGACGGTGAAGCAATTACCTCAAACTTTCAGAATTCAGCTGATACACAAAGCAACCTTGTGTCTAAACAAGGATGCCCACTCATATAAAATTGTAGTAGCAGGAGAAGAGAATAGCATTATTTCTGCTCCCATAAACTCCAGAGTATATACCCTTTATATTGAAATTTATGATTCCAGTACTGGTCACTGGAGAATGGCAGACAACCCCCTACCCAATGCAAAATTTGGGTCAGATCCAAGAGTGTGGTGTAAAGGCTTGTTCTACTGTATCACAGAGCTTCCATATGGAGTTGTTAGATTTGATGCCGAGAGTGGCATTTGGTCTGAACTTGATGTAGGCATGCCATGCTTTGTTTCTACTCTGGTCCTTGCAGAGAGAAATGGTTGCCTAATCATGGTTGGGAGAGTGGTTAATAGATATGTTTGAGAAAAATATTCATGTATCCTAGGATACCTACACACAATTCCATTCGACAAAAAATATTCATGTATGCCAGAATACTAAAAATTCAATATAGATGAGATCTAGAAAAATTTGTATGTTTTATTTCTTTTCACATAATCAAGATGAACACATTTCTAACTATCAAATTGGTGCCTTTTTCAAAGGTTTTGCTGGGTCTCCTTAATGTGTGGAATGTATCCTTTCTTAGGCATCCAAATAGGCTAAATATTTTCAAGCTCTTACTAAATTGTAATGGACATAGATAGGCTTCTTTAATTACCTTCATTGTGTATTTATTCTAGCTTTCCAAAATCCAATTATAACTTTTCTTTTTTCTGTCAATCTTGTAGGTTATCTTGCCATACACTCAAGCTCTGGAGAAGTTTCCACCACACATCTAGTAGGTAACCTTTTGTCTTGGATGTTCTATGTTGTCAAATTTTGTGCACTTGAGCCTTCATTTTTTGAGATCATATTTTTTTATTCACAAATTTCTACTTGATCTAAAACACAAGGAATATCACTTCACATATATCATGTCATTGTTAAGAGTACAATAATAGTGCCACAATAAGGGTCTCAGTGGTCATAAACACCTTTTATGCCAAATATTTCTGCTGCTACTGATGTTAACAAGAGATTTCCATCAAAATACTATCATGTGACTTATAATATGCTAGCTCTCGATTTGTCCAAAATTCGTGTAGCACATCATAGTTCTCAGATTAGAGCTTTCTATTTCAGATGATAATGATGGGAATTGCCAATACCAATAGTATCATCAAACCGGAGGTTTCTATTCACAACAAATATCCACTATTATAGTCAATAAAACATCTTAATTTCAACAGTAGAGATAAGATGCCCTACATAGGCTTGATTCTTTTATTTCAAGAAAGGGATCACATGCTTGCTAGACGAAATCACATGTTGATATTTTTTCATAGGGCCACAAACATAACATCTCAAATATTTCACAGAGGCGCAACCATTATTTCAATAGATTGGATACCACCTGTAAATAAAAAAAACCTGTGCTAAGAAAAAATAATCAAATCAAAACACCCATAGAATAACCAACTTCATTCATCCAATTCAAATACAAAAGGGTGTAGGAAAGGAAAAATAGAGAAACTCCCCTTTGACATTTACATGTCCTCCAATTCATCTTCACGGAGGATGTTGTTATACATAGGACCAACATTATGTTGTGATGGGTATACATAAACCCCCTCACTTCTTTATTCAACTATGAGTGATCACCTACTTGAGTTTTTTATCCTCATACCAACTTAGAGTGGAGTCTGATTGTTTCTATTCGAGATATTCATTCCATCACTTCTTTATCACTCGGGAAGTTCAATATTTTTCTCTCTATTCAGTTCATCATAAACCCTCTCTCCCTTCTGGGAGATATGGCTGACATTACATTGATTTGGGCCTTCCTACTCACTATCTCTTGTATCTATGACAATTGTATAGCACTCCCTTGTAAAATGAATGGATCAAGATCATACTCCCTCAGATCATAACTAGGAAATATTTGAATGTTGTAATGGAACGATGCCATATGATGCCTTAGATGGAAATACTTGCAGTGCAAATATATGTTATGAAGTGATATATTGTCTTATTAGAATGATCATATATGCTTGATCATACATTGTTGTATTGTCATGATAATATAGTCCCATAGCATTATGTGAGGTCAATATAAATAGAAATACAACTTTTCGAAACCCATGCATATAGAGATTTAGACATCACAACTTATTCCTTATTAATATCGAGTAGATTAAAAATGAGTCTCTAGCTGAGGTATTAGACCTTAAAAATTGAATATGAACACTTTTATGTTATTATGACAAGGTTTATGTGATTAGGTTGTATAATTGTGTAATCATAACTTTCATAATGGAGGTTGAACATAATTTCTTGAAGGATCGAATAAAGAGGCTTTAAGCCTTGAAAAATCCAAGATTATGGAAAGAGACAACATGATATACTCCAGAAATGAGACTGGCCATACCTAATCAGTAATGAATTCATGGAATGTGGGAAAGTCATAATTCATTTGAGATTTATGATTATGATGCACAGATAATCATGAGGCCACATGGCAAAGTAAAAATAATGTGCCACTGTCATGTGAAGGTAACACTAGCACATTTGGCCCAATTTCCATATGGAGTTGTTAGATTTGATGCCGAGAGTGGAATTTGGTCTGAACTTGATGCTGCCATGCCATGCTCTGTTTCTACTCTAGTCCTTGCAGAGAGCAATGGTCGCCTAATCATGCTTGGGAGAGTGGTTAATAACCTTAATAAAGATATTGAAAAAATACAGATTGGGAATTGCAATCTGTGGGCTGTGATATTAAATCTTGGACTGAGCTTCAACAGATGCCTCCAAGTATCTATTCAGAGTTCATGGCTCCTCTCAAATTTTATTTTCCATTGGTATGTTCTTTAATAGGGGATTGGCTACGCATTGATATGCATTTAAGCCCGTGTGAAATTGCTTTCAATTTATACAACAAAACATGGAAAGGCCTTCCGAGTGATTCTCTTTTTCCAGGAAACAGGAACCTTCGTTTGTTAGGTTTGTGTTATAAGCCTACATTATCAGGCTGGCATCTATAGACTTGTGAAAAATATGCAAAAAAATATTAGCTCTAACTCTTATGTGTTGCAATTAACCAATTTGGCATATCCACATCATTCCCCCAAACAGTTTCCTAGATTCTATGTTAAGATGCAAGCACACCTGTAACAAACAGAAAATAAGTTCACATTACCATTTTTCCTGCTGATGGAGGAAGGGCTTGCAGTATTTTAGGAAGATTTCTGGAGTTTCTTGCACATTTCGTGGGTGGTTCTTTGCAGCAGGAGGCGTATAACTAGTAGGGTTTGAGTCGATTATGAAGGTGGAAAGTAGCTGTAGTGATTAATTTAGAATTTTGAAAGGCCCGCGATTAATCCGAAACCTTTGAACCATAGGTTAATGAATATGCCACCATGTAATTCATTTGAAATTCCATTGTTGATATTGAAACCATAGTTTATGGCGGTAATGCTCCACCATATAAATAGGTATTAAAACCTTTCAAATGCCAACGTATAAAGACTTTGGAACTTAGGTTTGATTTAAACATTGTACTTTGGTTAACAACCCCTTTTTCCTTTATATTTTATTATTTTTAGGTTTACAACCCCTTTTTCCTTTATATTTAGAAATGCCCAGTGTTGAAAATTTGTGATTTTAAGGATAAAGTGAATGATTCCCTTATGAGGATGCTATTTCAGCTTCAATCCATTGGTTTTTCGTTTTCTGGTAACAAGTTATCCTCTCGCTCATGATTGGCATGCAAACTGTTTGTGTGGCCAAGTTTCAAGCAGGCCTTGGTGAACGTGCCATGGACTCCACTTGGAGGGATTCATATCACACGTGGCTACACATTAGGTTACGTAGAGCCTTTGTATTTCACATTAAATTCATGATGGAGGGAGATAGGTTATGTGTGATTACAAAGGATTTACGACATATCAATTGTTTAATCGATGTAGGTTAGGGGGCGAGATCATACACAGGATTGGATACGGTTTTGAATTCCTCTGACAGACTATTGAGGTTCATTAAATTCATGATGGAGGGAGATGGGTTATGTGTGATTACAAAGGATTTATGACATATCAATTGTTTAATCGATGTAGGTCAGGGGGAGAGATCATACACAAGATTGGATATGGTTTTGAATTCCTATGACAGACGATTCAGGTTCATTTATGACCTCACCATTATGCGCACTCTTGGGATGGCATGCAGAATCATGGGAGAAGCATGACACTTGGTGTTTGGCAGGTCCTTGGCTCACATCTGATAAATTTTTCATTTCATATGTTGAGTTATATATCAGTTATTTTCATGATTCAGTGTGGCGAACTTCACTGGTGAGTTTAAGGAGAAGGGCTCCAAGTCTTGCAACTCTTTCCCACGTACTGATGTATGGGCCTGAGCTCTGCCATAAACACACTTGATTTCTTCCCTCGATTTCTTCTCGCTTTTCAACGTTCCTCCCTATATTCTTTCCTGATATCCCCTCCATAATTCCCACTACGTTATCTCTACTTTTTCCCTTGGTTCATTGGAAGGATACCCCTATAATCTACATTTATGTCGAGTTGGATCATTGACTCATCACCAAGCATTGTTTCATCACTATGTGTTGTTTGGTATCATAATTTTATTTCAGTGGTGTGCTTCCTATGGTAGTGGCATTATGCAATCCTTCATTGAATATGGTAAAACATCCGGTAAAGGGAAAGGTAAAGCAAGTGAATCCATTCATTATGTTGTGGCACATTACAGCATGTCTGCATATGTGTATACATGAACATATTTGACCCCTTCTAAAATCAATAGATATATAATTTCAAGATGATCAGTTGTGGAAGAAGACACTCAACTATGAGCATATACCATTTAGATGTTGAATATGTCATGATTACAAACATTTATATCACCACTGACGTTTGTTGGTAAATCAGATAAAGTCCCCTGAATCGGAGTCGAATCAAGCAAATAATTGGTTTATAGCTGTTGAGCATAGTCATTGTAATCCTAAACATAGCTCCTCACATAAAATAATTAGGGATTGGGGGCTTAGGGGTTAAGGGGTAAGGGATTGGGAGCTTAGGGGTTAGGGGATTTAGGGGCATTTAGGGGTTAAGGGAATAATGAGTTAGTGGCTAAGGGATTCGGGTTGGGGGAATAATGAGCTAGTTGTTAAACGGTTAGGTATTTTGATGCAGGGGAATTAGGTCCAAGAAAATACTTTGTATTTTAATAGACGTAGGGGGGTCTCATGTTTTTGCTTTCTTATGTAATTATTAATATTTGAGTGATTTTAATTAAATATGGAGAGAAATTGCAAATGTTCCCAAATGCTTGGAGAACATGAGAGAAGCTGATAAGTTGGGAATATGAAGAGACAATTTAGATTTAGGAAGGAAATTAGAGTTAGTTTCAGTAAATTTAGGGATTAGTCTAGATTTAGGAAGTCAGGCATTTCAAGAGTTTTGTTGAGCGTTAAGGGAGCTGAATCGAATTATTATTAATTTGTATAAATAAGCCTCAGAGGCATTGAGCAAGCAGACCTGGATATCTGGGGAAAGAGAGTTAGAGTAGGTTTTGGAACAGAGTTTCAGTAAACCTACGGGCAGCTTGAAAGGGCCATTTGATTTTGAAGATCTGGCTGAGGAAAAAACAGGAAGTTTTATAAGTAATTTCATTTATACATTATGGAAGAGTTTTTTTAGCATTTCATGAGTATTATTCGATTTAAATCCAATGTTAATGGGTTTTTATTTCAATAAACAATTGTATGAATAATGCGGGTATAATATCTGTAATTGGGGTTTTAAATGTACTCTGTGTATCATTAAAGAAATTGACATTCATGTTGATGTTGTAATGTGGAGTCGAATGCAACATAATTAATTTAGATTGATCAATTTGCCGAGATTGAGAATAGAATTGGGTGTGTGCATTTTATGCATAGTGGAGATTGTGGTTTTATAAAGATAAGAGATTTTATTTCAATATCTCAAATCAGAGATTTGAGATATAGAAGCTTTCGCATATATATTTTTTAAATTTTTTCCCAAATTGGAATTTGGATTGAGCACTAAATTGAGTGCAGGCATTTTTATATGCATTGATAGTGGAGTATGTGGGTTTGGCAGGGTACCCCGACATCAAGTGGTATCAGAGCTATAATAGCTCGTTTGAAAATGAATTATGGAATTCATATGTGTTGAAAGTAATTTTGAAGTTTTAAATCTGTTTAAGAGTGATTTCAGATTTGAAGAGAGTTCTCAAAAGGTTCCAGCAAAAGGGGAACCAGTACTTGCCAAAAGCCCAGATTCGAAGAAGAGGATTGGTGAGGTAAGTTGTGACAAGGGGACTTGTTACTGCAGAGGTTTCAGTGCAGCTCGTGATGAGTGAGTAAGAACTCACGAAGGAGAAGATGGCTACTGATAGTCATAGTAGAGATTGCAGAGGTTCTGAGAGAGGCCACAATAGAATGAAGATGAAGAAAGAAGATGCCAAGATAGATGGCATGCAGATACAGTTAAAGAGAGAAGAGTATGAGAAAGAGGTAGCTGAGATTAGGGATCAATTCAACAAAATGGAAATGATGATAAAGGAAATCTATAGAGTTGGTTGGCTCATGAAGAAGAAAGTAAAGTGGCATAAGCTACAGATGAAGAAAGAGCAAATGATACATGTTCAGCAGAAAGAGATATTGCTCAGAATGATTAATTATTTGGAGACGGACTTGAAGACTGAAACTTCAAGTGAGACCAAGGGGTAAAATGACTTCACATCTGATGATTTTTTTATGTTTGTAGGAAAAACATGTGGAGGTGGACAAACTGCTGATGTTGTCACAAGGGAAGAAAATGGAACAACCAGATATGCTGAAAATGTCCATACACAGTTGGGGGAGAGTTTCAATTTCCAACATATTGGAAGCAGAAGAAGTGTAAATTATGATGATGGCCAAAAGCTGGGGATTGAGAAATCAATTGAACAGCTTGAAGAGACTGAAGAGAAGACCATTGAGGAATTTCTGAAATGTATAGAAGACTTGGAACAACAGGAGGATTTTATGATCAAGTCATCGAATGAGACCATGGGGTCTTATGGTTTTAAAACTAACAAGATTTGTGTGAATGCAGGTATTGAATAAAACAGTTCATATGATGAAACTGTAATGAGTGAAGCTGAATGTTTCCAAGTCACATATGATGATTATCTTTTAGAGGAAGATCAAACTGAATTACTGCAACAGAAGGAATTCATAAATTCCTTGTTTAATGAAAGATATTGTTTCAATGAATTTGTGTTTGATGATGATAAATTTTTTGTTAATGATGATAATGACAGATTGATTTTGTTAAATGGCCAAGTGAAAAGTGATGGACAGGTAACTGAAATTATTGCAGAGGTGGAAGATCAGAATTCTATTCTGATGAAAGATGAAGAAGTAGTGACATCAGGAAACTTGACTTGGGAAGGTAGTGAAGATTGCACAGAGAGTTTCTCAGATGAGATGACATATTTGTGGCATGAGTTAAGTGTTCTGGAGCAGAGGATAGAAGCACATAGAATAAGTGTTCAGATTGTAAAGGTAGAGTTGAGTGAGAATGAAAAGGTTCATTTTTATGAACCAGGGCAAGGAGACATCCTTGAGAAGGATGATGCAGAAGAGAGACTAGCTAACAGTCTCAAGAATTATTTGAAGGATTGGAATCAACATACTGATGTGCTGATGAGAGAACAACAGATTGAAGTGTTGCTGGAAGAAATGAAAGAGCAACAGATTAAAATTTTTCCAGAAGAGGAGGAAGAGACACAAAGATTTTATAATTTTGATGTTTGTTTATTGATTGCAGGTACTGATGGTAGGACTAAGGAATGTTTAGTCCAAGAGAGGAAAAGAGATGATGACAGTGACTGGCAATTTAAATACTAGTCCAAAGAATTGCTGAAGGCAGAGAACGAAGAAGTTGTCACAATTGACAATCAGGAAGAGTTTTTTTGTTGCAGAATATAAGAGGGTATGGATGATAGGGTGGAAGCAAAGGTGGCAGTAAGGACTGAGCCAGCAAGGGCTCAGAAAATAAGAACTCGGCAACCAGGAGCAGGAGTCAGGGTTTGGCAATCAGGAGGAAGTAGTATCCAGCAATTAGAAGACATATTAGATAGAGAAATTGAATTGATAAGAAGGTTGATGTTGAAAGTATCTGAAAAGAATATAGCAGCAAGAAAGCAAGGAAGCAGTAGCAACAAGAGAAAGACAAAAAGAGAATATAAAAGTGCAGCTAGTGGAGCAAGACAGAATAAGATATGGAAGCCTGGAGAAGAGCAGAAGAAGAATATTGCAGCAGATGATCAGTTGCAGAACAAAATGTGGGATCTAGGAAGACAAGGACTGAAAGCACATGATCAGGAGATCATGAATCATTTTAACCTTGGGAGTCTGACGCAGGGGCATTAGGCCCAAGAAAATACTTTGTATTTTAATAGACGTAGGGGGGTCTCATGTTTTTGCTTTCTTATGTAATTATTAATATTTGAGTGATTTTAATTAAATATGGAGATAAATTGTAAATGTTCCCAAATGGTTGGAGAACATGAGAGAAGCTGATCAGTTGGGAATATGAAGAGACAATTCAGATTTAGGAAGGAAATTAGAGTCAGTTTCAGTAAATTTAGGGATTAGTCTAGATTTAGGAAGTCAGGAATTTCAAGAGTTTTGTTGAGCGTTAAGGGAGTTGAATTGAATTGTTATTAATTTGTATAAATAAGCCTCAGAGGCATTGAGCAAGCAAACCTGGAGATCTGGGGAAAGAGAGTTAGAGTAGGTTTTGGAACAGAGTTTCTGTAACCCTACAGGCGGCTGAAAAGGGCCATTTGATTTTGAAGATCTGGCCAAGGAAAAAATAGGAAGTTTTGTAAGTAATTTCATTTATATATTATGGAAGATTTGTTTCAGCATTTTATGAGTATTATTCGATTTAAATATAGTGTGAATGGATTTGTATTTAAATAAACAATTGTATGAATAATGTGGGCATAATCTCTGTAATTGGGGTTTTAAATGTACTCTGTGTATCATTAAAGAAATCGACATTCATGTCGATGTTGTAATGTGGAGTCGAATGCAACACAATTAATTTAGATCGATCAATTTGCCGAGATTGAGAATAGAACTGGGTGTGTGCATTTTATGCATAGTGGAGATTGTGGTTTTATAACCATAAGAGATTTTATTTCAATATCTCAAATCAGAGATTTGAGATATAGAAGCTTCCGCATTTATATTTTTTAAAATTTTTCCCAGATTGGAATTTGGATTGAGCACTAAATTGAGTGCAGGCATTTTTATATGCATTGATAGTGGAGTATGTGGGTTTGGCATGATACCCCGACATCAGATTTTGGGGTTAGGGGTTAGGGAATTTAAGCACATTTAGGGGTTAAGGGAATAATGATTTAGTGGTTAAGGGATTATGGATTGGGGGCTTAGGGGTTAGGATGGGATTTAGGCGCAGTTAGGGGTTAATTGAATAATTATGTAGTGGTTAAGGGATTAGGGATTAGGGGCTTACGGGTTAGGGGATTTAGCAGTTAAGGATTTAAGGGGTTAGGGGTGAGGGGTTAATGGGTTATGGGTTAAGCATTAACGGTTTATGTGTTTAGGGGTTAAGGGGTTAGGGGTTTAGGTGTTAGTTGTAACGTCCCTCAACTTCCACATACGCCAAATTTTTTTTTTTTTTTCCTTTTTCCCTTGGAGGTTGTCTTTCTAAGACTAAAATGTTCATTTAACTAATACACTCCCTTTCCAAATTTAAACTTAACATACTTTTATTAAACATAATTTATATGTTTAAATCTATTCCCCATATATATATAATTCAATGGAGTAAAACATATAAAAGTTTCCTTATAGATCTCTTTGTTATATTCACCATTATATTTCATATCATTAAAATTTTCCTCTCTTTCATATATATATATATATATATATATCCTCCACATATATATATATATATAATCCACAATATCTCAATAGTATAAACTCCATCATACATAAACTATAAAATCTGTCACATATAAAATCCATCAACTATCTATATACATATAATCCATGTCTCGAATGCATATACCTATGGTGAATATAATGGTATGGATCCATAATGAAGTTTTATATTCATGGTAATTACACCCCTACCTTTTTATAAAGTTCACCATGCATAGATATTTTTGGATCTCATTTATCTATTCCTATGGATGCATCGTGCATATGTCACGCAGACCTCGCTAAGTCCTTGTAACGTTTCCATAAGCTGGAAAACATTGTCTGGGTATCGAATTGATTCAATATGCTTGATAATTAAATTTGATTATGTCCTTTCTTAGGGGGCGTAGCTATTCGTTCAATTCCGCTTTGCGATCAAGGTTTAATGTGAAGATGCATTGTACCTTTGGCGCCATAGCGATCTCGTATCTTTGCCATTATGAAATAATTTTTATGGGAGTAGACGACATTGAAGTCGTCGTCCTTACTTGTCACGTTGGCGATTTGCAACTAATGTGGTGAGAGTTCGATTGTTCATTATGTTCTCCACGTCGATTAAGTTTCACGATCTTCTGAGGATCTAAGGCCTGAGAGGGGATCTCTCATCCCGGGTTGTGCATGTATAAACGCCAGCGTTGCACCCTTTAAATTTTATATTTGTAAGACATAGGGGATCATTACTCACGCCTGTCCTGAGATACGATTACCAATACAATGAATTCGATTTCATTTGATTTCTCATTTATGGCTTAGACTACTGTGCAAGCATTCTCGACTTTTCTCATTTCGATCTGTGGCCTTCTATAGATCTCATGCCAAGTGGACGATGGAGATGCTGTGTAGTAGATAGGGTTTTGTTCATTGGGTTTAACGAGTTGTATTTACTCCTGAAATTGCATTTGGAAATGTTCTTCGTCTCGTCGTTCCTCTTGATCGACTTATGAGGTTTTCACTCTGCTCAACCTGGGAAGATGCAGCGTTAAGCTCGTTCTAGCTCCTGGCGTTACTATTTTTCGTTCCATCGCCATACAGGTAAATGAAATTAGTTGTTCTGTTTGTTTTGAATTCATCATCATTCAATTTTGGGAGACAACCATCTTAGCTATCCAAAATTTAATCCCTGGTGGTTTATCGTTCTGATATTTTGTCTTGGGGTTTATTATATCAGCGCTCGTTAAGTTTGGTTCTAACATTAACCTTGGCAGGGTAGGCATTCCTGCGGTTTGTATCTTTCGTGGTGTCGTTGATTCGTTCGCTGAGTTTGCCCTGGCTCACAGTAAGACGTTTCCACACAAATAGGCCATCGATTTGTTTGAAGTACTTCATTCTGGGTTTGTTTTTTTTTGTTCTGACCCGCGTTTTCTCATACTCCTTTTGTCGTTCTACAGGACGAACGTATTCGCCGTGCCCTCAACTCTTAGAGGTAAATCTTCTGTTGTGATACTTAATTCACCACATTATAGTATGAATCGTCCTCAAATTTTTCGGGTTATAATGGTTCTCATGTCGCCCTAAAAATTTTTGCAGGTAGTTTCGAATCTCGTCGAGGTTTCCCTTAATGATATTTGATGTATTTTTTCATTTATTTGGCTTGACGTCGTTGAACCTTGGGTTTCAGGTTGGTATCAATGTGCTCTCAGTCCGAGCAGGACCTAGCTCGTTCGTGGTTGTTCCATTAAGTTTATCTAGACATTTCAAGTTTTATATTGTCCACAAACTTTCTACTATAATAAGGATGTATGTCCGAACTAGGACTGTGAACAATTTTATGAAATTCCCACATTTATTTAAATTCTATAATATTGTCATAAGACCCCGAAAATCTTGTGTCACGATGGGTTTCAGCGGTGAACATATATATATACTATCGATGGTCTGTCACTGCGACGAGTGACAGGTCAATAGTATTTTCTGACAGCTCACAGATTTCTACCTTTGTTTTAACACTTATGGGAAATGGTTTTTTTTCAGAACTTTTTATGCTAAACCAGTCAAAATTTCCTCTTCTATAATTACTTATAGCTAGTGAATCACTTCAGAATTTCAGAGGTACCATTCTCTATGATCATGGAATTATTTTGTACTTATCATATTCAGTACACAATAAGGACCTCTCATAGGCTAATTTGTCAGTTATATGGGTCGATGATATCAACTGCCTTATTAAGAATTTACTTCCTGAATCATTCAGGCTTCCCAGGGTTTTATAACCCAGTTGGCTATTTATTTTTTTCCAGTAATTTTCCCATACTTGTTAAATATGTTCTTACTGGTGTCTTGTCTTCTAATAGAAGTGGAAAGATGCTATCATAGTCCTCTCTTATTTTCCTGTATCTCTTTATTCTATTACTAGTGTAAATCAATATTCCTATTATGCTCATAATTTAATAACTTCTGCCAACTCCTTATATGACTTGAATTGACTGCTAATCAAGTCAGTTGATGTAACAGTCTTTATCACTCAACTTTCTTTCACATATTAGTTTCAGCTTCTGATGAGATATTTGTTCATTGTAATAAGTATTAATGGGCAGTCTCATGCTAATTGTTGTAGGTACCTGTATTCTACCATTCTAGCTTCGATTTTATTAACTTCCCCATCAATTACTATTATGGTTTATTTCCTGCACTAATTGATCTTTGCTTCATTCTGTTATAGAAATAATTTGTTATATGCAGGAATAATTTCTATTGTGCTTCTGGTTATGTATGAATGGTATATTGACTCTAAAATTCCTTATGTATATTTTTTTTTCCCATTTACTGCACAATTTAGATTACAGTTCATCTATTTCTATTATTTAAATATTGTACAGGAACTCTCATACTGCTTTCTCATAAACATACTCAGAAATTCATTCTATTAAATCAGAAGCAGATTAAAGTTAAATTATCTGTGGAGGAATATGTATCCTCAGATTTAAACCAACCCTGGTTTAGAGATTCTGCTGGATTCTCCTCTACAGATTTCTTTTCTGCAACTATACAGAATTATAAAGGTGAATTCCTTATAATTAATTCTGTTGAATGTAGAACTAACAAGTCTAACATACAAATCAAACAATTATATGTAGCCAATTTATACCACATGAAGTAAAAACATCAGGCAATTTAGAGACATACCACTCTTGCAATTGAACAACCTCCCAACCTTAGAGTCCTTCTGTCTCCTAGAACTCACCCTCGAGCTGAGATCATTTCCTAGAACAAACCAACCTCTAGTCTGTTCAGGAATAGCTTACTTAAGCTTTTGCTCCCCAAAGCCTGTTTCTAATTCTGCGTCCAGAATATCAGGAAGCTTTTCTTCCTGTTTGCCTAGGCTTCCCATTTTAGGGATTTTTAAAGCTGCTTTATGCTTTTCCCAGATTTTTACCTCTTCCCAACTACTCTCACATCATTGGGGAAACTAGATTTTCCTCAAAATCTAATTTGGAAATAAATTCTTTCAAGGATTTTTGAAATATTTTTGGGGAAAGTATTTGCCTTTATCCATCCTCATGGATTTAGCAAGTGATCTCATAATTCTCATTTTGGTCAATCTGCACAGTATTATTTTATTCATTTTCTCAAATCAAATATTTAATTACATCCACAAAATACCTATCCATTTGGGGTCCACTCCCCTTAGGATTAAAGTTCAAATGTATAGCTTTGAAAGAAAACATAAACTAGGGGTGTTACATATTCCCCCTCTGAAAGTAAACACTATCCTCGGTGTTGCTATCTAACTACTAGAGTTCATTTTTTTTTCAAATAAAAATGGATATTTCTCCATCATTTCAGCTTCTCTTTCCCAGGTAGCTTCTTTAGCAGTAAATTTCTTCCATTGCACCTTTACTCTTGCTACCGTCTAATTCCTCAATTCAATTTCTTCCTGCTCCAATATTTGAAGCGGTTCTGGAAGGAACTCCCCTTCTGGTTCCACCTGTATCACATTCCAATCAACAATGTGAGAAGCATCATGTACATATCTTTTTAATAATGAAACATGAAACACATCATGAACTCTAACATGGGGTGGTAAGGCCAGTTTGTAAGCCACTGGTCCCACCATTTCTAATACTTCAAAAGGCCCACAATATCTAGGAGCCATTTTTGCACAACTTTCAGCATAAAGTGTGCTCTTTTTTGGTTTAATACGTAAATACACATGTTCCCCCACTTTAAATTCTCGATGTACTCTTTTCTTATCAGCATATTTTTTCTGGCGATCTTGTGTTGTCTTGATGTTTCCTTGTATTTGTTTAACAATTCTTTCCATCTCTTGTAAAGCATCTGGTCCAAACATCAGCTTATCTTTAGGTTGGCTCCAACTCAAAGGAGTACGACATTTCCTCCCATAGAGTGCCTCAAACGGACTCATTTTGATAGAGGATTGGTAGCTGTTATTATAGGAAAATTAAGCTAAATGCAAGTAGTCTTCCCACTTTGATGGCCTATCCATCACATACATTCTTAACATATCCTCCAAAATCTGGTTTGTTCTCTCTGTCTGCCCATCTGTTTGTGGGTGATATGCAGGGCTAAATTCAGCTTAGTGCCCATGCCCCCAAACAAACCTCTCCAAAAGGCTGCTGTGAACTTAGCATCTCTATCTGACACAATCATCTTTGGGACTCCATGTAATCTTACTATCTCTTTTAAAAACACATATGCTACTTGGGCTGTCCCAAAAGTAGACTTTACAGGTATGAAGTGTGCAGCTTTTGTTAAAGTGTCTACTACTACCATCACTGAATCGTGTTGGTATTTAGTTTTTGGCATCCCTGTTATAAAATCTATGGAAACTGTGTCCCATTTCCATTCTGCAATCGGAAAATAATTTAGAAGACCAGCAGGATGCTGATGTTCAACTTTAACTAGTTGACACTCCATGCATCTAGCTAAATATTCGACTATATCCCTTTTCATTCTTGGCCAGAAAAACTTATTTTTCAAAGTTGTTAACATTTTCTGATATCCAGGATGCCCTGCATACGGCTATTTGTGATATTCATCTAAAATCTATCTTTTCAAGGACTCCACATTGGAGATATATAATCTGTTTTTGTAGCATATCAGCCCTTTTTGGTTTTGAGTGAAATCAGCTATCTCCTTCTTTAGTATTTTCACTTGTAGGTTCTCATAATTTGAATCTTGGTCTGCTACCTTCTTCACCAATTCGTCTAAATCAAAATTTGCACTACTCCCAATGCTGTTTATGTGTTAGCAAGCATTTCTGCTCAGAGCATCATCAATTTTGTTTTATGTCCATATCAAATTCACTTAGAAAAGACAGCCATCTTGCTTGTTGAGCATTCAAATCAGTTTAGGAAAAGAAGTATTTAAGACTAATATGATCTGTCATCAATGTAAATTTCTTCCCAAGAAGATAGTGTCGCCACATCTTCAAGGCATGAATAACAGCAGCCAAATCCAAATCATATGCACTATAGTTCTGTTCATGTGTCTTCAGTTTCCTAGACTCATATGCAATAACTGAATTTTCCTGCAAAAGAACTCCTCCCAACCCCTCTCTACAAGCATCTGTGCACACAACAAATTCTTTATCATGATCTGCAATTTTCAAGATAGGGGTTGTAGTGAGTTTTTGTTTTAATTGTTCAAAACTGTTTTGGCACTTTTCAGTCCACTCAAATTTGACACCCTTTCTTTGTAGCGAGGTTATGGGATATGCTATGGCAGAAAATCTCTCAACAAATCTGCGATAATAACCTGCAATCCCCATAAATGACCTCACTGCTGAAACATCAGTTGGCACAGGCCATTCTTTAATAGCCTTTATCTTTTCAGGGTCAACAACCAACCCTTTTTCAGAGATAATATGTCCCAAGTATTGGATCTTGTCTTTATAAAATTCACATTTGTTGAATTTGGCATATAACTGGTTTTCTTTCAGAGTTTGCAACACTATTCTCAGGTGCTCTTTGTGTTCCTCCTTATTTTTGGAGTAAACTAAGATATCATCTATGAACACAAGTACAAATTTATCCAAGTACTTATTTAACACACTATTCATTAGGCACATAAAGGTGGCAGGGGCATTTTTCAACCCAAAAGGTAGGACTACAAATTCGTAGTGACCATACCTGGTTCGAAAAGCTGTTTTGCTAATGTGTTCCTCCTTAATCCTGAGCTGGTGATAACAAGTCCTTAAGTCAATCTTCGAAAATACTGAAGCTCCTCTCACTTGGTCAAAAAGATCATCAATTCTGGGCAAAGGATATCTGTTTTTAATAGTCAACTTATTCAGTTGACGATAATCAATGCACATCCTAAAGGTTCCATCCTTATTTTTCATGAATAGAACCGGTGCTCCCCAAGGAGACACACTTGGTCGGATATAGCCCTTATCCAACAATTCTTGCAATTTCATTTTCAATTCCATGAGTTCGGGGGGACTCATTCGATAAGGGGCTCGGGAAACAAGTGTTGCTCCCGGCACCAAATCGATTGAAAAGTCAATCTCTCTCTTAGGGGGAAGATGAGGAATCTCATTTGGGAATACTTCCTTAAACTCTCTCACCACTGGTAATGTATCCATCAAATTTGGTTCAGGTTGTTGTTCTAGTTCTTCAACATGTACTGCATACACTTGGTATCATTTCCTAGCTGTTCGTTTTAATTGCAGTGTTGATATTTTCCTTACAGAGATAGGTTTTTGTTTTCCCTTGAGCATAAAAGGTTTCCCCTCTTCATCTATACAATGCAGGGTGTTATCCCAACAGTTCATCATGACCTTCTTGTTTTCTAGCTAGTCCATTCCTATCAGCAAGTCATATGAACCTAATGGAAAAATGTTTAAATTTACCTCTGTTTGAAACTCATTTAATTTGATTGTTGTTTGAGGTAACCTATGAGTTACTTTCCTCTTGGTTCCAGTGGCTAACTGGAGCAGCCAAGACTACTGAAATTTTTCAGTTTTGAGTTTTCATTTTTCTACAATTTTTGGACTAATGTAACTCAAAGAAGCACCCGGATCAATCAAAACTGTAACAGATTGGTCAGAAATCTTACCCTCCATTTCAACCATGGTAGCTTGATGTTCTGCTTGTTGATTCTCCAAGGCTGCACTGATAGTGGGTATATTTCTTGCTATGTCATTTATTGTAGTAGCTTCTCGATCTCTCATAATCATCTGAATGTTTCAGTGGGGACAGTCCCTCAAAAGATGGGGTTCTCCACATCCCCAACATTTCAAAGGTTCTCTCATTTTGACTGTGCCTTCTAATTTATTTCCTTCATCTAGTTGTTTGAAACCAATTTGAGACTGAGCTGTTTGGCTTTCTTTCGGTTTACTAAACTTTTTCCTCTGATGGTCCCTACCAAAATTCCTTAAGTAAGCTGGTTTATGTTTCTTTCCTTTAATTTCACCTTTGTTTAGCCAGCTTTTTCCATGCTCAACCTTTCCCTTAAACTGCTGATAGCATAATCTAGCCTTCCTCACTTCCTCGTCCATAGTTTTTGGGTTATCAAACTCGATCTTCTCTTTGTACACAGCAGGCAAACAGTTCAGAAACCTTTGCACCTTTGCCTTCTCTTCCCTAATGTAAAGGACATATCTAAACAGATTTGTAAACTTAGTGACAAACTCATCAATAGTAAGCTGTCCCAGTCTAAGTTCATGAAATTCTTTTGCTTTATCATCATAGTAACGTTCATTTAAGTAGCGGTTTTTGAACTTAACCTGGAAATCCTCCCAAGTCACTGTCTTTTCATCAATGGCATGAACCATTTTCGTCTCTTCCCACCACAAGGTAGCCTTACCTTGTAGCTGGTATACAACTAATCTGGCCTTCAGATTGCTTTCATATTCATAGACCTAGAAATACTTAATCATATTCAGCAACTAGGCTTCAGCATCTTCCTCCTTCTCCCCATCATAGGAGGGAGGTTTGATCTTTCGGAATTCCCCCTATAATTCCTTTTTCTGCTTATACTGATGCCTAACAGCATCATCATCCTCAGACTCATCAGTATTCCTCTTTCCGGAACCCTCACCTTCTTGGTTGTTCCACGAAGTTAGCTCTCTGATGAGCTTTTCCTGCTCCTCACTGACTAATGACAATCTGTCATTCTGGCTTTTCAGCTCAGCCATTTCTCATTGCAAACTGTGCAACATAGCCATCACTGGAGCGTTGGGATCTGGTGTATTTTCATCATCACGCAGATCAACATAAATTTCCTCACCTTTTGCCATTCCAACACCACTGTACACTAAACAACACAGATCAGTAAAAATAAAATTTTCTCAACAGTAATTAATTTATACAGTGTACACAAAAACTGTGAGCACACACAACAACAACCCAGTTTTGTATAACATGAGCTCTGATACCATTTGTAATGTCCCTCAACTTCCACATACGCCAATTTTTTTTTTTTTCCTTTTTCCCTTGGAGGTTGTCTTTCTAAGACTAAAATGTTCATTTAACTAATACACTCCCTTTCCAAATTTAAACTTAACATACTTTTATTAAACATAATTTATATGTTTAAATCTATTCCCCATATATATATATAATTCAATGGAGTAAAACATATAAAAGTTTCCTTATAGATCTCTTTGTTATATTCACCATTATATTTCATATCATTAAATTTTTCCTCTCTTTCATATATATATATATCCTCCACATATATATATATATAATCCACAATATCTCAATAGTATAAACTCCATCATACATAAACTATAAAATCCATCAACTATCTATATACATATAATCCATGTCTCGAATGCATATACCTATGGTGAATATAATGGTATGGATCCATAATGAAGTTTTATATTCATGGTAATTACACCCCTACCTCTTTATAAAGTTCACCATGCATAGAGATTTTTTGATCTCGTTTATCTATTCCTATGGATGCATCGTGCATATGTCACGCAGACCTCGCTAAGTCCTTGTAACATTTCCATAAGCTGGAAAACATTGTCTGGGTGTCGAATTGATTCAATATGCTTGATAATTAAATTCGATTATGTCCTTTCTTAAGGGGCGTAGCTATTCGTTCAATTCCGCTTTGCGATCAAGGTTTAATGTGAAGATGCACTGTACCTTTGGCGCCATAGCAATCTCATATCTTTTCCATTATGACATAATTTTTATGGGAGTAGACGACATTGAAGTCATCGTCCTTACTTGTCACGTTGGCGATTTGCAACTAACGTGGTGAGAGTTGGATTGTTAGTTATGTTCTCCACGTTGATTAAGTTTCACAATCTTCTGAGGATCTAAGGCCTGAGAGGGGGTCTCTCATCCCGGGTTGTGCATGTATAAACGCCAGCGTTGCACCCTTTAAATTTTATATTTGTAAGACATAGGGGATCATTACTCACGCTTGTCTTGAGATACGATTACCAGTACAATGAATTAGATTTCATTTGATTTCTCATTTATGGCTTAGACTACTGTGCAAGCATTCTCGACTTTTCTCATTTCGATTCGTGGCCTTCTATGGATCTCATGCCAAGTGGACGATGGAGATGCTGCGTAGTAGATAGGGTTTTGTTCATTGGGTTTAACGATTTGTATTTACTCCTGAAATTGCATTTGGAAATGTTCTTCGTCTCGTCGTTCCTCTTGATCGACTTATGAGGTTTTCACTCTGCTCAACCTGGGAAGACGCAGCGTTAAGCTCGTTCCAGCTCTTGGCGTTACTATTTTTCGTTCCATCGCCATACAGGTAAATGAAATTAGTTGTTCTGTTTGTTTTGAATTCATCATCATTCAATTTTGGGAGATAACCATATTAGCTATCCAAAATTTAATCCCTGGTGGTTTATCATTCTGATATTTTGTCTTGGGGTTTATTATGTCAGCGCTCATTATGTTTGGTTCTAACATTAACCTTGGCAGGGTAGGCATTCCTGCGGTTTGTATCTTTCGTGGCATCGTTGATTCGTTCGCTGAGTTTGCCCTGGCTCATAGTAAGATGTTTCCACACAAATAGGCCATCGATTTGTTTGAAGTACTTCATTCTGGGTTTGTTTTTTTTTGTTCTGACCCGGGTTTTCTCCATACTCCTTTTGTCATTCTACAGGACGAACGTATTCGTTGTGCCCTCAACTCTTAGAGGTAAATATTCTGTTGTGATACTTAATTCACCACATTATAGTATGAATCGCCCTCAAATTTTTCGGGTTATAATGGTTCTCATGTCGCCCTAAAAAAAATTTCAGGTAGTTTCGAATCCCGTCGAGGTTTCCTTAAATGATATTTGATGAATTTTTTCATTTAATTGGCTTGACGTCGTTGAACCTTGGGTTTCAGGTTGGTATCAATGTGCTCTCAGTCCGAGTAGGACCTAGCTTTTTCGTGGTTGTTACATTAAGTTTATCTAGACATTTCAAGTTTTATATTGTCCACAAACTTTCTACTTTAGTAAGGATGTATGTCCGAACTGGGACTGTGAACAATTTTATGAAATTCCCGCATTTATTTAAATTCTGTAATATTGTCATAAGACCCCGAAAATCTTGTGTCACGATGGGTTTCAGCGGTGAACATATATATATACTATCGATGGTCCATCATTGCGATGAGTGATAGGTCAATAGTATTTTCTAACAGCTCACATATTTCTACCTTTGTTTTAATACTTATGGGAAATGGTTTTTTTTCAGAACTTTTTATGCTAAATCAGTCTAAATTTCCTCTTCTGTAATTACTTATAGCTAGTGAATCACTTCAGAATTTCAGAGGTACCATTCTCTATGATCATGGAATTATTTTGTACTTCTCATATTCAGTACACAATAAGGAACTCTCATAGGCTAATTTGTCAGTTAGATGGGTCGATGATATCAACTGCCTTATTAAGAATTTACTTCCTGAATCATTCAGGCTTCCCAGGGTTTTATAACCCAGTTGGCTATTTATTTTTTTCCAGTAATTTTCCCATACTTGTTAAATATGTTCTTACTAGTTTCTTATCTTCTAATAGAAGTGGAAAGTTGCTATCATATTCCTCTCTTATTTTCATGTATCTCTTTATTCTATCACTAGTGTAAATCAGTATTCCTATTATGCTCATACTTTAATAACTTCTACCAACTCCTTATATGACTTGAATTGATTGCTAATCAAGTCAGTTGATGTAATAGTCTTTATCACTCAACTTTATTTCACATATTAGTTTCAGCTTCTGATGAGAGATTTGTTCATTGTAATAAGTATTAATGGGCGGTCTCATGCTAATTGTTGTAGGTACCTGTATTCTACAATTCTAGCTTCGATTTTATTAACTTCCCCATCAATTACTATTAAGGTTTATTTCCTGCACTAATTTATCTTTTCTTCATTCTATTATAGAAATAATTTGTTATATGCAGGAATAATTGCTATTGTGCTTTTGGTTATGTATGAATGGTATACTGACTCTAAAAGTCCTTACGTATTTTTTTTTCCCATTTACTGCACAATTTAGATTACAGTTCATCTATTTCTATTATTTAAATATTGTACAGGAACTCTCATACTGCTTTCTCATAAATATACTCAGAAATTCATTCTATTAAATCAGAAGCAGATTAAAGTTAAATTATCTGTGGAGGAATATGTATCCTCAGATTTAAACCAACCCTGGTTTAGAGATTTTGTTGGATTCTCCTCTACAGATTTCTTTTCTGCAACTATACAGAATTATAAAGGTGAATTCCTTATAATTAATTCTGTTGAATGTAGAACTAGCAAGTCTAACATACAAATCAGACAATTATATGTAGCCAATTTATACCACATGAAGTAAAAACATCAGGCAATTTAGAGACATACCACTCTTGCAATTGACCAACCTCCCAACCTTAGAGTCCTTCTGTCTCCCAGAACTCACCCCCGAGTTGAGATGATTTCCTAGAACAGACCAACCTCTAGTTTGTTCAGGAATAGCTTACGTAAGCTTTTGCTCCCCAAAGCCTGTTTCTAATTGTGCATCCAGAATATCAGGATGCTTTTCTTCCTGTTTGCCTAGGCCTCCCATTTTAGGGATTTTTAAAGCTACTTTATGCTTTTCCCAGCTTTTTACCTCTTCCCAACTACTCTCCACATCATTGGGGAAACTAGATTTTCCTCAAAATCTAATTTGGAAATAAATTCTTTCAAGGATTTTTGAAAGATTTTTGGGGAAAGTATTTGCCTTTATCCATCCTCATGGATTTAGAAAGTGATCTCATAATTCTCATTTTGTTCAATCTGCACAATATTATTTTATTCATTTTCTCAAATCAAATATTTAATTACATCCACAAAATACCTATCCATTTGGGGTCCACTCCCCTTAGGATTAAAGTTCAAATGTCTAGCTTTGAAAGAAAACATAAACTAGGGGTGTTACATTAGTGGTTTATGGGTTTAAGGGTACAACAAAGATAATGATTATAGGGTACAAAAACACTATAAGGTTTATAGGTTGATTGATATTGACACGGATAAGGTAAGCTTCAATAATGAAGTTGTTGTTGATGAGGATCAAGTTGGACCTTTCCAAAATTCTCATAAGTTTTGAATTACTTAAAAGCTGGAAGGGGTTGAGGATTCAAGTGTCAAGTTTTAGGTAGCTGCACTTGAAGAGGGGTGGAAGATTTTGAGCATGATGACTTCTGAAAATTCTGTAGAAGAGCCACAGAGTTTGCAGAGCTTGTTAGGCAAGGAAGCTACATTGAATACCATATTTTTATGAAGGGAAAGCTTGGAGAGCATAGAGGGTCCTTCAGTTGGTACTTTTAGACAATATATGTGGACCAATGAACATGACATCAACCACTACTACTAGGTACTTCCTTCTGTTTGTTGATTTTTTCAGTAGAAAAATGTTGGTATATTTTCTATAATTAAAATACGATGTGTTTAATGAATTTCAAAAGTTCAAAGCATTAATAGAGAAATAGTTAGGTTGCCACATTGCCTCTCTTAGATATGATACTGGTGGGGAATTCTACTTAAAATATTTCAATAAATTTTGTGCTAAACATGGGATCCAAAGACAATATACTACACCTTACACTCCACAACAAAATGTATTGGTTGAGAGGAAAAACTATACTATCACAAATATGGCTAGATGTAAGTTGTAGAGGAAGTCTATTCCAAATAGGTTTTGAGCTGAGGAAATGTTTACAATAGTATACCTATTCCAATTCCAACAACAACACATGATTCCAACCCTCACATGACCCAACCCAACCCACCCTGACCGGCTCGAACCGTGCGTTTCCCTAGGCACCCAGCCCTCACATGACCAGAACTGACCCGACTTGACCCGCCTAAACATGTTTCCCTAGGCACCCTCACACGAACCGACCCGACCCGCCCGAACACGTTTCCTTGGGCGGCGTCACACGACATGACCTGACCTGACTTGCCCGAATGGATTTCTTAATTAGGTTCCCTCACACAACCCGACTTGACCCCACCTGACCCACCCAAACGCATTTTCCTGGGCGCCCTCACACGACATGACCCAACCTGACCCGCGCGAACACGTTTCCTTGGACAACCTCACACGACACGACCAGACCCGACCCGACACAACACAGGTAGTCACAACTTAGCATTTTTGATATGACCACCCTCACACGACCCCACCCCACCCAGCCCAACCCGACCCGACTTGACCTGACCGACCTGAACATCTAAGGCACGAGGGAGAAAACAGAAAATAGGTCACACGAACATGAAGTACAAGGTACACAGGCGGTTAGCACAATTTATCATTTTTGATATGGACAACCTCACATGACCCAACCCGACCTGACCTGACACACCTGAACACGTTTCTCTGGGTGCCCTCACATGACCTAACCCGACCCGACCCACCTGAATGCGTTTCCTTGGGTGCCCTCACATCACTCGACCCAACCTGATCGGACCCGCCCGAACGCATTTCTGTGGGAGCCCTCATACCACCCGACCTGAACGCGTTTCCTTAGGCGCCATCACATGACCCGTACCGACCCGCCCGAACGTCGACGAAGGAACGAGGGAGAAAATGACAAACGGGTCACACGAATGTGCACAAGGCACATAGGCAGTCACAACTTAGCAATTTTGATACAAAATCCCTTAGACGATCCAACTCGAACATGTTTCTTGTGGCTTCCTCACACAACATGACCCAACCCACCTGAACGAAGGGCACACAAGGGATCAAAAAACGGAAAAAGGATCGCACAAATGTGCACAAGAAACATAGGTGGCACAAATTAGAATTTTTTATATGACCACCCTCACAAAACCCAACCCAACCCAACCCGACCCACCTGAACGCGTTTCCTTGGGCGTGCTCACACGACACGACCTGACCAGATCCGACCCGACCCGACCTGCCCAAACGTGTTTCCTTGGGTGCCCTCACAATATGGCACACAGGTGGTTAGTACAACTTAGCATTTTTGATATGGACAACCTCACACGACCTGACTCGACCCAACTCGACACACCCGAACACGTTTCTTTAGGCACCCTAACAGGACTCGATCCGACCTGACTTGCCCGAACGCGTTTCCTTGGGTGCCCTCACATGACTCCACTGGATCAGACCGAACCCGCTTGAACGCGTTTTCGTGTTAGCCCTCACATCACGACCCGACATGACCTAACCCGAATGTGTTTCCTTGGGCGCCATCACACGACCCGTCCCGACCCACCCGAACGTTGATGAAGGAACAAGGGAGATAATGAAAAACAGGTCTCACGAACGTGCACAAGGCACACGAGTCGTCACAACTTAGAATTTTTTATATGACCTCCCTCACATGATCTAACCCAAACGTGTTTGCTATGGCGTCCTCACACGACATGACCCGACCTGCCCGAACGAAGGCCAACGCACTAGGGATAAAATGGAAAACAAATCAAAAAAATGTACAAATTAAGAAACACGAGCGGTTACAACTTAGCATTTTTGATACAGCCACCATCACACGACTTGACTTGGCATAACCCGCATGAACGTGTTTCCCTGAGTGCCCTCACATGACCCGACCTAACCTGACCTGACCAACTCGAACGCGTTTCCTTGGGTGACCTCACATGACCAGCCGACATGACTCGACCTGACCGGGCACATTCGTTAGGTAGCCTGCCATGACCCGACTTGACCCAACCTGCACAAACACGTTTCCTTGGGCACCCTCACAGTACAGCATGAATCGACCTGACCCAACCTGAATGCATTTCCTTGGGCTCCATCACATGACCCAACCTAACCCGACCTGCCCGCTTGAATAAAGGGCGCACGAGGGAGCAAATGGAAAAGGGATCACACAAATGTGCACAAGCAACATGGGTGGTCACAACTCAACATTTTTGATACGACCCGACCCGACCTTACTAGACTCGCCTGAACGCATTTCCAGCTTGGGTGACCTTAGTACGCGGCCTGACCTGACCCGATCACCCGACCTGACCCAACCCACCCGAACATGTTTCCTTGGGCGCCCTTACAATACAGCACGAACTGACCTGACCTAACGCGAAAATTTTTCCTTGGGCGCCATCATGACATGACTCGACCCGACTCGTATGAATTTGTTTCCTTGGTTGGCCTCACACAACATGACGACCCGACTAGACTCGACCCGACACACCCGAATGCATTTCTCTGGGTGCCCTCACACGACTCAACCCGATCTGACCCGACACACCCGAACACGTTTTTTTGGGCGCCCTCACATGACCCGACCTGACCCGACCCGCCCGGATTCGTTTCCCTGGGTGCCCTCACATGACCCGACCCGACCGGACCAGACCCACCCGAACGCGTTTCCATAGGAGCCTTCACATGACGACCCGACACGACCCAACCCGAACACGTTTCCTTGGGCGCTATCACACGACCCGTCCCGACCCGCCTAAACGTCGGCAAAGGAATGAGGGAGAAAACGAAAAACGGGTCTCACGAACATGCACATGGCAGACGAGTGGTCAGAAATTAGCATTTTTTATACGACCTCCCTCACATGATCCAACCTGAACGCGTTTGTTGTGGTGCCCTCACACAACATGACCTAACTCGCCCGAACGAAGGCCGACGCACTGGGGAGAAAACGGAAAATAGATCGAAAAAATGTACAAAAGCAACAGGACTGGTCACAACTTAGCATTTTTTATGCGGCCACCATCACATGACCCGACCTGACCTGACCCGCCCAAATGCATTTCCCTGAGTGCCCTCACACGACCTGACCCGACCTGACTCGACCAACCTGAACGCATTTCCTTGGGCTCCCTCACATGACCAGACACATTCCTTGGGTAGCCTGCTATGACTTGACTTAACCCAACCCGCCCAAATGCGTTTCCTTGGGCGCCCTCACAGCATGGCACGACCCGACCCAACCCGACCCAAAAGCATTTCCTTGGGCTCCATCACACGAATTGACCTGACCTGACCTACCCGAACGTCGAAGGCACAAGGGAGAAAATGACAAACAACTTGCATGAACATGCACAAGGCACACAGGCAGTCACAACTTAGCATTTTTATACAACCTCCCTTAGACAATCCAACTCGAACATGTTACTTGTGGCACCCTCACATGGCACGACCCGACCCTCCCGAACAAAGGGCACACGAGGGACTAGAAAATAGAAAAAGGATCGCACAAATGTGCACAAGAAACATAGGTGGTCACAACTTAGCATCTTTTATATGACCACCCTCACATGACCCAACCCAACCCGACCTGACCCACCCGAATGCGTTTCCTTGGGCGTGCTCACATGACACGACCTGACCAAACCTGACCCAACCTGGCCTGCCCAAACATGTTTCCTTGGGTGCCCTCACAATATGGCACGACCCAACCTGACCCGACCTGAACGTGTTTCCTTTGGCGGCATCACACGACTCAACCCGACCGGCCACTTGAACGCATTTCCCTGGGAGCCCTAGTCATGACACGACTTGACATGACCCGACCTGGTTAGACATGTTCCTTGGTCACCCTCACATGACCCGACCTGACCCGACTTGCTCGAACATGTTTCCTTGGGTGCCCTCATGGTACAACACGCCCTGACCCGACCCAACCCGAACACATTTCCTTGGGCGCCATCACACGACATCGAAGGCATGAGGGAAAAAATAAAAAATGGGTCGCATGAACGTGAAAAAGTTACATGGGTGGTCATAACTTAGCATTTTTTATACGATCACCTCCCTCACACGATTTGAACCGAACAAGTTTCCTGTATGGCGCCTTCACACGGCACGACTCGACCCGCCTGAACAAAGGGCGCACGAGGGAGAAAACAGAAAAGGGATTGCACAAACATGCACAAGCAACATGGGTGGTCACAACTCAACATTTTTTATATGACTTGACCTGACTTGACTAGACCCGCTCGAACGCGTTTCCAGCTTGGGCGGCCTTAGTACATGGCACGACCTGACCCGATCACTCGACCCGACTCGACCCACCCGAAAATGTTTCCTTGGGCACCCTTACAATACGGCATGAAGCAACCTGACCTAACCCGAACACGTTTCCTTGGGTGCCATCATGACACGGCTTGACCCGACCCGTACGAATGTGTTTCCTTGCAGGCCGACTGGCCTCACACGACATGACGACCCAACCAAACCCAACTCGACCCGCCCGAAGGTGTTTCCTTGAGCGCCATCACAAGACTTGACCTGAACCATATGAACATGTTTCCTTGGGTGGCCTCAGTACACGACATGACCCGAAAAGACCAAAATTGACCCGACTGAACACTTTTTCTCGGGCGCCCTCATACGACTTGAAACATTGTTCCTAGACCATAAACCCAATCACATGACCTGACACATTATTCCTAAAACCTAAAATATAACTCCCAAACATTGTTCCTAAACCCTAATATTGTTCCTAAACACTAACACTTGCAAATGTTGCAATACCAACACTTGTTTCCACACCGTCGCAATACCAACCCTTGACCCAACTGTCGCACTACCGACACTTGTCCTAACTGTCGCAATATTGACAGTTCTCTTTGTAACGTTGCACTACTGACGCCCTACTCCAAACCATCGCAATACCGACTCTTTACTCTAACGTCGCAATACCGACATGTATTACGAAGTGTCACAAGACTGAAACTTTTCTCGAAACCGTCGCAATACCGACGTGTTTATCTGAATGTCGCAATACCAACACTTATCTCTAAGTGTCACAATAACGACACTTGTCTTTAATCATCGGTATAGCGACAGTTGTGGGCAGGATTTGAAAAATTGATAAAAATTGGGGAAATTTCCGACATTTGATCAAAAGTGTCAGAATTTTGACCAAATGTACTAGTGACTATATCCTGAATGTGAGACTAATAATGAATAATTGGATAACTCAAATGTATGTGCATGAGAAATCCGTGCATAAAATTTTTGGATCTGATGAGAGGGATGGTTCAATCAGTGTTTAATATTACTAGTACCCCTTAACACCATTTTTTTTGCTATGGTCAAAACTCAATGGAATTGAGTAGGTTTTCTAGCTTTTCTTTCCAACCAAAATAAGTGTTTTCCCTCCCCCACCTTACATATTGAACTTAAGGCATACCACCTACTTACCCACCTTTTACCCCCCTATACTCTTTTTCCCTTTCTTGCTTCTATTGAATAATATGACCCTCACGATACTCGACTGAGTCACCTTTGACACAACATGCCACATCCACCTAACATGGTAATGTACACTATGGTACAGGGCCAACACTATGAGTGAGGCACACCAGATTTGAGCGATAACATCACAATATATATGAGGGAGGTGATGTCCCCTAACTTACCACTACAGAACACAAGGTTACAACACTGGATGCAATGGCGCGATGCCTTAATACATCTATTCACCATTCAATAAGATAATATGCCAGTCGTACATAGCCAATCATCATTTCCAGTCATATCCAGACATAGTAGTAGCCAGTTATAGCCATATATTATACCTAAATAGTCAGAAGTCATCACCGATAGCCAATCATTGATATTCATTCCAGCCAATCATACCAAGAAGGTATTGGCAGATAGCATACCAGTCATAGTCCAATAAACACCTGACATAGTTTCACATAGAGCACCTCACAGAGCCCCCTATCATACATTGCCATAAGGTCATCCGATAGCTAGTGAGGAGTTAGTTCCAGTCATATATAGAGCCAACCATTTCAAGCCAGTCGGCCATAGTCATAGCCGCCACAGATCATAGATGATCATTGAAAGAAGGTAATTAGAATGTCCAATAACCAGTCACCAGGAGGTCATTTCCAGAAGTTCATCTGACAGTCGATCATAGTTGTTAATATTGCACGTCGAGTCACCTTAAATACATACTTGAAAGAGAAATACCCCATCAATGGAGAGGAATAATAAGATAAAGACCCGTTCCCATATCTCGTTGAATCGATCCAGATATGAGAGAAATAAGGACTTACCCAATGAAGCTAGGAAGGAGCCTCTCACCTTTTTCCAAGCCCAAAATACTCACCGAATCCTCAATAATACACACATAATCCACTTCACCTAAAAGTAATTTCATTGATACCATCACACAAAGTAGATCACACATATTATATACTTATCTTGTTACTTACGTTGATAGACAATGAGAGCAGCATAATGAGAATGATGGTGCAACATGAGAAGTTGCTGAGCTTACTTTTTTAGAATTATGTATATAACAACTTACATATATTCTATTAATTGTGATTATTTCCCCATACACCTGAAAAAATTAAGATATGGTAAGGTTCATTCACATCCCCTAGGATTCATGCGAATCTGCTAGGCTACCCCACTGATCCAATCTGCTAGGCTATAATCTGAGGATTGAAGCTAGTCCATGTTAGTAAAGCATAAGAAATACATTGACCCTTTTTGTTTCTTTTACGAGCATATTGATCGAGCCATGTTTTCACCAAGAAAACCAAATTGATGAAATGATAGAATCCCCGGTTTAATTTGGCCCAGACAAGAAGTTTAGTTAGAACATAATTGACAATTCCTTTTCTTATTCTAGGGTTTTGGACCAGTAGGAAGAGTTGCAACAACATGGGACATTCACTCCGGAGCTTAATCTAAAGAGACTCACATCTTTACATGATGTGTGTAACCTTTTCGTTTTAACAAGAAATCAATAAATGAGATATACAATATTGCATCTCTACGTGCAACTTTTCCAATTAGTAGTTGAAATATTACTTAGTTCTAATTAGAGCTATAGTGCAATTCTTAGTCTCGTTGATCAAAATGACACTAAATTTTTTCTTAGTGCAACTCTTCCATGAAATACAATTAGAAAAATGATATTTATAAATATCATTGCCCAGAGAACCCATATTACATATTTGCATGGTCACCTTTGTTGCAAGTTTATATGAAATCAATGTAGTTTATATGGATGATGTCGATTTTTATGTGGGCCATCTATAATGAACTGGACTTTACGGTCTCTCTATTTAGTCCCATGCCTTCAGATTACCTTACAATGGAAAAATGAAACCTCACCCTCATACTCATCGGTTCAAATTCCAATCCACATTAGTCTAACTCAAATGCTCATAAGGAACCACTGTGTCATCCTCTCTATAGTTGAATGTCCTAGTCGAGGTCGGACCCATGTGTTCTATAGTGGTAATTTGTGTAGGGGATTAGTCCGTGGGAAGTCCTATCATGTGGGTAGTAAAAAGAACATATATTATGTGAGATATTAATTAGAACTATTCAGGGGAAGCATAAAGCTACTTGTGTATAGGTCAAACCATCCTAACATTGTGAATATGATCAGGAGCTCAAATCTAAGCTTGGGAAAAAGCTCAAAAATGAAAGTGATCAAATTGATTTGGATCCTGAGCGATGGGATAGGCCTTGGTGATACGATCCCAATGCCACAAACGGTTCGAAAAATGAACACCGTATGAAGAAGTTATTACACTTTTAGTGGAGTGGGTCCGGCGGAGCACGGAGGGGCCAGCCCTCCTCCCATGGAACCTCATCATATGACCAGTGTGGGAGCTTAATGATTAAGAGAGATTAAGGAGCCTAATATATAGTTTAATATTTAATTAAGCTTCAGTTAAGTGGAGTTTAATATGGCGGAGATTCTGGAGGCGCTCCCAAATTTAGGTGGACTTCCACTTTTAGTGGAGTTAACTGGCAGTTGCCCCACATTTAGTGGAGGAAATTGGGGCAAAGTTGTTTTGGTCATAAATTTCTCATTAATCAACCTTTTGGAACTAATTTTTTTTTGATTTCATATGTTATTAGCATTTTGGACTCAATGGCGTAGGTTTCAGAGCTAGGGGAACTCTTTTTCAGCCTGTTTAGCTTCAGAGAAGCTTTTTGAGCCACCAGGGCCATTTTGGGTTTTGAGTTTGGTTGAGCTGTGATTAATCTTTTTTGGTGAAACAAAAGTCATTCTTGATTACTTCCTGAATTTTAGAGCCATTGGAATAGGTCTTAGCTCTTTTTTAAGACTTTCAGAGGCCGAAAACCTTTAGGAGAGTTTTCAGGGCCACCCTGGCCATTTTGGTGTTTGAGTTGTGGTTATCAGTTTGAGGTGAACCAAAGTTCTATTTCAGATAATTTCAACCTTATAAAGCCATTGGAGGAGGTTTTAGAGGCATTTGAGGACTTCTACAACCTGAAAATTTGCAGAGAAGTTAAAAGCACCAGTAGGACATTGATGAAGAAATCACTGTTGATGGTAATCTTTCACTGTTTAGTGAATTTGAAAAGGAATTCTTAGATTTTTCCTGCCTTTTGAATCAGATTATATATTCAGATTTGTATATTGAGACACTTATAATCTTGTATTGCATTTGAGAGCTTTTAATACAAGAGGACAAGCCCATTTTGGGAGGCTTGATCCAGGAGATGTAGCCCAAGAGTTGTGGTGAACTCCTATATTATATTGCTGTTGTGTTTTGATATTATATTGCTGAATATTGTTGCTGATATCCATGATTAAGTTTCAGCAAAAACAATTACACTTAAGATACATAAACAATGAAAATACATACACCATTTCCCAGCTAAATTTCCGCATAATGTCAAGTTTAAAGCAAGATCATTTTAATTAAATCTGAGTGTTTACTTCTATTATTTATTTAGGCAGAGTCTGTAAGAGGGCCAGGTAGCCTCTGGATTCATCCTTTCTTTGAAAGGTGAAATATCCGGTAAATGCCCCTACAGTCTATCTCTGTATTAGAAATATGAAGTTCTCACATTTTCAGATTTAAACTTAGAGTATTTTTGCACTCATTTACATAATTGAAAATGGATACCTTGCACGCTTTTCAAGTACCTTCCATTTTCAGATCAGATGGTATTAGAGGTCAGGTTGAGCATTGGATGAGCATTTTCTGTTGTGCAAAAGGTGTTAAAACAGTCAATCTCACTGTTTTATGGTTGCTTGAATGAGAAGGGGTCTTTACTGACATTTGGCTAAAAGCTTGTCGTTTGATTGAAAGCTTTGAGGACTTTTCTTTGGAAGTTCCTTTTGGTTGTTTTGACCATTTACATAATGTCAACTTCTTCAACAAGTGAAGTTTCCTCCTTCACGAAACTCTTCAGTGATGACATGAAAGAAGAGTTCATTAAGGTGAAGGACATGGTGCAGATTCTCATTGAGGATCAAAGAGAAAGTATTCAACTTCGTGCACAATTGCTAGCTATGCATGAAGATAAAGAAGCCATTCTTCAAATACTACATGATATGGAGTTGTAGCGTCTTCAAGCTCAAGAAGCTTTGCCCAAGAAAATACCTCATCTTCAGGATGTAAATCATTCTGATTTGTCTTCAGTTTCCTCTATTGAAAACTGTGTTGGTTCTTTTGAACGGCATACAAGAGGTATTGGGTCCAAATTGATGTTGAAGATGGGCTATCAAGAAGGAAAAGGTTTGGGCAAGCATGCACAAGGCATTGTTGAGCCTATTTGTGTTGTGGAGCGTCCCAAGAATATTGGTCTTGGCTATGAGCAGCTTAATGGCGAAGCTTTGAGCACATGCAATCAAGAATGTGATGCAAATTTTAAGAGAAAATTTCTCCCAAGTTCTCAATTACATCAGTGTCATGATGGAAATCTTCCTTACCATTTTTTGAAGCCTTTGTTGCAGCAAGAAGATGGTAGACATGCAGCTTATGGCAAGCATGCAAAGCAGCATAAGAGGATTTCTTGTACATATTGTGGTCGATTTAATCATCATGTTTCGAGATGCTGGATGAGGAAGAAGGCACACAAGAAGAAGATGAAGCAAAGAATACCTTCAAAGAGTGTGCATATGATTTGCACTTTTTGCCAAAAGAAGGGACATGTTGTCTCTCATTGTTGGACTTTGCATCCAACTCGTCGTCCCACGCACATGCAGCAAGAGGACAAAAATCTTGGCGAAGGTGGAACCTCATATTCCATTATTGATGTGGAAAGGGAAGTTTCACATGAGGAAAATTTGCAGCAGCAAAAGTCGCCATGGAAATGGCTCAGTGAGAAGTGGATGGACTTCTTGACACAGTAAGACGTACTCCTTTTGTACATATGCAAATTTCGGATGTATGCATGTATTTTATGCTGTAATATCTTGTTTATTTTGAGCCACCTTAGATCATTGATCAAGGCAGCGTTGTATAGTTTCAATCTGTAAATTTCTCGCCAGAAATTTCTGTGTGACTTCAAGAAAGACAGTTGTGGACAAGCGCATTCAGGAAGGGAAATGTCGATTTCTTTTCATTTGTGGTTCAATTTCATTTGCTTTTCAAGGCAAAATTTTTTGAAGGGATGAAGATAAGAGGATTTTTATTCTCTCATTTGCTGTACTACAGTTCATTTCTTCATTTTAGTAAGTTTTTGGGGACCAAAAGCCTCTCATTTGGGAGGTGTGATCAGGAGCTCAAATCTGAGCTTGGGAAAAAGCTCAAAAATGAAAGTGATCAAATTGATTTGGATCCAGAGCGACGGGATAGGCCTCAGCGATACAATCCCAATGCTGCAAATGGTTCAAAAAACGAACACCGTATGAAGAAGTTATTACACTTTTAGTGGAGTGGGTCCGGCGGAGCATGGAGGGGCTAGCCCTCCTCCCATGGAACCTCATCATATGACCAGTGTGGGAGCTTAATTATTAAGAGAGATTAAGGAGCCTAATCTATAGTTTAATATTTAATTAAGCTTTAGTTAAGTGGAGTTTAATATGGCGGAGATTCTGGAGGCACTCCCAAATTTAGGTGGACTTCCACTTTTAGTGGAGTTAACTGGCAGTTGCCCCACATTTAGTGGAGGAAATTGGGGCAAAGTTGTTTTGGTCATAAATTTATCATTACTCAACCTTTTGGAATGAATCTTTTTTTGATTTCATATGTTATCAGCATTTTGGACTCAATGGCATAGGTTTCAAAGCTAGGGGAGCTCTTTTTCAGCCTGTTTAGCTTCGGAGAAGCTTTTTGAGCCAGGGCCATTTTGGGTTTTGAGTTTGGTTGAGCTGTGATTAATAGTTTTTGGTGAAACAAAAGTCATTTTCAACTATTTCCTGCATTTTAGAGCCATTGGAACAACTCTTAGCTCTGTTTGAAGACTTTCAGAGGCCAAAAATCTTTAGGAGAGTTTTCAGGGCCACCATGGCCATTTTGGGGTTTGAGTTGTTTTGAGTTGTGGTTATCAGTTTGAGGTGAACCAAAGCTCTATTTCAGATAATTTCTACCTTATGAAGCCATTTGAGGAGGTTTCAAAGGCATTTGAGGACAACCCGAAAAGTTGCAGAGAAGTTCAAAGCACCAGCAGGACATTGATGAAGAAATCACTGTTGATGGTAATCTTTCACTGTTTAGTGAATTTGAAAAGGAATTCTTAGCTTTTTCCTGCCTTCTGAATCAGATTATATATTCAGATTTTTCTATTGAGACACTTATAATCTTGTATTGCATTTGAGAGCTTTTAATACAAGAGGACAAGCCCATTTTGGGAGGCTTGATCCAGGAGATGTAGCCCAAGAGTTGGGGTGAACTCCTATATTATATTGCCATTGTGTTTTGATATTATATTGCTGAATATTTTTTTTGATATCCATGATTAAGTTTCAACAAAAACAATTACACTTAAGATACATAAACAATGAAAAGACATACACCATTTCCCAGCTAAATTTCCGCATAATGTCAAGTTTAAAGCAAGATCATTTTAATTAAATCTGAGTGTTTACTTCTATTATTTCTTTAGGTAGATTTTGTAAGAGGGCCAGGTAGCCTCTGGATTCATCCTTTCTTTGAAAGGTGAAATATCCGGTAAATGCCCCTACAGTCTATCTCTGTATTAGAATTATGAAGTTCTCACATTTTCAGATTTAAACTTAGAGTATTTTTGCACTCATTTACATAATTGAAAATGGATACCTTGCACCATTTTCAAGTACCTTCCATTTTAAGATCAGAATATGACCCCATTATTGTGTTTGTGGTCGATGATACTAAAGAAAGCATATTGTATGTAATGATTTTTCATAGAATGTTGAGGTACAGAGCTATTGTGTTCTTAGGAATTTCATTCCCATAATATCATTTAAGAACTAAACCTATAACCTTAGGATAGGAACTGAGAACTCCCTGTTGGGTTGTAAAGCTATAGAAATTACTCCCCTCATATTACCCTTTTTCTATATCTATAATCAACATTGATATATGAGCTCACATGGAGATGTTTACCTCCCCCTTTGTCAAAAGTATGCTTATATATATATGTATATATTAGAACCTTATGATAGGAACTGAGAACTCCCTGTTGGGTTGTAAAGCTATAAAATTACTCCCCTCATACTGCCCTGGTCTATAACCAAGCGGGACACCAAATTGGTGTATGAGACCCTCTTTTTTGTGGGGCTACCCCTATTTGGTTTTGAACCTGTGGCCTCTTACGAGGAAAAACATGATATTAACCATTAGGCACACTCAAGCTGTATATATCAAGCCATTATAGGTTGTCATGTCATTAGCGGTAGCCGCACTCTCGTTTTGAACCTGTGGCCTCTTACGAGGAAAAAAATGATCTTAACCATTAGGCCCACTCAAGTTGTATATATCAAGGCATTATAGGTCATCATGTCATTAGCATGGATTTGAACCTTGGCGGAGAATAAAACAACCATTTCATCCAACTACTTAAGATAACCCCCTTATTCAAGTTCTTGAAAATTTGTAATAAATCACCATAAGGGAATGTAAATGAATTTACAGTGGTGCCTAGCATTATATTTACCTTTGGAGAAAAGAGCAAAGTCTTTGCAAAATACCCTTCCATAGAGGGAAAATAGTAAAGATTTAAGTTATAACCTATAGGAAAAATAAATCCATCAGAAATGTTATAGCTATGGTTTTAATATTTATAATTACCATAAGAAAGTATGTCAAGGAAACCTTGGATAAGATAGGACTAGGTACAATGTGGTAGTGAGAGATTGCAACCAAAATCCCTAAAAAAAACTAGGGTTTAATATGCAAGCATACCAACATAAATCTTAGTGACTGAAATCCATGAAAGGATTGTAAAGAAGTTATATATATATATATATAGAGAGAGAGAGAGATAAGGAATTTAAGTTTTACTAAGTAGAATTAAATGAGGTGTACTTATTATACTCTGCCAATATGCATAATAATTTTGGAAGATAAATCTAAGCAGAAAAATCAAAGATACGAGGACAATTCTCTTAAGAACTAGAAATAATCCCTTATTCTCAACTAAGAGCCAACATGATATTCTGCAGCTCAAATCTCAACTAGAGAAAATTACAAATGAGATCGAACATGATATTCTGTAGCTCGAATCTCAACTAGAGAAAATGACAAATGAGAGCCAACATAATATTTTGTAGCTCGTCTGAATGTGGGTGACATGCTTGACATGGGTGGATAGCAAAGCCCAAATCACACGGACTGTAGAGATCTCCAAAGAAATTCCCCACGTGCAGCGGATCCAATCACAGTTATTTCCTCACATTATCCTCGTAGAAACATCGATCATGCAGAATGGACAGGCCTGGTGTCACCTGACTCAGACCATCACCTAACCCTTACCTCCATTACTGACCATGCTACATAATCAGCAATGCAACCACGCTTATCCCTCTGCGCCTGCCCAATTGCTTAAGCTCCACATGTAGATCACTCATTGCCTCTCTGACATGCCTCATCCAAAATATTATATATCCTCCCATTCTCGACCCCTTCCCTCCCTCATCTGCCCTCCGCTACATTTAGCTCTTCTGATTTGGATTCTTGCTGATACTAATCAGTTGCGAAGTCCAAGTCCTGGAGTGAATTTGCGTAGCCCCCTTTTGCCTGGTGCATTACATTCTATGCATCTTCCCCCTAGCCTCTACAACTTCTTCTGCCCCTGTGTTTCCCCCACCACCCCTCCCAAGTGCGCAATGGCTCCGAGGCTGTGCCAACACATAATTCGTGGTGGAAAACAAGGGGTTCTCCCAGGCCGCTACCATCGCGGTGAGGAAAACTGCCTCAAATGCCTTGAAGGCTCCTCGTCAAACTCTCAAGCTATCCATCCTTAAGTTCCTAAGCAGCGCGCAGAGTCCTCCAGGATCCTGATGCAAAGAGGAAGTCGCGGCGCGAGGAGGTCCACTTACACCCCCAAAGCTCCCTCTCCACAGAGCATTCCGACACCCTTGAATAGTCCTGCGCATGCTGATGAAGACACAGATATTTGGATCATGGATTTCAATGACATCTGAATGAAGGTTCCTGATGGAGTAGATCCAGACTCCCCCATCCTGTGCGCCCCTTAAAATCTCCCCAATCGCACTGCTACTTAAGTGGAAGTTGCAAAGGAAGTGGCTGTCGCGTAGGCCCCTGCCTGTCCCATCTTCGAGGAAAATCCCCACTACAGTGATGATGAGGATGAATAATGTATGTGTTGTTGTTCAGTCCTATTTTTTTTTTTGTCATCTGTGCCCGCAGGGCCTCACTGTCATGTCCTACTCCTATGCTCCTAAATGTATCAGCGCTACTGTGCACATAGTAATTCTTGCTCACAAGTTTTTTCTGGGCCAACCCCCTCCCCCACGGCAGCCTAGAAATAGTGTAACAAAGGCAGGGATTGCTTAAGTGCAAATTACCAACCCTGCCTGTAAACTATGTATTTTTATGTTTCTGAATTAATAGATTAGCACAACTTACCAAATATATATATATATATATATATATATATATATATATATATATATATATATATATATATATATATATATATATATATATTTTGTAGCTCTAATCTCAAGTAGAGCAAATGAAAAATGAGACTCAAGTGGTGGAGAAGAACAATAGGTAGTTACCCTAACAAAACCCAAATGATTATCACCATCTATAAATCTGTGGACAATCCTCACCATCGAATTGGAACAACTAGGTAGGGTTTCTTTTTAGCAGAGCGAACACCTCATCGATGTTGGAGCACCCATGTGAACCAATTCCATGAGGCAGTAGCAATGGAGTATAATGCCATATAAGATCATGTTTAAACACTTGTGGTATAACCTTGTGAATAATTCTGATCGAGAGAAAAAGAGCTTAAGTATAGACCTTTCTAAGAAAGTTGATCGAGCGTTATTTTATCATAATGTAAGTGTTATACAAATTTTATAATAAGTTTGAATGAGAAGCATGTTTGTGTGTGTGTGTGTTTGACCTTGAACAATTAAGCAAAAGGTAAGCTCAATCCATGATCAACCAAAGCTAGGTGTTATGACGAAAAATGAATGATGATGAATAAAAAGAAAAATATATTGTCATTTGGTGCAATAATTTTACAAAGTATGTGGAAATTTTCCATGGAAATTTTCATCTATGAAAAATAGAAATATATATAAAAAGGATGTAAATAGTAACTAGTGCATGATTGGGGTGGCTTATATTGGTGATCTCCATGTTATGAAGTATCTTGTATATTGTGAGATTTAAGGTTCAAATATCCATGATTTTTTACCTTGCAAAATAAATTCATTATATAATTTATTGGTAAAACAATGTGTTTTTCTATGTGAATTTGGAGGGATCTTACATATGGTATCAGAGCAAAATAGGTTCAAAATTGTAGCCTTTGTGTTGACCATGAATTTTTTTTAAAAAATGAATGCTTAATTTCACACAAAATACAAATAAGGAAGAATAATGGAAACACCATAAGGATATACCCACGTAAGTGAAGAAGAAATCTATGTGCAATTTGGCCAACAAGCGCAAGTACCCACCAAGTAAATATTGAATACGATGAGGAATTTGTAGTTAGATTTAGTGATTTTTCATGAAGGACATGAGAAACTACTGAAAGTTAGTGCACAACAAGAACAATTGATTAAAAAGTTGACGAACAAGTCCAATCCCAAGGCTATAAAAATAGTAAGGGAGGAAGAAAATAGGGGAGAGACATCTAAGTGGAAGACCTCTGAAGAGATAGTTGAAAGCAATGAAGCGAAATCTAAAGGGGAGGAGCACATTTCATCAAAATTTCATTCAAACACTATGTGGAGTACTAAAAAGGTATGATTTTGATGATTACTTTAATGACTTTTTAATGGAATTTGTGAACCTTTTGTATCATGAATTTGGAAAGTTATAAGGAACTATAACAAAACATGTGAGAATCGATGTGTATAACTTAGCCACTGATAATGGTTATTTTCTATACAGGGAAAGGAGAAAACGAAGAGTTGCCGCTCTAAAGGAAAGAACAAAGTGGAGATAACTGTTGTCTCTCTGGACGAGAACCGAACGCAAACATAGGGAAACAAGATCAAGGTGAATCGGCTCGGGAAAGAAGGAGAGGACACCAGCTCAGCGCAATAGCAAAGACAGGATGAAGAGTTAACAGTTTGGCGAATCCCTCAGGATCGAAGATCCTGAGGGATCGCTGCTTTACTTATCTAGTTGCTTGGACATCTCCGCCATCGTCTTTATAAAAAGAGACAAGCACTGTTAGTTTAGGAGATAGATAATAGCGAGATAAGATACGTTTTATGTAATCTTCTGTAAAACATCAGATTTGGTTATTAAGTTTCGTTGAGAACTGGTTCGATGTATTTTTGATCAATGCATTAATGAAAGCTTGGTGATTATTCCATCTTCGCGTATGCGTTAACCTAAAGCGGTGTATCCTTGGAGGCTAAGGGCCCGGCCCCGAAGGACACTTGCTTCTGTACCATTACAGCTTCGCTTCTGTGTGGTTTGTTTATTATTGTTATTTGATTATTTGATATGCTTTACAAGTTCATATTACATGCTCTGTTCAAGTTTGAATCATTGAAGTTTCTACAGCTAGACTTGTGTGTTAACTCCGCATTACGTTATTAATCCTTTCAAGAGTTAATCGCATATCTTTACTGTTATGTTACAGAGCTGTTATATTAATGTTTGGGTTGTGTACGTTTCTAATGAATCAGTATTGTTCCATAATTCATTAATCGTTATTGCTGTTCCATTAATATGATTCGTGTAATTCGCCTTTAGAGTGATAGAATGTTCTTTGATTGCAAAGAGTGTATAGATTGAGTTTGATTATAACTCGCGGGACTTAGTATTCAATTGCTGTTCCATTTTAGAGTTGCTGTTCCATTTCAGAATTGTGGTTTAATCCTTTATTTCCTTTGCTGTTCTATTTATCTGCATTTGATGGTTTGTTGTGAGAGATGATCTAAGGCTGTAGTGAGCAGTAGCAGTCACTGTCTAGCTCCTAGGCTCGTGATCTATGATTTAGTTCCTTTTCCATCAGTTTCTGAAGGGATGGTTTATCATTACCGAACCCTTGACTGATAAGTTATTAAGTTATCTGAGTGTGTGATTTATTTCTTTGAAGTAATTTGATTTCAGTTAAGCATCCGTTTACTCTTGTATTTCTTAAGCATTGTACTACTAGCATTACTCTGACGAATGAGCCTCGGATTGAGTCACTCTTTGTAATGACAAAACGCTCTCGGGTTGACATATTAATGTGAGGTGATTCGAGGTGAAAGAGACCTTTTTTATAGCTCTACATTTTGGCGCCGTTGCCGGGGAAAGAGTGTAGCCATTTGTCTTTTTTTCAGAGTAGTGTACAAGCCTGCTAGGGAGGAGTTGGATCCTAAAAATGGAAGGTAAGAACCTACGTGCAGAGCATGTAAAAGACCTGCTCATTATCCGCTTTCCTAACAGATTTGTTTTTGCTTGTTTGAATAGAAGTTCGTAGTTTATTTTTGAGTGCATGACTAAGCAGAAAGAACCAGAAAAAAATATCAAACCCCCATCCAAACCTGAAAAAGCTAAGGGGCCGGTGACCCTTGGCCGAACAACCTTCATAGACGAAATCTATAAGAAAACAGAGTCTCAGCCATCAGTAGGTTTCAAGAAAAACACTTCTAAACCACCTACTAGTTCCCTTCAGGCCACAGGATCACCATCTGTAGCCTGTGCTGAGGTGCATAGTCAAACTGAGGAGCAAGACTTTCAAGAAGTTGAAAATTCCACTCCAGAATTATTGCAGGAAGGGAACTCTAGCAACTTTTGCGAAGGAGAAGGAGAAACAGGGGAAACCAAGGAACCAAAATCTCCTCTTGAAACAAATCAGCCATTAGATAGCCCAGATAAGGGGAGTGCTGCGAAAGTCATCGTTGAAGAGATTCAATCTCCTCAAACACCTGGTATTCCCATTATTCCAGATAAAGGAAGCGCTATTAAAAAGATCCCTGTCAAAACCGTTCCCACCCAACCTAGGAATACCCTCCTAGATATCCCAGAAGGTTACTGGCATATATTCAATCCCATGGCTCAAAACCAACCAAACGCTCAAAACCAGCCAAACACTCAAACCTCTACATTACAATATCCTATAGTGGATTCTGCAGCAAATGCACCCATGAAAGCTATCCCTCTTCAGCATATCCCCACATTTCACGGACTCACATCAGAAGATCCGGATGCATTCCTATTCGAATTCGATGTGTTATTTCGGGGGTACGATTACACCATCGATCCCCAAAAATTGAAATTATTCCCCTCTACATTGAAAGGGGATGCTTTAAGATGGTTTATGGGGCTAGGTGGCGGGGTTATCAACAATTGGGATCAAATGAAAGAATCTTTCTTAAAGAAATACCAGGATTATTGTAGGTCTAGAGAATTAAAAGACGAAATATTTCAAATGACAGCCAGACCAAATGAAACATTAGAGGAGTATGTGGAACGTTTTCAGTATAATTTACAAAGATCTCCTTATGCATCGCTACCTTTACCTGATAATGTGTTAAAAACTGCATTAATGAGGGGCATGAAGGAACAATGGATTGAAACATTGAACATTATGGGCAAAGGGGATATTTATCAAGAGAATTTTACTGACATCCTTGACTTATGTATCAGGAGTTCGAGAGGCAGCACAAGAATAAAACCAGCAGAATATGATCGGTTTGCAAGAGATAACAAAGTATCAGCAGAAGGAGTAACACGTGCAGAAATTGGAAATTTATTAGAGAATTTTAAAACTGATATTATGGGGACACTAACTACACAACTTGATATTGTGCAGGCTAAACAGAAGCAGCTGGAGGTAGAACAGAATATGGCAATCTTCTGCCCCCGATGCAGAAAAAAACACAGCCACAAGGAGTGTCCATTAGATAAAGTCCAAACATGCACCATCTGTACAAAAGATCACCTTACGGAGAGCTGCCCCTCACTTCCTAGATTGAAAGCGGTATATAAGGAAGCAGAAGAAGAACCAGAATCGGTGAATTCAATCAACCAGCGCCGCCCATGGCAGCCAAGACAACCTGGTATGTTTCCGGACCCAACCTCTTTCTTTCAAAACCCACAGTATAATGCTCAACAATATGGTATGTGGCAAAATCAATCTCAAACCCCATTTACAAACTGGTCACCACAATCATTTCCTTCTTCAAATCCATGGTTGAATCAAACAAGCCAAACTGGTTGGCCGAATTTCCCTTACACTCCACCATATTGGCAAAATGGCCCGTATCCTTCACAATGGACTCCCTCTACTTCACAAAGTTCGCCCTGGCAGACAAGCTGGCAAAGACCGATGTACCACCCAGCTGGAACTATTCCACTCCCTCAACCTACTTTGCCAGCTTTACAACAAAATCCCCAGTCTAACTTGAGGCCGCAACTCCCAGCCCAACCCGATCCCAATCCAAACAACAGGCAGGTCCAATCTATTCAAATCATAGAATCACTAGAAACAGGACCTGACTTAAGGGAGTGCAGTGACCTTCAGTTAAGATCTGGACGTATCATTGAAACTGAGGGAGATAAAACAATTCACATTGAAGATCAGTTACCCAGAGAACATCAGTCACAACAAGAGGATGTAAATAAGCAACAAACTCATAATCAAGCAACCACATCCTCTCCTCCATTCCCAGAACGATTAGCCATACCTCGATCCATACAATATCCCGACTTTGACATTCTGGGGGAATTACAAAACCTGTACATAAAAATTCCATTCCTCCAAGCCATTCAAGACATTCCCATATACGCCAAAACCATAAAAGAATTGTGCATAAAGAAACCGAGGAGGAATATAACAAATAATCCAAGAGTCCAAGTAGTCGGTACCTTATCTGACCTATTTTCTGGAAGAGAAACACCCCTTAAATATGAAGACCCCGGGAACCCAATTATAACTGTTCAAATTTATGGTCAGACCCTGCCTAATGCCTTAGTTGATTTAGGGGCTGCAATTAATATTTTAACAACCACAACTTGCCAAAATCTCGGCATTACATCTGTAGAACCCACCTCTACTCTGTTAGAATTGGCTGACCGATCTGTGGTTAGACCAGAGGGCACTCTACATGATGTCATGGTCTCTATAGAATCCTGGGAGTATCCAACCGATTTCCTGATAATTAATCCAAAAACCCGACTTGATGGACACCCGCTAATTTTAGGTAGACCTTGGCTCGCTACTGCCGATGCCTATATTGGCTGTCGGCAGGGAAATATGACCATAACCAAAGGACCAAATAGCAAAAATTTAGTTCTATATCCTCCAGCGCAGCCAAGTGTCACAATGATTAAAACGAATAAGCACCCTGTATCATATCTTACTGATAACATCAGATCTCCATTAACTATACAAGAGGCACTCGATTTCAAAGATCAAACAGAAGACGATGCCATCAATAATTTCATTACTCAAACTGAACCTCGCACACAATGTCACATGATAAAAGCAGCATTTGATAATGAATTAGAAGAAGATCCCCTGAAAGATATTCATGATCAAATAATACCTCTTACTTCTGTTGCAAATAGTAAAACTGTGGAAATTGCACCGGGGAAAACTTTAAACATCAATGCTAATCTCACACCTGAACAAGAAACAAAGCTCATCCATTTTTTAACAAAATATCAAGAAGCATTTGCATGGGACTACCCTGATATGAAAGGAATCGATCCCCAGTTATGTACACACCACATTTACATAGAGAAGGATGCCAGACCTGTGCGTCAGCCGCAAAGGAGACTTAATCCCCATCTAAAAGATGTCGTAAAAACTGAACTTCAGAAGCTTTTAGATGTGAATTTTATATACCCTATTTCCGATAGTAAATGGGTCTCTCCACTTGTGGTGGTACCAAAAAAGAATGGGAAATGGAGAATTTGTGTGGATTATAGGGAACTTAACAAGGCAACACAAAAAGATCATTTTCCTCTTCCTTTCATAGATCAAGTATTGGACACTTTAGCAGGGAAGAAGTTCTTTTCTTTCCTTGATGGCTTCAGTGGATACAATCAGATTCAGATTGCCCCTGAAGACCAGGATAAAACTACCTTTACTTGTCCTTGGGGAACATTTGCCTATCGAGTTTTACCTTTTGGCTTATGTAATGCTCGTGCCACATTTCAGAGGGCTATCCTTAGTATTTTTGCAGATTTAATCAATGATGGACTTGAAGTTTACATGGATGACTTTACACCATATGGAGATGACTTTGATCCAGCTCTAGACACCCTAGAGAAAGTCCTACAACGCTGCATTGTTACTAGACTTTGCTTAAGCAATGAACAATGTTTCTTGATGATGACTGAAGGACTTATCCTAGGACACTATGTCTCAGCAGCCGGCATTCAGGTAGACCCGGCCAAAATCCAAATACTTTTGCTTATTCCCACTCCTACCACTCAAACAGAGGTACGCAGTTTTCTTGGATTTTCAGGTTATTATAGACGATTTATAGAGCATTATTCGCACATTGCTGCTCCTTTATATGCACTGACTGGTAACGTTGATTTTCTTTGGACAGACAAATGTGACCGTGCTTTCGAGGATCTAAAGAAGCTTGTATCCACAGCCCCAGTCCTTCGAGGACCAAACTAGGACCTACCATTCCAGATATCATCTGATGCCTCAGATACAGCCATTGGCGCAGTCCTTGGGCAGGAAGAGGATAAAAAACCATATGCTATCTATTACATCAGCAAAAATTTATCCCCTGCTGAATTAAATTACACTGTTACTAAAAAAGAATTCCTAGCTGTAATACATGCTGTCAATAAATTTAGACATTATATTACAGGCTATCCTGTTATCTTGTATACAGACCATTCTGCTATAAAATATTTAGCAAATAAGCCTGTCACAAATGCCAGAGTAACTCGATGGTTAATCTTATTGCAGGAATTCGACATCACAATCAAGGACCGGCCTGGCAAAGAAAACCCTGTAGCCGATTTTCTTTCAAGAATACCAAAATCAAGCGATGCAGCAGCAGTTGAAGATCAATTTCCGGATGAGCACCTGTTTGCTGTTGCCGTTCAAACACCCTGGTATGCTGATGTTGCCAATTACCTCGCAGTAGGTAAACTACCAAAACATTTAACTCCTAATGAGCGCAAGCAGATTATTCAGAAAAGTTCTCGATTCTCGTGGATTGGGGGATATTTGTTTCACACAGGAGCAGACATGCATATCAGGCGATGTGTTAGAGAGGATGAAATCTTTGACATCCTAAAAGCCTGTCACGATGGACCGTGTGGGGGGCACTTCGCTGAGCGTAGAACTGGACATAAAGTATTGCAGACAGGATATTACTGGCCTACAATCTTCAAAGATGCAAAGAAGTTTGTCCAAGCCTGTGACAGCTGCCAGCGAGCAGGACGACCTGGTCAAGCTGATGAGATGCCTCTGAAACCACAGTTAGTCATCGAACCATTCGAACGGTGGGCTCTTGATTTCGTTGGACCCATCAACCCTTCATCAAATCAGAAAACATATATTTTGGTGGCAACAGAATATGTCACCAAATGGGTTGAGGCAGAAGCATTGCCAAGAGCCACAGAGGATTCTGTCATACAGTTCCTGTTCCTTCTATTTGTTCGTTATGGCCTTCCTAGGGAAATAATTACAGATGGAGGACCACAATTTGTTGGGCATAAATTAGCCGCAACACTTAACAATTATCATGTCCAGCATAAGATCACTACTCCATATCACCCACAGGCGAATGGGCAGGTAGAAAGTAGCAATAAGATAATAGAATCAATCCTAACGAAACCTATTGCATCACATAGGCGTGACTGGGCTACCCGACTACCTGAAGCACTCTGGGCCTATCGAACCACATGGAGGAGCACCACTGGTTACTCACCTTATCAACTAGTGTTTGGAAAACAACCTATTTTTCCCATAGAATTCGAAATCCAAACACTGCGAACAACACAGGAAGTTGGCCTAGATTTAACTGAGGCACAACTCAATCGACTACAGCAGATCAATGAATTAGACGAAATTCGGCTCTCTGCACTACAAAATACAGCATTAATTCAACAACAGCGAGCCAAATGGCATGATGTGCTCATCAAGAACAAAGTCTTCCACGAGGGAGACTGGGCTCTGTTATACGATTCTCGGTTTCAGGACTTCCCTGGAAAACTTCAGACTCGATGGTTGGGACCATACGAAATCCAGAAGGTACATGACAATGGAACCCTTACTCTAATCACTATTGACGGTTCTGGATATGCATTCAAGGTAAATGGCCACCGAGTCCGTCTCTACCGTAAACCACTTACTCGGGAATCCTTCTGCCAGCAGCTACGCCGAGATACTGATCTGGAGATCTTAGGAGAGGAAGAGAAATCTTCCTCACCTGTAATTCATTAAGGGTATATTTCTTTTTGCAATTTGTACATAAAGTTTTGTTTTTGAGTGATTCTTGTACATAAGTTTGATTTGAATAAATTCTTGTCATTTTGCTGTTCCTTTTTCTTCCACAAAGTTTGATTTTTTGCTCTTCTAATAGCATATGCATGTTTTTTATCATATTGATTTTGCTTGTTTTGCTGTTCCTTTTCTAAAGGAACAGCATTCGGATCTCTGCTGTTCCTTTTTCAAAAAGAACGATATTGTTACGTTTCTCGCTGTTCCTTTTGGTTACCACTGTTCCTTTTCCTTCAAAGAAACAACGTTCTTTTATTGCTGTTTTGCCTTTTTCAACGGAATGGCATATTGAGTGTTTTATAGTATGATTGCCGTTCCTTTTCCCAAAAGGAACGGAATTTGCATTGTTTCCTTTTTCTATTATCCATCGGTGTCTCTTTTCCAACGGAACACCATTAGCATACTTTTGATCTCTTTTGCTGATTGAGGATGCCTTTTGCCCGTCTTCTTTCTAGTCTTTAAAGCTTCAGCTATGTATTTGTGCAATGAAATATAAAAACACAACATGCCGAAATCTGCAAATCATAAATCGCTATATCTATAAGGCTCTGCATTAATAAGAGGACAAATGGAAGGACATACTTATTTCTTACCTTTTGTTGACATGGTTTTACTAATTTTGCCCTGATTGGTTATCTTTATCATGCTGATTCCCTTAAAAAAATTTATTAGTACTTGGGAATAAAAGCAAAGAGTTTATATCTTCCTATTGAGATAATAAGACTTCTTCCACCATTCCTACTCTTAAGGAGTGCTGAACCACCCTTTGTGTATAAATAAGGAAAAGAATTCTATGAAAAAAGAAAAAGCATGTCAAATGTCAAATGCAGGATAGGGGGTCTCATCGAGAGCCAGCCTACCATGATCATGAGGATGGAAGTGAAGTGGCATTCCCATTCTGGCCACCACACCAGTGATATGGTCCAAAAGGTATATCAAATAAACAAACCTTGGAACAAGAGGTCTCATCACGAGCCGGCCTGCCCACGTTTCTCTCTTTCCTCGTGAATGGCATTATGGTTAACTGGTCACCAAGCCAGCATAATGGTCTACATTCTGACATAACAACATTCCTAAGTATACACAAAGGATCATGGTTCCGAGGGTGAAAAACAACTCTGCCAAGGTTATGGACACCTGTTGGCAGCAGAGTAATGTTAATGGTATCGAAGTCACCTTGCTTACACCAATAGGTAAGATACTAACACTCTTTTGTTTTTATATCCTAGGCACTAATCATATGTTATTTCCCGATTTATACATCGCATGAATATTTATCATTACCAATCATGGCAACGGAGGTGACCATGATCGCTTAAGATTGGCAAGTACGATACATGCCCTATCCATCAGCCTCAAATCATAACACAACAGCCTCTTATATAACACGCGATCCATCCTCCGCCTCGATTTCGGTAATCTGTTGTCCTTTTTCAACATGGCATAAATCCACATGCTGTTCCTTTCTGACTTGATTGCAGACTGGGTGCCGCTCCTTTATTTGCTGGCTGGGACAGCCTATCACACTGCGGGGGGGGAGGTTAACCTCATCATTCCCTGTATTACGTATCAATTCACCATTCGAAACAATTAGTTTACGACGGTTTGGCATGGTTTCACGGCATGGCATATTTTTATTTTTATTTTTCGCACAAGTTGTTTTCGCTACACTGTTGCATACTCTGTGTTTTCTTTCGCGAAACCTTCCTCTCTGTGTTTCAAACCAAAAACGTTTTTTGCTGTTCCATTTAGAAATCACAGCGAAATCATGGGGGGAAAGGCAATTCGTAGTGAGCCTCAACAGCTAACGATCTCTGCTGCTGCCCGAGAAATCCTGGAAAGGGCAGGATGGTTGAACTATTTCAATCGCTTACAGGAAGGTAATGAGACAGTAGCAATGGAGTTCTTGCAAAATTTACAAGATGACCACTCCATAGTAAGAGGGAAACGAATAGCGGTCACTGATGCCATAATTGCAGAAGTCTCAGGACTACCAGCTACCGGACCGGTATGGACATTCAAAAAGGAACGATTACAGAAGGTCATCGACATCTTCCAGGATGAAGGCCAGCATTTGACAATCAAAGGGAAGGGAATTCTGCCAGCGACCCTAGGCGAACCCTGGAAAGAGCTAGCAAGAATAGTACAGAGCTACATTACTTGCGAAGGAAGAAAAGACGTGGTAAGACCACGACACCTTAAACTTTTAGCTGTTCTAAAACAGAAATGCTCTGTGAATTTACCGGCTCTCTTAAACTCGTTATTGCATGATGCTGCACAAAGTATGAAAAGGGCACAGCACGTAGAGGCAATTGTTAGTCACCACGGGTTGATTCGACTTGTTGTTAGTTATGGTCTTACCCAGCAACAGAGCAGCTGGGAAGAGCTCATTGCACTGATTGAAGGGGGATCGACAGAACCATCCCCGAAACGTAAACATTCTATAAACCCACCAGAACAACCGGCAAAACGCAGAGAAAATGTTGCTAGTACATCACAACAACCAGAGACACATCAAAGATCGGCAAAGCGAAAGTATGTCGTTGATTCACCCGAGCAACCAGAGGAACCCAGGAAATCAGCTCGGTTAGCTCAGATGAGAGGAAGCATAAATAAACCCAGAAAGTCAGCCCGGTTGGCTCGAATAAGGGGAAGGCTGGAAAAGCTTCAGGGAAGCACCAGCCAACCAGTAATAATTGAAGATGAGCAACCCGAAGAAGAAATACCCGAGCCTTCGGGAACAGAAAAAGAAGCAGAAACTGAACAGGAGGAAGAAATGGGACAGCAGGAGAATAGCCCATTACAAGACCTACTAAGAGAAGATGACTTGGCCGCCATCCTAGCCAATATGAGTAAATACGGTCAACCGTCTAGTTCAGAGAATCCCCACGACCAACTTCAAGAAGAGAACATGCCTATTCATGATGAAGAGGAAGAAAATACTGAACGGGAAAAATCTGTTCCCATGTCACAAGAGGAAAATCTAGAGGAAGAACCCCAGGAGGAAGAATCAGAACCAGTTGAGGTGCATACACCAGAACAGCCGGAGCAGAGCAGTGAGGAAGAACCCCAGGAGGAAGAGTTAGCAACTGGTCATGATCCAGTCCACCATCAACAGACTGCCGTTCCTTCAAAGGAAACAATGGAAATCAAGAATTTGCGGAAGGAACAGACTAAATTGTTAAATATGATAACCCAGCTCAGACAACAAATTAGGATTTTGAAAAAGAACCAGAAGGTAAAGAGGAAGAAGAGGGCCAAAAAACGGCCTGCTGACCAAAACCCTGAGGATCCAACTGCCGTTCCGATTAAAATAGAAAAGGATGATAAGCAAATTCAGACAGAGGCACCACCCTCAGGTGTAATCAGGGTTCTGAACTCCAAACAGCATAACAAGAAGGTTCAGGTAAAACTCCCGGCCTCCACTGATCTATGGAAGAAAGATCCAAAGACAAAATCCTTGCACAAGATGGTGAAACAAGCACAGCAAGAAGTGGAGCAACTTAAAGAGCAAACGGTCCCCCTAGAAAAATATGAAGAGTTGCAGCAGCAACTAAGGGATGTCAGTCAATCTAAAAGACAGGCTTTTGAAGGATGGATGAAGGAACAAGAGGAAGTCACACAGGTAACTTATAGACTAGATACTACTATCAAACAGATGAATGACTTGTGTTCTTTATATGATAATGTTTTAGCATGTAGGGCCCCTGCTAAAAACTATGCTCTGTTTCTATTAGAACGATATTTACAATTACAAATAAAAGCTGTTAAGGCAGGCACCCCTATACAGATCAACAATGTCAATGATTTTATAGACTGTTGTAAACATTATGGAGTGAAAGTCCAGAGATTGTTGTGTGAACTTTATTTACACGACCTCGTGCTAAGTCAGGAGACTGAATTGAACCCTGGTCCCTCCATTGGTGATATTCAATTCCAAGCATTCATCTCATTCGGGGCTAATCAGATTAAGTGGCTAAAAGCCTATGATACCTTCCAGAGTCAAGAAAATGGTCTAGATTTACGAGTTAGGGCTGAGCCTAGGAACCCAGTACAGTTATGGACAACTCATATAAACCACATAAGGACTCCAGGTGTCATTGTAACATTAGGGCCTATGCATGAGGCACTCATTCAAGAGGGTTTAGAGTATTTCTTTTCCATCAAAGACTTGGCCATTAATGCAGCCAAATTTCGATATCGAATCTCTGATCCACACATCCAGCTCAGAGAACCATTTAAGTATGAGAAATTTGAGTTAGCTGCTGACCGTTTGAATCTCTATGGCCAGAGTATTCTGAAAGCAGGGTCATCTTGGTTAGGGTATAGATTTCGCGCTCCAATTATTTGGCATCCTGCACCTGGATACCAGGCCCTGTATGATATGCCTGAGGGGCAAGCAGGTCAGTTCTTTGATTATTTAATCACTCAACATGGTTGTAGGCCTCCGCATGAGACTCCTTCCCCAGCATACTCTCTCACTGCATTACATGTCAACTACAATGTTTTCATGAGGACATGAAACAAGGTAAGCAGGGGGGTGTGTGGAGTACTGAAAAGGTATGATTTTTTTGATTACTTTAATGACTTTTTAATACAATTTGTGAACCTTTTGTATCATGGATTTGGAAAGTCATAAGAAACTATCACAAAACATGTGAGAATCGATGTGTATAACTTAGCCACTGATAATGGTTATTTTCTATACAGGGAAAGAAGAAAACGAAGAGTTGCCGCGCTAAAGATAAGAACGAAGTGGAGATAACTGCTGTTCCTCTGGATGAGAACCGAACGCAAACATAGGGAAACAAGATCAAGGTGAATCGGCTCGGGCAAGAAGGAGAGGACACCAGCTCAGCGCAATAGCAAAGACAGGATGAATAAGTTAACTGTTTGGCGAATCCCTCAGGATCGAAGATCCTGAGGGATCGCTGCTTTATTTATCTAGCTGCTTGGACATCTCCGCCATCGTCCTTATAAAAAGAGACAGCACTGTTAGTTTAAAAAGGGCGAGATAAGATACGTTTTATGTAATCTTCTGTAGAACATCCGATTTGGTTATTAAGCTTTGTTGAGAACTGGTTCGATGTATTTTTGATCAATGTATTAATGAAAGCCTGGTGATTATTCCATCTTCGCGTCTGCGTTAACCTAAAGCGGTGTATCCTTGGAGGCTAAGGGCCCGGCCCCGAAGGACACTTGCTTCTGTACCATTACAGCTTCGCTTCTGTGTGGTTTGTTTATTATTGTTATTTGATAAATTGATATGCTTTACAAGTTCATATTACATGCTCTGTTCAAGTTTGAATCATTGAAGTTTCGACAGATAGAATTGTATGTTGACTCTGTATCAAGTTATTTATCCTTTCAAGAGTTAATCGCACATTCTTACTGTTATATTACAGAGCTGTTATACTAAAACGTTCGTGTGGTGTGCGTTCCTAATTTATCAGTACTTTTCTATAATTCATTCGTTGTATTGCTGTTCCATTAGTGTGATCTGTGTAAATCGCCTTTAGAGTGACAGAATGTTCTTTGATTGCAAAGAGTGTATAGATTGAGTTTGGTTATAACCCGCGGGACTTAGTTATTCAATTGCTGTTCCATTTCAGAATTGCTGTTAATTCTTTATTTACCTTGCTGTTCTATTTATCTGCATTTGATGGTTTGTTGTGAGAGATGATCTAAGGCTGTAGTGAGCAGTAGCAGTTACTGTCTAGCTCCCAGGCTCGTGATCTATGCTTTAGTTCCTTTTCCATCAGTTTCCAAAGGGATGGTTTATCATTACCGAGCCCTTGACTGATAAGTTATTGAGTTTTCCGAATGTGTGATTTATTTCTTTAAAGTAATTTGATTTCAGTTAAGCATCCGTTTACTCTTGTATTTCTTAAGCACTGTACTACTAGCATTACTCTGACGAATGAGCCTCGGATTGAGTCACTCTTTGTAATGACAAAACGCTCTCGGGTTGACATATTAATGTGAGGTAATTAGAGGTGAAAGAGACCCTTTTTATAGCTCTACACACTAGAAAGAAGCCTAAAATGGAGTTACAAGGAAAGTTTAGAAAGTTCAAACACCCCAACATGTGATGAGGAATTTGAAGAAGAAAAATAAGCACAGTTGCTTAATATCAATTGATATTTTCAAGTTTATGAATATTCTACTAAATTGAAAGCTAAATTGGCCACCTACCAGCTATAGGGAAAAGTTTCCCTATGGTGTGAAGAAGTTAAAACAACTGAAAATCTAGAAAATAAAGATGTTAAATGGGAGGAATTCCAACGAATTGTTAGAGAGAAATACTTAGCATAACATTATTTTGAAAATGCCAAAGAATTTCATAATTTGAAACTTGGCTAGATATCAATGGACGAGTTAATAACAAAATTGAATATATTTTGAAATATGTTTCATAAATAAGAGAAGAAAAAGATAAAGTAAAATTATTTATAAATTTCCTTCCACTCTCATTTAAACAAAGGGTATAGTATGATAATCCTAAAACAATGGATGAGGTCATTATAAAAGAAATAATTTTCTACCAATAGGCCAAGAAAACAAATGACGACTTGAAATCATGGCCTAATAAGAAGAATGACAAAAATTTCCAAGGTGGAAAAGGAGGAAATCCTAGGCAATTTAAACAATCTCGTAAGGGGAATAAAAAGTAGAATTTCAATAAAAATAGTAATTAGACCCAAAAAATCAAACTCAAACTCAGACCGAATCTAAATATACTAAATTTAATAATAAAGGATTTAATAGAAAATATAAAGAGTCTTTAAAGTGTTGAGGTTGTAGAGAACACCTTCTTTTACCAAATTGTCTTTACAATAAGATATATGTACAAAACTTGCAAAAATTTGAAGAGGCCTCCATTGTCAACAATGTGGCCAGGAATATTCTACATATTAATGCATCTTTGGAAGAGCGTCAGGGAGATCATAAATCCAACACGGTGGAGATAAAAGATAGTATTTTTATCCAATATATTTATGTATTAATAGACCTTGGTGCTAGATTGAGTTATGTTAGGGCCCATATTGTAGAAAATTCTAAATTAAGTATGAAAAATATAAAAAAGTCATGGATGGTCATGTTAGCTACTAGCACAATTTTTTTTTTACCAATTGGGTAAATACAAGCATAGTTATGTTAAATGGAAAACAAACTACTTTTAATTTGAACATTTTTCCATTCAGGTCATATGAAAGTGTAGTTGGAATGGACTAGTTGGAGGAGGAGATGGAAATTGTTAATTTCCTCAATAGAGTTGTGAGTCTTGTATATCAGAAAATGGAGAAACTAAAATTATAACAGGCATATTCAGTCCCATTTCTATGCTCCAAATATTTGTGCTACAATTAAAGAGGGTGTCTACTCAACTTAGTGTTCCTAAATTGATGTCATAAATTGTCAACCAGGGCTAGTAAATTGTTGAAGTGAAGTGCACTATATGTGCCTAGGTATCTTCTTCCTTCTTCGTTGTGTTTAGTGTTTTTCTAGTGTTTTTGGTTTTGTGTTTTTATGCTAAGAGGAAAAGAACTAAATTGTTGGCAAAGAGAAGTTATTGGTCACACTAAAACAGAAAAAAACCTACTCTAAACTATGTATAGAACTTAAGAACAGAAAATGCTAATCCACAGATTGTAAAGCTTGACAAGAAGAATAACTCATAACATTAAATTAAGTCCAATTCATTTCATTAGAGGTATGTTGGAACAACTTGAGAAAAGGATAAGTTTGATGTAATGAAGTTCTCTATAATAAACAACAACTTACAATATCACAGAAAAAATCTCATCCATAGTTAGAAATTTGTTGGAACATTTTGAGAAAAGATTACCTGCAAAATAGTAAGGAACCCTATGCTAAAGTGACTTATGACACTAAAATTAACCCATTCTGCCACTCAAAATGTTACTATTAAGCCTCATTCAAGGGTTAGAGATCTCTTGGAATAGATTTGGAAAAAAAGGTTGTTTGTAAAATTATGAGAAATTGCAGAACAGTTAAGAACCCAAAATGATATAACTAATTCTTTTCCATATGATAATGATGTGTTAGAAGAGATTAAGAACAAGAGAAGCTTATAAAATAATGAGGGTCTTTTAAATCTAATTAACAGGACTAGAATGCAATTAACTAATAAAACTTGAAATACAATGAACAGAACTGAACTAAAATGCAATTAACCTCCGAAGTACTATAGCTCTATCTCATTCACGTGTTAGTGATATATTGGAACAATTCATGAGAACAATATTGATTGCAATATTCGATGTAAGTAAACATAAAACATGATGCTTAGAAAACTGCCTGGATTAAGAACGAAACATAACTAAAGTTACTTATCTAGAAAATATGCACAAAGCCTTTCGGACAGCAGGGGCCCTCTACCATCAGATTGGCACACGAATCCTTAAGTCCTCAAAATTGCTTCAGATTATGCATCAAAGTTGTACTTCTTTCATTAAAGTAAAAAACACTCAGAAACAGAGTATCACAATCTTTGAGAACTAAAAAAAAAGCATAAACTAACTAACTGTCTCTCGGTTCACCGAGTTATTCTTATAAGAAAAATACATAACTGTCATTGAGTAGAAATAGGCATATGTGTCTTTTTCATTCAAAATAAAATTAGAACTCCTGTTGAGGACTCGTACTTTGCTGAAGACATCTTCAGAGTCCTTGTCCTTGTAGAAGTCTACTTCTTAGTTTTGGTTTCCTCCACGTGCATAACCTCTTGCATATTTTTGCTCAGACTTCGTAGAGGGAAAGGAATGATGTAGGAGAGTTTTGGAATTTAACCATATGCGTTTTTCCTTGAAATGACACCTGTAACCTGTGTGAAAATAAAGATGGCTGCGGAATATGTAACTAGCTACAGAATGGTTGCATTCTGTAGCTAAGTGTGATAAAAAATCACTATGACAACAAAACCACAAAAGTTTAGTAAGTCAGTCATTGCATGCATTCTTAAAGTAATTTTAATCATTTCTATTGATCTTTTAAGCCTATAACTGACAAAGGACAAATTGAATGAAGTGAAATTTGGTGAAAGGAAAGGACATCTTTAGGGATCAACAGAGGGTTGCAAGGAAACGATGCAAACTATTTTCCATTCAAGTGGAATATCACTCACAAGATAAAAGAAATTAATTCCTTGAATGAATTAGAAGCTATTCGAGACTATAAATATTTGTTTCCTGACTAGATTCTTGTTTTACTTCCTTACACATAAATACATTTTTCTATCATTTTGATACCAAGAGTAGCACTGTGTTGATGGTGTTAGACCTACCAACATTCAGGGGATCTCCCTGATATGAAGTCCCAACTATAACTCGGACCGTTTGGTATAGGAGTCCACTATAGAATACGACTCGATTTCCAATGAAGTGGGTTTCAATTATGTGCCTTGGCTGCAATAACACATAGAGTGATGTATGGCGACTTTGGTGAGAAGAAGTGTGCGACTCTGCATAAATTCAAGTGTGATGCATGAAGGTTATAACACACAAAGGTAAAATGAGTAATCCCATTATAAGCATGTAATAGTATGAAACTTGAAAGGAACACATGAGCATAAATACGTCACAAGCTATTCTACGAAATAGTTCACAAGTTAACAATGATGGAAATACAACAACACACATTCAACAAGATTTGTACCAATGCAAACATAATAGCTCATAAGAATAAGCGTAAGTGAAATAACATACATTACAAATACAACAAGAATAGTCCTAATATTTTTATGAAACCAACTCCAAAAATAGAAGAAAAGAGAGATCAACGCCTTAGAAATAGCCACTTCGTGGGGGGAACCTCCAACACATTACATAAATGAACAATTCTTGGATGATACAAATAACAAAACCTCCTCTCTATATATAGGAGTCCATGGGGCCACAATGTAATCCTAGGTGACCTAACAATAATAATGTAAGGGCACAATAATAACAATATGGGGGTTACAGGGGTACAACAATAAAAATAAGGGGGTTACACTAACAACAATAAGGGACTATACTAGTAATATAAGGACCTAACATGCTCCTCTCCTTCAAAAAAGTGTTGTCCTCAATTCTTGAGTAGCTCTGGGTGCTTCTGTATAAAATTCTCATCCTCCCATGTAGAATCTTGAGTGGGTAAGTTCTTCCATTTGATGAGATACTCTGAAATTGATCGATTTCGTAGTTGTCGAGTTCTTGCTTTTGTGATTGCTTCAGGTTCCAATATGGTTTTTCCTTCCTCATAAAGATCTGGAAATATTGTTTGAATTGGAATTTTGTTCCCTATAACCTTTTTTAAGAATGAAACATGGAGAACTGGATGCACTCGCGAAGAAGCAGGAAGCTCCAATTTTTATGCCATATTACCAATATTTTGAAACACCTTTTAAGGACCATAGTACTTTGGCGATAACTTATTATCCTTCTTAGTTTTCTTGAGGGAAATTTTTTTGTATGGTTGTAGCCATAAAAATACCCAATCTCCCATATCAAAACTTCTCTCACTACGATGTTGATATGCCTATTGTTTCATTTGATTTTGTGTCAAATTTAGGTTATCCTTTAAGAGTTGGAGAACTTCTTGTTGAAGCTTGATGTGATCCTCCATTGCTTGAACCCTAGAATTTTCCCTTAAATAAGATGTGATGGACAGTGGATGATATCCATAAAGTGCCATAAATGGGGTCATTTTTTCTACATTATGGAAGGAAGTGTTATACCACCATTTAGGGAGAGGTAACCACTTGACCAATTTTTCTTGCTTATTAGATACAAAACAATGAAGATATCCTTCCAAAAATTTATTCACTATCTCTGTTTGACCATCTGATTGAGGATGATAAGATGAGCTATGAGCTAGTTGAGTACCCAAAAAAGAAAATAATTCTGTCCAAAAATTTCTTGTAAAAATGGGATCTCTTTCACTTACAATAATCTTCGGGTTTCCATGTACATTTTGAATTGTTTCCATAAATGCAGTAGCAACTGTAATTGCTTTAAACGGATTAGATAATGCAAAAAAGTGTGCATACTGTTGGAGTTCCCATGTTTTGGAAAGTTTGGAAATACCAAAATATGAGACAACATCAGAACCGCTTTGGGACCTCAGGATCTAGCCCTTCTGGGTCCAAAGAGGGATCTCTCTATAAAGGCAAAGGTATATGTCTTTGAATCTTGAAATGTTAAGATATTAGGCTAGTTATAAGAATAGGTTTTGTTTTGATTTGTTTGTTTGTTTGGTTGTTGGGAAACAAGAAAGGAAGGGTTCAATATAAGGCAAGGATGAGAAAAGAGGATTTTAAGAAAAGGAGAGATAATTCAAAGAAAACTCGAGACCATTGGGAAATGGAGTCATAAAAGGTTTTACTTGCTATTCAGTATTCAAGGCTTTCAATTGGGCTAGTAATCCAAAGCATAGGATCTTAAAGATGATAGTATGGTATGAAATGGTAAGGAATGAAGGTGAATGACAAGGAAACCTCCAAGGTGACAAGTTAAGCATCATATCTAGGGACAGGACATGCCATTAAACACCTATGATCCAACTCCTAAAAGGTTAACTCTTCAGACAAAGGAACATAAAATATTTAAACACAAAGGTGAAAACCTGAGATCAAAGAAAGGCTTTGAACTTTCAATGCTTCGACATCCAACTTAGGGAACTTAGAAAGGCCCAATTGATTGAAAAGGACCCTAATGAGACAGAATCAACATTCTAAACTCCCAGTATCCCAATTATTTCAATTAAAACCCAGTCAAGAACATCTAAGAACAAATTCGTAAATTCATACATCGGCTAGCAGTGAATAACAACTACTACACTGGTTAAATTATCCTGAATCAGTACTCAGATAACACAATCAGTAGAAAACATCAAATATAAGAAGAGCAGGGGAATTAGGGTACCATGTGATGGTATATCCTAAGCTAGATTTATGATTCTTACCAGAGAAATGAAATGTAATGAATTACTAAAGGAAACAGAGACAAAGGCAGAAAAACATTATCGCTGCTTTAAATCAGGATCCAAAGAAATGTGCTTGTCATATTAAAGAGCGACACCAGTCATGTACAAAATTTTCCAATAGCTTGATATTTAGTCTGAAAACATCCTCCTCAGCCTATCTTACAACTTTACATAGAGAACTATATCTCAAGAGAAATAGGTTACAATTCACAGTTATCCAATCAAAACCCACAACAACGTTTTATCATGATTTTTATATCTGAAAGAGAGGTAGAGGAGGTAGATGAAAAACTAAATGAAACATTAAAATAGAGTAGCGGAAGAGGGCTCAAGGCCCATTCTGTCTTAATATCTATGCATTGATTTTCGGTACTCTTTGGATGAAAGAGTGGTCTTCGACAGGCTGAAATTAACTCTGGGTCTGTTCTTTGATGTACTTTCGGTTGCAGTACTCTATAGTAATATGGTGACAGGAACAAAGGTAGATAAATGACTTTGAGGTCTGCCATACTGCATAACAAATGCTGTGGTATCATTAAGACTTCTGTCAGGGTGGAAATATTCTCAGGAACACGATGTACAATAAAAAAGTATGGGTACTTTGTCCTTTCTTCGGAGAGAAACTTTTGCTGATGTGAAACACTGATATATTGTTTTCTGTGCCTTAGGCCTCATTAGGCCTTCTATGTTAATCACAGGGTCTTCAATCCGATACAGTCACCTTTTAAACCCTAGATTAAGGCTTAGAACCTTTAATAATGGACATTAGAACTCTTTAATTCTCCACTGATACTCTTTGCCGCTTCATGACTGTCTCTGTTTGTGAAAATGGAACTTTAATGGCGCTGTAGGTTTCATAGAGTTAAACACTGGTTCTTTAATGGAAATATTTCATTCTAAACAACTTCCCGGGTGTTTCTGTAATCCCAGGCTCTGAAGTGGCAGTTTCCACCGCCTTTACCTTGTAAAAACACACAAATATGTTGAGAAATCCATGCATGGGGGAGGATGGATGAAGTGGAATGTTGTGAGGATGGCAGCGAAGCATTGGTGTATGTGGTGGATGCAGTAAAAGATGCCTGCAAAAAGCTGTGAAACAGTGGAAATATGATCTCGTGAAGGTTTGGTGGAGAAAAGGATGTGGACCGTTCGATTAGGTCTGGAGGCGATGATCGACGACGGAGATTAACTAATGGAATGGCTTTGGAAGGTTGGGAAAAAATGAAATAAACTTTAATGTAAAACATTAAAGTTTGATATTATAACACCAAATTCTGATGCTGGGCGGAGGAAATTGTGTTTAATGTGAAACATTAGGTTTGGACCTTTGGACGGAATACAAAGGAAATGCACAAAAAGCATATGAAATGAGTCTGAATGGTGGGACCTGGTCATGGGCGGAGGGCGATTTAATATGGACCGCCAGATCTCAGGAGGAGATCGACAGTTGAGATGACGCAATGAAGTTCAATGGTCACCCGATGGAGAAAAATGCATGTGATGCGAGATGCGATGAGGATCATTGATATGTACAGGTCAACGGTTGAGATCTGTAGATAGACTTTCGGGCATGGAAGTGGGGAAGTGGTTTTAGGATAAAAACCACTATTTTCACGTGGCAAAAGGCGAGTGGGGTGGTTTTCACTTTTCGAACGCGATATATGTCTCCGACTGACACGTGGCCTTTCAAAAGCGCTGATATCGCTTAAGTTTGAATTGTTAAACTTCAGACGTAGAACGAACGGGAAATGTATGATGGCCGTTGGATCTAGGACTGTGAGATTCGACGGTGGGAGGAGGTGCACGATATGGGAACGTGAAAGGTTGGTAAAGTGGGGGCCGATCAAAGGTGGTTTCATTGTGGACTGCTCGATCAGTGCGATGGATGTCTGAGATCTGCAGGGGGAGAGCAATAGTGGTGGGGTTGGTTAGTGGTCGGGAGAAATATGAGCCGTTGGATCCTGGGGATTGGATGGTGGAGATTAAAAGAGGAGGCGGAGGCAAAGGGGCCACATGAATGCATGGGAGTGATCCTGTCCATTGTATCGAAAGGAATGAACAGTCAGGATCTAATAGGAACCAGAGGAGGCAGGGGCCAAATCTCCGATGGGCTCATGAAGCGATTGCATCTGGACCATTGGATCGGCGGCAGATCAACAGTCGCAATTGGATCGGGGGTGACCAATTCGGGAAAAAAAGGGCGGAGTGAAAAAAAATCCTAGCCATTGGGTCTTGTGGATTCAACATCCAGGATTGCATCGGGAGATCGCAATCGGGGGAAACAAGAATGGTGCAATAAGAATTTCCGATGGTGCGAGATTGCGACGGCCGTCGGATTTAAAAGCGAATCGACGGTGGAGATGGCCATCGGAGGGTTTACAAAGGAGTGTGATGGGCATGTTGAAACATGCGTGGAACCGTTAGATCTATTCATATCAACGGTGGAGATTGCTCCCGGGACCCATAGAACAAATACACCATCGCATCGGTACTTTTTCATTTACAAAGGAAACAAGTACTCCGACCAATCCTTCCAATGCGATAAGCGCTTTATGCCTTAGTGCTTGGTCTTAGCGCTCGGGTTCATGGAGGGGAAGTGGTTAAGGGGCTGGTCGAAAAGGGCTAAGCCTGCATATAGTAAAAAATGGGTTTTTTGGCTTAAAAACAGAGTTTTTAAGGCTTAAAAGAGGTTTTCGGTAGAGGGAAAAAGGGATCTTTAAGCCAAAAAAAGGGTGTTTGCAAGGTTTAAAGGGGAGATGGGAAGATTTAGTAGGTGTAGGAAGGTATTTTGGGGGCCAAAAGGGGGAATTTGGGAAAGGGGAAAGAAGGTTAAAATGGGGAAATTTGCAGGGATACAAGGGGTAATTGGAGGCTTTTTTTGAGCATAATTTTTTCACAAACAGTGAGGCTTTTTGGATGGAAACAACAGTGAAGATTATTTCAAAGGAAAAGGACACATAGAGGCTTCAAGGATGAGAGATTTTCATATGAAATGTATCTCTTGAAGGCTCAAAAACAATTTAGCCACCTGTTTGCTTGAAAACAATTTCATAGGTGGCTAACAGTGGCTCCACATGGGGATGGCATCTTCTTGAAGGTGTCAAGAATTCAGAAAATAATCTTTATAGTAGGCCAGATGCCTGATCCCTGAACCATATTTCTTCTTTGATTTAGCTGTTACAATCATGATGGAACTAATCAGCAGAAACATTCCCTAAACAAGTTACCTACCCATCCTACAATCCTAACATTTTTCTTCAAGGTGCATTTGAATTTGCAGACCTTCTTCATCATTTTTTTTTTATTGAAAGCAGAAAAAATACTAATCTAATTCTACGCTTATTCCTCCATGAGACCATATTAAACTATTGGCCTCATAGTTTCTCTACCTAATCTAATATCTGCTAGGATTAAACTGTCTAGCAGATTTCTTCTCTACATTCTACAACAGAAATTTAAAAATAGTCAAACTAGGATTAGATAGTCTGGTTTGTTGTGGATCCATGGCATAAAGACAGCTGCACATGAACTGAAATTGCAGAAAATTGAAAAAAAAATCTTGAAGGCTTGAAATCTTGAAACTTTGAAGCATCCTTCTTTCTTTGTGACTCAAGTTTTGAGCTTGTTAGAGTCACTTTCTTCTCTTCATTTCAGCTCTGGTTTTGGGCTTGTTAGAGCTGATTCTTCTTTCTTCTTTGCTAGTTCAGATTTTGAGCGTATTAGAACCAATATTTTGCATTTTATAGGTTCATGTTTTGAGCATGTCTGAACCTATATTTCTCTCTTGTTTTTGAAACATTTTCTCTTTTTCTTGAAAACAAAACACAACAATGGCATTTACAGTGGAAATGAAAAATGTAAATTGGAAATTCGCAGTAGTAATGTTTGAGCATCCTGCCATTGACAGGAGCCCCAAATAGATCTGTACCATCTAGCTCCCACAGAAAAAAGGCATTTGGACCTACAGTGGCTTGGATGATGTAAGGACCCTGCCACAAACTGTCAAATTTGCCATATTTTCCTTTGTCTTCTCTCCTAGAGTTCCACTTCAAAACTTTATCTCAGATTTTGAAGTCACAAACATTTGTTCTTTTGTCAAATAATTTCTTTATATTTTCCTGCACTTTCAGAGCTCTATTATAGACCTCTTCTCTTGTCTGTTGGAGATGAATTGTTTGATTTATTCTCCTTACCATGTTGTCCTCTTCTGTCTGAATCTCTTGGACTAGTTTAATCACTGGTACCCCTAGGCTGGTTGGAAACAGTGCCTCTGTTCCATAAACAAGCTGATATGGTGACATGCCAATGGATTTCTTTGTTGTTAATCTGTCAGCCCACAAAGCATGCACTAACTTGTTATGCCATGATTTCTTATTTTCTTCAAGCATTTTTTTGATGATGGTAACCAAGCTCTTGTTTGATGATTCAGCTAAACCATTACCTTGTGGGTAATAAGAAATTGAATGACCGAGTGCTATTTGATACCTATGACAAAAATAAATCATTTTCTTGGACCCAAAAGCAGCAGCGTTATTAGTGATTATCTTTCTTGGGCAGAAAAATCTAGAGAGGATGTGGTCTTCTATGAACTTAATGATGACATAATCTGTGGCATTCCTAGAAGGTATGGCCTCTATCCATTTTGTGAAGTAGTCTGTGGCTGTAAGGATCCACTTGTGTTGGGCAGAAGAAGTAGGGTGTATTTCTCCTATGAAATCTAGGCCCCACTGTTGAAAGGGAGCCTCAACAGTAATAGGTTGAAATGGTAAAGGCAGGAACTTTCTTTTGCCCTAAAAAATCTGGCACTTATGGCAGGCAATTATCATTTTATGGATTTCATTGAAAAGTGTAGGACAATAATAGCCAGCTCTGAGTATTTTGTTAGCAGTGGCTTTCCAGTTTAAATGGCCTCCACACTCTCCTGCATGGAACTCCTATTTAATCCTCTCTTCTTTAGTTTCAGGAAAACATTTAAGCAATAGACCATTTGCATTTTTCTAGTATAAACATTCATTAAGTATACAATAGTTTCTAGATTTTAACTTCAGAAATCTGGCCTTAGTCTTTGATAAGTTAGGAGGGGCATTGAGGTTTGTGAGTACATACAGGATATCAGAATACCAAGGAGAGTTTTGAAATTTCTCTTCAACAGTAGGATCGGGAAATCCTTCCTGTTCATCCAAGGCATTCACCATGTTTATGTCAAGGGCTTGCAAGTTAGATTCAGCCATTAGTTGAGCTAAGCCCTGACCTTTGATCAGTTTTGTGGGTTTAAATTCCAAGTCATACTCTAATATTACAGCAATCCATTTGCCCCTCTTTCCATTTGGATCCTAGGACAAAATGTATTTAACCACTATGTTAGGTACGTAGGCAATGATGTGAGAATGCAGTATATACACCCTAAATTCTTTCAAGGCCTTTACTAAGGCATAGGCCTATTTTTCCATTATGTTATATTTTAAGGGTGTATCCCTCAGAGATTTTCTGAAGAAAGCAATAGGCCGTTCCATTCCCTCTGTATTTTTCTGCAGTAAAACTGAAACCACTGTATGCTTGGAGGTAAAGGAAAATATCAAGAAATCTTTTGAGAAATTTGGGCTGATTAGGACAGGTGCTCTGGTGAGTGCAAGTTTAACTAATTCAAAATATTTTTTAGCCTCTACAATCCACTTAACCCCTGCACCTTTTTTCTGCATGTTTTTCATATCCCTGAGGTGCTCAGCTAAGTTGGGGATAAACCTCCTTAAGAAGTTAATTTTCTCAATAAAGGACTGCAACTCTTTAATGTTTCTTGGGTGGGTAATCTGTAGTATTCCCTCAACTCTTTGCAGGTCTATCTTAATTCCCTTCTCTAATATAATATGGCCAAGAAGTTTACCTTTTTGAAGCCTGAATACAGTCTTCTTAGGATTTAAAGACAGACCGAACCATCTACATTTTTCAAAAAATCTTCTTAGATGTTTTAGGTGCTCCTCATCAGTCTTGGAATAGACTGTTATGTCATCCAGATAGATGACAATGAAGTGCCCTATTTCCTCCAAAAAGGCTATGTCCATTGCTCGTTGGAAGGTCACACTAGCGTTCATTAGTCCAAAAGGCATTTTTACGTACATAAAAGTGCCCCACGAAGTGGTGAAAGCTGTCTTTAGCTGGTTTTCAGTGAGTACTAAAACTTGGTTATAGCCTGAAAAACCGTCTAACAGGGAGATCTTTTTTGAGCCAACTACCCTATGTAGGATGTGTTCCATCTTTGGTAAAGGGTGATTGTATTTAAGTGAGGCTCTACTAAGGTTCCTAAAATCAATGCATAGTCTAATCTCACCTGTCTTCTTTCTCACAGCTACAAGGTTTGAGACCCAATCAGAAAACCTCACAGGCACTATAATTCCTGCCTCGTTCATCTTCTTGATTTCCTTTTCAACTAGAGGCAGTTGTTTCGGGTTAATCATGCGGAGTTTCTGTCTGAAGAGTTTTTGGTTCTCTTTCAAGGGGATTTTGTGCTGTATAATGTTTGTATCGTAGGCATTTAAGTCCTCGTAGCTCCAGGCAAACACATCGATGAACTCTTTAAATAAGTCAATGTATTTATTTTTCATGTCTGCGGGCAAGGACTTAGCCAAATTTATCATCTTAGGCTTATCCTCAGTTCCTATGTTGCATTCCTCGACATCAGAGTCTGAGTGTTCAATAGTGGGTTTTTTTGCTACGTCGTCAAAATAAAAAAGGTCCTCTAAAGGTGCCAGTCCTCTGGGTATATTCTTATCTTTTGACTGCAGCACCTCTACTTCCTCTTTTTTTGTGTTCTTATACTCTTCGGTTTGATTTCCAAGTTCTTTAGTTATCATGTTTATTTCTACATTATGGGGTGATTTTTATTCATCGAGGGGTTCTTCACTCACGCAGCTTTCATCGAATTTAGAGTCTAAATCAGAGAATTCAAACTCATTCCTACCAAGCAGGAAATCCTCTATCTGCTTGCCACCCTCAAAGACCTGCCAATATTTCTCATTATCAGGCACTGCAGGTCTGTATTTTGTCTGAATGATGATTTTTTTGTCACTAGGAGACTTATGATAGGAACTAGCTATGCAGGCTAATCCATTCGCAATTATGTTCTGACTCCTAGGAACAAACACCAGTTCATACTCTACAAAGCTTTTCAATAAATCCATAGCATCGTTTCTGTGCACTCTCAATCTAGGATGCTTTGCTGTATACTCTCCGTTCACCTGTTTTATGATTAACTCAGAGTCTCCATGTACAGCTATCCTACGTGCTCCTAGTATTTTCAATAGATTCAGGTCTAGGATGAGAGCCTAATCTGTGATATTGTTTGTACATTTAAATTTTATATTAAAGGCATGAATCTCAGCATAGTCACTCTTAGTGTTATGTAACCACACTCTCGCTCCTGCAGTCTTTCTAGTGCAAGACCCATCGAAATTCATCCTCCATAAGGGATCATTTTCAGGTTTATCATCGTTTTCCTCCCTAATGTTGGTTTCACTGTTATGTTTTAATATGGGGTTTACATCGTGATGTGGAGTGTTTTGTTCTTCATCATGTGTATTTGGTTCAGTGAGATGACTAGTCGGCTGTTTGTAATCTTGTTTTTGTTTACTCCGAGTTTCTGTTTCAATGCACTATCCCAAGGTTCCTTCTTCGTTTTCTTCTAAGTCTAGAGTGGCCATTATGTTAAAGTCTGTGGGCTCTACTCCATTGTTTGTATCTCTGTTTTCTAGCTCTGGCTCGTCTATGGATTCATCGTTGCAAAGGATAAAGGAGTCTAGATCTGTATGCAGAGAGTACAAAGGTGAATTTTCAGGTTTTTCAGGGCTGCTAACCATGAACTTCATTTGTGCCTCTCTATACAGTCTCCTAAGCTGGCTAAAGATAGGGATTGTGGCATATGACCAATCCATCTACATTGTACCTTGCAGCTTGGCTCCCCATGACCTCGATAGTAACATGCCATACTTAGGTGGCACATCTGCAACTACAACATCCATAACCATACATTTGGCTGGAAGCTGGGTCAGGTTCACACATAGATCTTTGATTAGGCCAAGGAATTTTACTCTGCTAGAGTCAAATGAATACAAATATTTATAAGGATGGGTTATCTCTAGGCCTACCCTCTCCATAACTATCTTAGGCATTAGGTTGTGTGATGCCCCAGAGTCATGCATTGCGTTGTGAAGGATCTTGTCATGGATATTGAGGCTGATATAAAAATGAGGTGCTACCCCTTCTTGAAACTTCCCTTCTATATTTGGACCAAACAGAAGGGATGGCTGATCATCACTTATATTGACAGTGTCACTGTTTTCACCCAGATTTAAAGCTTTCAAAATTTGGCCTTTATTTACATTCTGAGTGGCCAGCTCAGAGAGGAACATAAATTTTAATTTTAACAATCTCACTCTCCAAATTGAAGGGAGATTGACTCTTTGTAAGACTTAAATCTATTTTGTTAGCCACTACTTTAGTGGCAGAATCGGTGTTCTAATTCTCACTATGTACAGTGTCTGTAGATATGTATAGTGTTTATAGTTGTTTTATCAGGAACACTAACTGCAGTGCTAGTGCCGCTAGTTTGTTGACTTTGTTTATCAGTATTTTGGCTATCCTTTTCTTTGTTCTTCCCAGAACTTTCAGTTGTTGATTTGTTACTTTCAACAGTCACCTTAGGAGTTTTCTCATGCCTCTTCTTAATAGTGATCTCAGAAGCTTTTGGTTTGGAAGTGTCTAAGCTCTTTTTTCTCCTAAGTTCATACTGTTCTCTGACTTGCATGATGGCATTTTCAAATCCTAACCAATAATCCTCAGATTCTAACATTTCCTCCTCCCAATATGAGTGTGAGGTCTGATTGTCTTCTGTGGAACAGTTATGGATTGAGTTATCTATTTCCATCATGTTTATTGTGGTTCCTTCAAACTCTTCTATTATCCCCTCATCTTCATCAAGGAAGTTCTCTTGAAATGGGGGTATGACTTGTTGATCGGAGTCTCTCTGTCTTTTAGGAGGGTTGTTTCTCCTAAAGTTATGGTTCTGGTTATGATTTTGGTTTCTGTTATGATTACTAACTGTGACAACCATTTTCTCCATCATTTTCTCTAGCCTTTCCATGTTTTTGGCTAGACTGTCATACTTGGGATCAGATATGGAAGCTGATGTGTCATCCCTAAATGGTATCCTTTTCTTAGCCCTCATTCTGGCTTTATTCTCAATCAGTTTAGCCTCTACACTCACTACTCCTTTTTGCATATATTCCAATGTGTTGTAATCTCTCTCCCTAATCTAGTAGGCCATGTCAGCATCAAAGCCTTCAAGATATTTTACTAAATCCATACCTTGGGGAGGTTTCATGTGTGGAGGAAGAGTGTTTTAAACACTGTTAAACTTTGTAGAATAGTCATGGACACTCTCTCCTACATTTCTTTTAAGATTCTTGTATTCTACTAAGATTTGGAGAGGGTTGGTCTTGACTTCCCATTTTTTTATGAAGGATTGATATAAAGAGGGAAGATCATGGATACTATTAGGAGGTAGGCCTCTAAACCACTTCTTCACATCACCTCCTAAAATCTGGGCAAATATTCTCATTTTTACTGTCTCATCATCTATCTCCATATAGTCAAAGGAATCTTCCATCCTATCTACATGGTGTTGAGCAGTGGTAGACTCTTTCGCAATGAAATGTGGGATTTTTGACTGATAATCATTTGGTAGAGGCACTAGGGGCTGTGGTAACACCAGAGGTGCATACCAAGAGGCCATAATGGTGTTTTGAGGAGGTAAAGGATTGGCTTGAGCAGCAGGTATGTGGATGACAGGAATACTAGGACCACCAACAGTTTGTTGAGCTGATTTAGGGTGATAGAGCCCCTAGTTTTGAATGAAATGAATATCCGGAGGTGTAGATGGAGGTTCCTCTCTATCCCTAATGTGTTGACCACTGTGAGATGGTGAACTAGGAAGCTCAAGGTCTGACTGGTCTAGAGCACTGAATGACCTAGTTTTAGGTAAACTGCTTTGTGATTCAAGGTCAAAATAAGTGTTTGATAGAGCTGTAAATTTTTCTGGTGCAGAGTTAGCTCTATGGATGTGTTTGGAAATAGTTGGCTTTCTAGAGGTAGGATATTTGCTGAGAATTATCTCAGGGTTGTCAACTATTTCGGGTGGGTTTGGGTTAGGATAAGCTCTTGTATGAATCGTTCTTGGAGCCAGTATGTTGTCTTCAAACAAAGAAGCTTAATCCTACTTGTTACTTCTAATATGGCTGATGTTGTAACGCAACACTGGTCTCCCAATGGAGTCTTATGAAAACCAAGATAATCAGTAGGCCTACTGATCACCAGTGGAGTCTTTAATCATTAAGGAACTATGGAGTCGCTAGGTGGAAGGTTTATAATGTTTCAAGAAGGTATACTATCCACCACAGTGCTTAACCACCAAACTAAGGCTACTATGGTCTTCTTTGAGTCCTTGAAATGTTTAAAGGTGTGTTTTACTCAAATTCCCCCAGTGGAGTCACCATTATGTTGGAGTTCCCATGTTTTGGCAAGTTTGGAAATACCAAAAGATGAGACAACATCAGAACCGCTTTGGGACCTCAGGATCTAGCCCTCTTGGGTCTAGAGAGGGATCTCTCTATAAAGGAAAAGGTATATGTCTTTGAAGCTTGAAATTTTAAGATATTAGGCTAGTTATAGGCACAAGTTTTGTTTTGTTTTGTTTGTTTGTTTGGTTGTTGGGAAACAGGAGAGGAAGGGTTCAATATAAGGCAAGGATGAGAAAAGAGGATTTTAAGCAAAGGAGAGATAATTCAGAGAACACTCGAGACCATTGGGAAATGGATTTATAAAAGGTTTTACTTGCTATTCATTATTCAAGGCTTTCAATTGGGCTAGTCATCCAATGCATAGGATCTTAAAGATGATAGTGTGGTATGAAATGGTAAGGAATGAAGGTGAATGACAAGGAAATCTTCAAGGTGACCAGTTAAGCATCATATCTAGGGACATGACATGCCATTAAACACCTATGATCCAACTCCTAAAAGGTTAACTCTTCAGACAAAGGAACATAAAAGATTTAAACACAAAGGTGAAAACCTGAGATCAAAGAAAGGCTTTGAACTTTCAATGCTTCGGCATCCAACTTAGGGAAATTAAAAAGGCTCAATTAATTGAAAAAGACCCTAGTGAGACAGAATCAACATTATAAACTCCTAGTATCCCAATTCTTTCAATTAAAACCCAATCAAGAACATCTAAGAACAGATTTGTAAATTCATACATCAGCTAGCAGTGAATAACAACTACTACACTGGTTAAATTATCATGATTCAGTACTTAGATAACACAATCAGTAGAAAACATCAAAGATAAGAAGAGCAGGGGCATTAGGGTACCATTCGAGGGTATATCCTAAGCCAGATTTCTGATTCTTACTAGAGAAATGAAATGTAATGAATTACTAAAGGAAACAGAGACAAAGGTAGAAAAACATCACCGCTACTTTAAATAAGGATCCAAAGAAATGTGCTTGTCATATTAAAGAGCGACATCATTCATGTACAACATTTTCCAACAACTTGATATTTAGTCTAAAAACATCCTCCTTAGCCTACCTTACAACTTTACACAGAGAACTATATCTCAAGAGAAACAACTTACAATTCACAGTTATCCGATCAACAACCACAACAACGTTTTCTCATGAGTTTTATATCTGAAAGAGAGGTAGAGGAGGTAGTTGAAACACTAAATGAAACATTAAAATAGAGTAGAGGAAGAGGGCTCGAGGCCTATTCTGTCTTAATATCTATGCATTGATTTTCAGTACTCTTTGGATGAAAGAGTGGTCTTCGACAGGATGAAATTAACTCTGGGTATGTTCTTTGATGTACTTTCGGTTGCAGTACTATGTAGTACTCTGGTGACAGGAACAAATGCAGATAAATGACTTTGAGGTCTACAATACTGCATAGCAAATGCTCTGGTAGCATTAGGACTTCTGTCAGGGTGAGAATCTTCTTAGGAGCACCATGTAGAATAAAAACAGTATGGGTACTTTGTCCTTTCTCAGGAGAGAAACTTTTGCTGATGTGAGACACTGATATATTGTTTTCTATGCCTTAGGCCTCATTAGGCCTTCTGTGTTAATCACAAGGTCTTCAATCTGGTACAGTCACCTTTTAAACACTGGATTAAGGCTTAGAACCTTCAATAATGGACATTAGAACTCTTTAATTCTCCACTGATACTCTTTTCTGCTTCATGATTGTCTCTGTCTATGAAAATAGGACTTTAATCGCGCTTGAGGCTTCACAGAGTTAAACACTGGTTCTTTAATGGAAATATTTCATTCTAAACACCTTCTCAGGTGTTTCTATAATCCCAGGCTCTGAAAATGGCCTTCTCTGCGCTCTGTGTCACTAACAGAGACTGTGAGCAGTGGCGGTTTCCACCGCCTGTACCCTGCAAAAACACACAAATATGTTGAGAATTCCATGCAAAGGGGAGAATGGATGGAGTGGAATGTTGTGAGGATGGCAGAGAAGTGACGGTGTATGTGGTGGATGTAGTAAAAGACACCTGCAAAAATTTGTGAAACAGTGGAAATATGATCTGGTGAAGTTTTGGTGGAGAAAAGGACGTGGACCGTTCGATCAGGTCTGGAGGTGATGATCGATGGTGGAGATTAACTAATGGAATGACTTTGGAAGGTTGGGCGAAAATGAAATAAAATTTAATGTAAAACATTAAATTTTTGATATTATAACACCAAATTCTGATGCTAGGCATAAGAAATTGTGTTTAATGTGAAACATTAGGTTTGGACCTTTGGACGGAATACAAAGGAAATGCAAGAAAAACATATGAAATGAGTTTGAATGGCGGGACCCAGTCATGGGAGGAGGGCGATTTAATATGGACCATCAGATCTCAGGAGGAAATCAACAGTTGAGATGACACGACGAAGTTCAATGGTCGCCCGATGGAAAAAATATGCATGTGATGTGAGATGCGATGAGGGCTGTTGATCTGTACAGATCAACGGCTGAGATCTATAGATAGACTTTCGGGCATGGAAGTGGGGAAGTGGTTTTAGGATAAAAACCATTGTTTTCACGTGGCAAAAGGTGGGTGAGGCAGTTTTCACTTTTTGAACGCAATATAGGTCTCTGACTGACACGTGGCCTTTCAAAACCGCCCATGTCGCATAAGTTTGAAGTGTTAAAATTCGGACGCAGAACAAACGTGATATGGATGTTGGCTGTTGGATATAGGACCATGAGATCTGACAGTGGGAGGAGGAGCGCGATATGGGAATGTGAGTGGTCGGTAAAGTGGGTGCCGATCAAAGGTGGTTTCATTGTGGACCGCCCAATCAATGCGATGGACAGCTGAGATCTGTAGGGGGAGAGCAATAGTGGTGGGTCTGGTTAGTGGTCGAGAGAAATATGAACCGCTGGATCCTGTGGATTGGACGACGGAGATTAAAAGAGGAGGCGGAGGCAAACGGGCCACATGAATGTGCTGGAGTGACCCTGGTTGTTGGATCAAAAATTAATGAACGGTCAGGATCTAATCAGAACCGGAGGAGGCAGGGGCCAAATCTCCGATGGGATCATGAAGTGATTGCATATGGACCGTTGGATCGGCGGAAAATCGACAGTCGCGATTGGATCAGGGGTGACCAATCAGGGAACACAGGGGCAGAGTGAAAACAAATCCTAGCCATTGGTTCTTGTGGATTCAACGGCCATGATTGCATCGGGAGATCGCAATCGAGAGAAACAAGAATGGCGCAATAAGAATTTCTAATGGTGCGAGATTGCAATGGCCATCAGATTTAAAAGAGAATCGACGATGGATATGGCCATCGGAGGGTTTACAAAGGAGTGTGACAGGTGCGTTGAAACATGCGTGGAACCATTAAATCTATTCAGATCAACGGTGGAGATTTCTCTCAGGACCCATAGAACAAATACACCATCGCATCGGAACTTTTTCGTTTACAAAGGAAACAAGCGCTCCGACCAATCCTTCCGATGCCATAATAGCTTTATGCCTTATCGTTTGGTCTTAGCGCTCGAGTTCATGGAGGGGAAGTGGTTAAGGGGTTGGCTGAAAAGGGCTAAGCCTGTATATAGTAAAAAATGGGTTTTTTGGCTTAAAAAAAGAGTTTTTAAGGCTTAAAAAAGGTTTTCGGTAGAGGGAAAAAGGGATCTTTAACCCAAAAAAAGGGTGTTTTCAAGGTTTAAAAGGGAGATGGGATGATTTAGTAGGCTTAGGAAGGCATTTTTGGGGCCAAAAGGGGGAATTTGGGAAAGGGGAAAGAAGGTTAAAATGGGGAAATTTGCAGGGATACAAGGGGTAAATGGAGGCTTTTTCTGAGCATAATTTTTTCACAGACAGTGAGGATTTTTGGATGGAAAGAGCATTGAAGATTGTTTCAAAGGAAAAGGACACACAGAGGCTTGAAGGATGAGATATTTTCATAGGAAATGTATCTCTTGAAGACTCAAAATTAATTTAGCCACCTGTTTGCTTGACAAAAATTTCATAGGTGGCTAACAGTGGCTCCACATGGGGATGGCATCTTCTTGAAGGTGTCAAGAATTCAAAAAATAATCTTTGGAGTAGGCCAGATGCTTGATCCTTGAACCATATTTCTTCTTTGATTCAACTGTTACAATCATGATGGAATTAATCAGCAGAAAAATTCCCCAAACAAGCTACCTACCCATCCTACAATCCTAACATTTTTCTTCAAGGTGCATTTGAATTTGCAGACCTTCTTCATCATTTTTTTTTATTGAAAGAAGAAAACACACTAATATAATTCTACCCTTATTCCTCCATGAGACCAGATTAAACTGTTGGCCTCATAGTTTCTATACCTAATCTAATATCTGCTAGGATTAAAATGTCTAGCAGATTTCTTCTCTACATTATACAACAGAAATTTAAAAACAGTCAAACCATGATTAGACAGTCTGATTTGCTGTGGATCCATGGCATGAAGAAAGCTGAACATGAACTGAAATTGTAGAAAATCGAAAAAAAAATCTTGAAGGCTTGAAATCTTGAAACTTTGAAGCATCCTTCTTTCTTTGTGACTCAAGTTTTGAGCTTGTTAGTGTCACTTTCTTCTCTTCATTTCAGCTCTGGTTTTGGGCTTGTTAGAGATGATTCTTCGTTCTTCTTTGCTGGTTCAGATTTTGAGTGTATTAGAACCAATATTTTTCATTTTAGAGATTCATGTTTTGAGCATGTCTGAACCTCTCTTTCTCTCTTTTTTTTGAAAAAAATTCTCTTTTTCTTGAAAACAAAACACAACAATGGTATTTACAGTGGAAGTGAAAACTGTAAATTGGAAATTAGCAGTAGTAATGTTTGAGCATCCTTCCATTGACATGACCCCCAAATAGATATGTACCATCTGGCTCCTGCAGAAAAAAGGCATTTGGACCTACAATGGCTTGGATGATGTAAGGAACCTGCCACAAATTGTCAAATTTTCTATGTTTTCCTCTGTATTCTCTCCTAGAGTCCCACTTCAGAACTTTAACTCCGATTTTGAAGTCACAAGCCTTTTTTTTTTGTCAAATAATTTCTTTATATTTTCCTGCACTTTCAAAGATTTTTTATAGACCTCTTCTCTTGTCTATTGGAGATGAATTGTTTGATTTATCCTCCTTACCATGCTGTCCTCTTCTGTCTGAATCTCTTGGACTAGTTTAATCACCGGTACCCCTAGGCTGGTTGGAAACACTGCCTCTGTTCCATAAACAAGCTGATATGGTGACATGCCAATGGATTTCTTTGTTGTTAATCTGTCAGCCCACAAAGCATGCACTAACTTGTTATGCCATGATTTCTTATTCTCTTGAAGAAGTTTTTTGATGATGGTCACCAAGCTCTTGTTTGACGATTCAGCTAACCCATTACCTTGTGGGTAATAAGTAGTTGAATGACCAAGTGCTATTTGATACCTGTGACAAAAATCAATCATTTTCTTGGATCCAAAAGTAGCAGCGTTATTAGTGATTATATTTCTTGGGCAGCCAAATCTAGAGAGGATGTGGTCTTCTAGGAACTTAATGATGACAGAATATGTGGCACTCCTAGAAGGTATGGCCTCTATCCATTTTGTGAAGTAGTCTTTGGCTGTAAGGATCCACTTGTGTTGGGAAGAAGAATCAGGGTGTATTTCTCCTATGAAATCTAGGCCCCACTATTGAAAGGGAGCCTCAACAGTAATAGGTTGCAATGGTAAAGGGAGGAGTTTTCTTTTGCCCTAAAAAATCTAGCACTTATGGCAGGCAATTATCATTTTATGGATGTCATTGAAAAGTGTAGGCCAGTAATAGCCAGCTCTGAGTATTTTGTTAGCAGTGGCTTTCCAGTTTAAATGGCCTCCACACTCTCCTGCATGGAACTCCAATTTAATCCTCTCTGCTTCAGTTTCAGGAAAACATTTAAGAAATAGACCATTTTCATTTTTCCAGTATAAACATTCATTAAGTGTGCAATAGTTTCTGGCTTTTAACTTCAGAAATCTGGCCTTAGTATTTGATAAGTTAGGAGGGGCATTGAGGTTTGTGAGTACATACAGGATATCAGAATACTAAGGAGAGTTTTGAAATTTCTCTTCAATAGTAGGATCGGGAAATCCTTCCTATTCATCCAAGGCATTCACCATGTTTATGTCAAGGGATTGCAAGTTAGATTCAGCCATTAGTTGAGCTAAGCCCTGACGTTTGATCAATTTTGTGGGTTTAATTTCTAGGTCATACTCTAATATTACAGCAATCCATTTTCCCCTCTTTCCATTCAGATCCTGGGAAAAGATGTCTTTAACCACTATGTTAGGTACGTAGGCAATGATGTGAGAATTCAGTATATACACCCTAAAGTCTTTCAAGGCCTTTACCAAGGCATAGGCCTATTTTTCCATTATGTCATATTTTAAGGGTGCATCCCTTAGAGCTTTGCTAAATAAATAAATAGGTTGTTCCATTCCCTCTGTATTTTTCTGTAGTAAAACTGCAACCACTATATGCTCAGAGGCAAAGGAAAATATCAAGAAATCTTTTGACAAATTTGGGCTGATTAGGACAGGTGCCCGGGTCAAAATAAGTCAAAGTCAAAATAAGTGTCTGATAGAGCTATAAAGTTTTCTGGTGCAGAGTTAGCTCTATGGATGTGTCTAGAAATAGTTGGCCTTCTAGGGGTAGGAGATTTCTTGAGAATTCTCTCAGGGTTATCAACTATTTTGGCTGAGTTTGGGTTGGGATAAGCTCTTGTATGAATGGTTCTTGGAGCCAGTATGTTGTCTTCAAACAAAGAAGGTTAATCCTACTTATTACTTCTAATATGGCTGATGTTGTAACACAAATCCGGTCTCCCAATGGATTCTTATGAAAACCAAGATAATCAATAGGCCTACTAATCACCATTGGAGTCTTTAATCATTAAGGAACTATGGAGTCGCCAGGTGGAAGGTTTATAATTTTTCAAGAAGGTGTATTGTCCACCACATTGATTAACCACCAAAATAAGGCTACTATGGTCTTCTTTGAGTCTTTGAAATGTTTAAAGGTGTGTTTTACTCAAATTTTCCCAATAGAGTCGCCATTATGTTGGAGTTCCCATGTTTTGGAAAGTTTGGCAATACCAAAAGATGAGACAACTTCAAAACCGCTTTGGGACCTTAGGATCTAGCCCTCCTGGGTCCAGAGAGGGATTTCTCTATAAAGGAAAAGGTATATGTCTTTGAAGCTTGAAATGTTAAGATATTAGGCTAGTTATAGGCACAAGGTTTGTTTTGTTTTGTTTGTTTGTTTGGTTGTTGGGAAACAGGAAAGGAAGGGTTCAATATAAAGAAAGGATGAGAAAAGAGGATTTTAAGAAAAGGAGAGATAATTCAAAGAACACTCGAGACCATTGGGAAATGGAGTCATAAAAGGTTTTACTTGCTATTCATTATTCATGGCTTTCAATTGGGCTATTCATCCAAAGCATAGGATCTTAAAGATGATAGTGTGGTATGAAACGGTAAGGAATGAAGGTGAATGACAAGGAAAACTCCAAGATGACTACTTAAGCATCAAATCTAGGGACAGGACATGCCATTAAACACCTATGATCCAAATCCTAAAAGGTTAACTCTTTAGAAAAAGGAACATAAAAGATTTAAACACAAAGGTGAAAACCTAAGATCAAAGAAAGGCTTTGAAATTTCAATGCTTCGGCATCCAACTTAGGGAACTTAAAAAGGCTCAATTGATTAAAAAGACCCTAGTGAAATAGAATCAGCATTCTAAACTCCCAGTATCCAAATTATTTCAATTAAAACCCAGTCAAGAACATCTAAGAACAGATTCGTAAATTCATACATCAGCTAGCAGTGAATAATAGCTACTACACTGGTTAAATTATCCCGAATCAGTACTCAGATAACACAATCAGTAGAAAAAATCAAATATAATAAGAGCAGGGGCACTAGGGTACCATGTGAGGTTATATCCTAAGCCAGATTTCTAATTCTTACCAGAGAAATGAAATGTAATGAATTACTAAAGGAAACAGAGACAAAGGCAGAAAAACATCACCGCTACTTTAAATCAGCATACAAAGAAATGTGATTTTCATATTAAAGAGCGACACCAGTAATGTAAAACATTGTCCAACAACTTGATATTCAGTCTAAAAACATCCTCCTCAGCCTATCTTAAAACTTTACATAGAGAACTATATCTCAAGAGAAACAACTTACAATTCATAGTTATCCAATCAACAACCACAACAATGTTTTCTCATGAGTTTTATATCCGAAAGAGAGGCAGAGGAGGTAGATGAAACACTAAATGAAACATTAAAACAGAGTAGAGGAAGAGGGCTCGAGGCTCGTTCTGTCTTAATATCTATGCATTGATTTTCGGTACTCTTTGGATGAAAGAGTGGTCTTCGATAGGCTGAAATTAACTCTGGGTATGTTCTTTGATGTACTTTCGGTTGCAGAACTCTGTAGTACTCTGGTGATAGGAACAAAGGGAAATAAATGACTTTGAGGTCTGCCATACTGCATAAAAAATGCTCTGGTAGCATTATGACTTCTGTTAGGGTGGAAATCTTCTCAAGAACATGATGTACAATAAAAATAGTATGGGTATTTTGTCCTTTCTCGTTAAATATTGTATAAGGATAATTCTTTTGAGGATCTGTAAGGAGGGAAGAAAATTAGATGAAGATGGAAGAGGTTTTAAAGGAGGAAATTATAGTTAAATATTGTATAAGGATAATTTAAAAATATTAAAGTTTTTTTTTTTTAAATTTTAAAGTTTTATAATTTATATAAAAATATATTATTATAATTATTGAAAAAGATAAAAAAAATGGTTTCAAAGATTTTTAATGTGATTAATTCTGTTGATGTGAAACACTGATATATTTTTTCTGTGCCTTAGGCCTCATTAGACCTTCTGTGTTAATCACAAGGTCTTCAATCTGGTACAGTCACCTTTTAAACACTGGATTAAGGCATAGAACCTTTAATAATGGACATTAGAACTCTTTAATTCTCCACTGATACTCTTTGCCGCTTCATGACTGTCTATGTCTGTGAAAATGGAACTTTAATGGCACTGGAGGTTTCATAGACTTAAACACTGGTTCTTTAATGGAAATATTTCGTTCTAAACACCTTCCTGGGTGTTTCTATAATCCCAGGCTTTGAAAATGGCCTTCTTTATGCTCTGTGTCACTAACAGTGACTATGAGCAGTGGCGGTTTCCACCGCCTGTACCCTGCAAAAACACACAAATATGTTGAGAAATCCATGCATGGGGGAGGATGGATGTAATGGAATGTTGTGAGGATGGTAGTGAAGCATTGGTGTATGCGATGGATGCAGTAAAAGATGCCTGCAAAAGGCTTTGAAACGGTGGAAATATGATCTGGTGAAGGTTTGGTGGAGAAAAAGACGTGGACTGTTCGATCAAGTCTGGAGGGGATGATCGAAGGTGGAGATTAACTAATGGAATGAATTTAGAAGGTTGGGAGAAAATAAAATAAACTTTAATGTAAAATGTTAAAGTTTTGATATTATAACACCAAATTTTGATGCTGGGCAGAAGAAATTGTGTTTAATGTGAAACATTAGGTTTGGACCTTTGGAAGGAATACAAAGGAAATGCACGAAAAACATATGAAATGATTTTGAATGGTGGGACCCAGTCATGGGCGGAGGGTGATTTAATATGGACCGTCAAATCTCAGGAGGAGATCGACGGTTGAGATGATGCGATGAAGTTCAATGGTCGCCCGATGGAAAAATATGCATGTGATGCGAGATGCGATGAGGGCCGTTGATCTGTACAGATCAACGGTTGAGATCTATAGATAGAATTTCGGGCATGGAAGTGGGGAAGTGGTTTTAGGATAAAAACCACTGTTTTCGTGAGGCAAAAGGCGGGTGAGGCAATTTTCACTTTTCGAATGCGATATAGGTCTCCGACTAACACGTGGCCTTTCAAAACCGCCCATATCACGTAAGTTTGAACTGTTAAACTTCGGACGTAGAACGAACGTGATATGGATGCTGGTCGTTGGATCTAGGACTGTGAGATCCGATGGTGGGATGAGGAGCGCGATATGGGAACGTGCATGGTCTGTAAAGTGGGGGCCGATCAAAGGTGGTTTCATTGTGGACCACCCAATCAGTGCGATGGACAGCTGAGATCTACAAGGGGAGAGCAATAGTGGCGGGGCTGGTTAGTGGTCGAGAGAAATATGAGCCATTGGATCCTAGGATTGGACGGTGGAGATTAAAAGAGGAGGCAAAGGCAAAGGGGCCACATGAATGCACGGGAGTGATCCTGGCCATTGGATTAAAAGGAATGAACGGTCAGGATCTAATCAGAACCGGAGGAGGCAGGCACCAAATCTCTGATGGGCTCATGAAGCGATTACATCTGGACCGTTGGATCTGTGGCAGATCAACGGTCACGATTGGATCGAGGGTGACCAATCGGGGAACACAGGGGTAGAGTGAAAACAAATCCTAGTTGTTGGTTCTTGTGGATTCAACGGCCAAGATTGCATCAAGAGATCGCAATCGGAGGAAACAAGAATGGCACCATAAGAATTTCCGATGGTGCGAAATTGCGATGTCCGTCGGATTTAAAAACGAATCGACGGTGGAGATGGCCATCGGATGGTTTACAAAGGAGTGTGACAGGCACGTTGAAACATGCGTGGAACTGTTAGATCTATTCAGATCAACGGTGGAGATTGCTCTCGGGACCCATAGAACAAATACACCATCAGATCGAAACTTTTTTGTTTACCAAGGAAAAAAGCACTCCGACCAATCCTTCTGATGTGATAAGCACTTTATGCCTTAGCGCTTGGTCTTAGCACTCGAGTGCATGGAGGGGAAGTGGTTAAGGGGCTGGCCTAAAAGGGCTAAGCCTGTATATAGTAAAAAATGGGTTTTTTGGCTTAAAAACAAAGTTTTTAAGGCTTAAAAGAGGTTTTCGGTAGAGGGAAAAAGGGATCTTTAAGCAAAACAAAAGGTGTTTGCAAGGTTTAAAAGGGAGATGGGATGATTTAGTAGGCTTAGGAAGGCATTTTTGGGGCCAAAAGGGGGAATTTGGTAAAGGGGAAAGAAGGTTAAAATGGGGAAATTTGCAGGGATACAAGGGGCAAATGGAGGCTTTTTCTGAGCATAATTGTTTCACAGACAGTGAGGCTTTTTGGATGGAAACAGCAATGAAGATTATTTCAAAGGAAAAGGACACACAGAGGCTTCAAGGATGAGATATTTTCATAGGAAATGTATCTCTTGAAGGCTCAAAAATAATTTAGCCACTTGTTTGCTTGACAAAAAATTCATAGGTGGCTAACACATACTTGGTAAGTCTTTCAACTACCACCATGATGACACTCCTTCCTTCAGACTTAGGTAAAATTGTGATAAAATCCATTGAAATCTCCTCCCAACGTTGACTTGGAATGGATAAAGGTTGTAGAAGACCCGGGGTCTTAATTGTCTCAACTTTATTTTGCTGGAAAATCAAACATTCCGCTACAAACTTTTGAATATCAGATTTAAGACCATCCCAAAAAAATCTTTCTTCACCCTATGGTAAGTTTTTAAAAATCCCGAGTTTCCTTCTAAAGGAGAAGTGTGCAATTCCAAGAGAATCTTTTGTTTTAGTTGGGAATTCTTGCAAATATATAAGCGATCTTTGTACCATAAGGAACCATTTTTCCAACTAAATGTATCAGATGTATTAGGATCTTGTTGCAACTTTTGAATGAGTGTCCAAACTTCTTCATCCTTCTTCCATTCATCCCTTGCTTTGGTTAACCAATCTGGTTGGATAATAGAAATGGCACAAAGCAGAGCCTCCACCTCTTCATCCTTTCTTGAGAGTGCATTTGAAACAAAATTTAGCTTCCCTTTTTTGTAGATGATTTAAAAGTCATAACCCAACATCTTTGTGACCCATTTTTGCTTCTCTTCCGAATATAGTCTTTGTTCCAAAAAGTGTTTAGGACTATCATGATCAATTTTTACCTTGAAGTGTCTTCCCATTAGGCAAGGTCTCCATTTCTTTAGTGCATGTAGTATTGCCAACATTTTATTCTCATAAATAGCATTTGTAAATATTTTATTTGATTGAACGACTTTAAAAAGCAATGGGTCTTCATTCTTTCATTTAAACATCACCAATTCCATTTCCTGAGGCATCACATTCCATAATAAAGTTTTTTGTGAAGTTTGGCGTAACTAAGACTGGTGCTAGGCACATTGCCTCTTTAAGATGTTCAAAGGCATGAGTTGCTTCGGGAGTCCATGAAAATGCATATTTCTTTAATAATGTTGTTATAGGTGCTGCTATTCTCCCATAATTCTTAACAAACTTGCGATAATACCTTCTTAACCCGAGAAATCTGTGCAACTGTTTTATGGTTGTGGGGACTTTCCATTCCTTAATGGCTTTAATTTTGTTAGGGTCTACCTTAACACCCTCGTCAAATACAATATGACCCAGATATTCCACCTCTTTTACTCCAAAGAAACATTTGGATGTTTTTGCATATAATTGTTTCTCCTCCAATAGTTTGAGCACCCTATCAACATGTTGAACATGATCCTTCCAAGACCTGCTGTAGATTAGTATATCATCAAAAAATACTAGCACAAATTTTCTAAGGGTTTGAAAATGGAATTCATCAACCCTTGAAATGTAGAAGGTGCATTGGTAAGGCCAAAAGGCATGATCAAAAATTCATAATGACCCTCATGAGTTTGAAATGTTGTTTTTGGAATATCTTCAGTCTTCATTCTAATTTGATGATATCCTGAATGAAGATCCAACTTGGTAAAATAAATTTCTCCATGTAATTCATCCAATAATTCATCAATCATAGGAATGGGAAATTTATATTTAATAGTGAGCTTATTGAGCTCCCTATAATCCAGAAACATGTGCCATGATCCATCCATCTTGTGCACCAATACTACTTGAGCAGAGAAAGAACTTTGACTAGGTTGAATTATACCAACGTCTAACATTTCTGCAATCATATGTTCAATTTCACTCTTTTGGACATAAGGATATCTGTAAGGTCAGATGTTTTGAGGAACACTTCCTGGAATCAAATGAATAGCATGATCATGATCACGAATAGGTGGGAGTCCTTTGGGAGTATCAAACACCTTGTAATGATTGTCCAAGACTCTTTGGATATCTAGAGAAATATATGATTTTGATGTTGGAACTTCTAGTGAGCATAATTGTGAAATTATGCCTTGTTGTTCTTTGTTTAGAAGATTTGTCATGACATTAGAGCTTATTATCTTTCCTAGATTCCTTGTGATACCCCGTAATTCGATTTCCTTTCCTTCTGAAAAAAATTTCAAGAAAAGTTCTTGAAAATTAAAATCTACCGTCCCCAATAATTGTAACCATTGTACTCCTAGTACAACATCAGCACCTCCCATTGGGATGGAAAGCATTGGACTATTCAATACATATTCCCCCATGGATAGTTTGATATTATGGAATTTTCCAGAGAAATTTATAGTTCCTCCATTTGCAACCATCACTTGACATTCTGGTGTTGGGTATAGGAAAAAATTCAATTCCTTGGCTACCTTACAATGAATAAAATTATGGATACTACCCGAATAAATCAACACTATTACCTTTTTCTTCTTGATATGTCCTTCTACCTTGAGAGTTTTGAGGAGTGGTAATTCCTGCCAATTCATTACATGATATGGTCAGACTCATTTCTTCTTCTTCTAGGGTTGCTTCCTGGTGTATATCCTCTTCTTTTGATGTTTCTTGTTCATTTTCTTCCTCATCTTCACAATCTATGTAAAATAATTTATTCTCAACACACTTATGACCTTTAGTGTATTTGCTGTCACAACTGTAGCAAATCCATTTTTCTCTTTTTTCTCCCAATTGTTGTGGTGTCAACCTTGTAGGTTGAGGAAGTATAGAAGTAGCAACACTTCCATATTTATAGATTTGAGTGGTAGGATTCCTTGTTGCATAATTTTATATTCAACTTTTCTTGCCAACCTGAATGCCTTCTCTAATGAATCTGGTTCCCAAACGTGAACTTCATGTTGGATGTTATCCTTTAAATCCCCTATGAAGACATAAATCTTGTGTTCCTCTGGAATATTAGTTACCCTTATATTCAATTTTTGGAAGTCCTCAATGTTTTCCGCCACTGAACCCTTTTGTTTGAGATTTATCAATTGGCTAAAGAAGGTGTTGCTCTTTTTATCCTCATAATGTTCTATCATTTCCTCCATAAAAATTGACCAAGTGACAATTTTTTTACGGGAGCAAAGCCATCGATACCATACAAATGTATTTTGTTCTAAATGCAAAGTTGCAATGCGTACCTTTTGTGTGTTTTGCACATTATGGAGATCAAAATATTGCTCCATCTGTAGTATCCATGTTACAGGATCCTTTCCATCAAACTTCCTCATATCCATTCTTGGAATATGGTGGTTCTTTAATCCAACATCAGAGTTTATGAAATCACAATTAAAATTTATTTTGTTCTCATCATGAGTTTCCTTTACTATCTTTTCACCATTAGGAATCATTTCTTGTATCAACTTTGACAAACCTTCCTTCAAACCTTCCATGTCTTTCTTCAAACCTTCCATTTTTCTTCCATACCATCCATTTTTTCTTCCATACCATTCTTCAAACCATCCATCGTAGCTTCCACGCCTTTCTTCAAACCATCGATCTTAGCTTCCATGCTTTTCTTCAAAACATCCATTTCATTTTTTTTTGCTCTTTACGAGAGCGAATTTTGGTGCACTTGCTCTTGTAATTTCAATAGATCATGTTGCAATACTTCATCTTCATGAGTCATAGTAGAGTACTTTGAGGGCTTAATGGGTGTTCAATTCTTTTTAGGAGGCATTTTAGAACCCAATATTGATATCTATGGCCAATAGGCCTTTGCAATCACTTAAAAATAAATTTTCAAACAAGACTTATGTAATTTGAAAAAAAATACACACCTTTTCTTGATTTTTAGGAGCTCGATATTGAAACTGAATTATCTATGTGATTTCGGATCTTAAATATCTAAAATTCAGGCCTAAAGTATCCCTCTGAAGCTTCTTTCGAATTCCACAGGCTTGACCTGATTTGGATTCTTGAAGAAAACATTATGCCCAATCTCCTACGATTCCCTAATTATGGACTGGTTAAGTAGAGCGAACTTGTACAACCTGCCATGTGTCACTGTTTCCTCCTTCAGCTCTGAAATTTATATAAAAAACACTATATTCCATGTAGTTGTAGCCAATTTTTACAGAATCCTAATCCGATGATCAGAGAGAGAGAGAGTTATGATGTTTTTCCCACGGTCACCTCTTTGAGATGAAATTCGGGATCCTGAAATAATCCTAACTTCCACAGGTCATATATCCCAAAATATTGTGAACCAAGATCGGAAATTTTTATATGATTTTACTCAAGATTTCATATTTTCTCTATCAAAATTTCAGCTTCTGAACCCTCGTAGAAAAAAATTTATAGCGAAAATACCATGATGACATGTTTAGGTTAAATTCAGGAGCCTGCAAAAAGCCCTAACTTCTACAGATAATATCTCCGAAAATATTGCGAACCAAGCTCTGAAATTTTGCGACGATGTTCCTAAGGATTTCAGTGTCACACTCTAAAAATTTTAGCTTCTGAACCTTCATAGAAAAAACGTTATAGAGAAAATTCCACGATGACCTGTTTGGAGCAGCGAAACCCTAGAATCCAAAACTCTGATACCAAATGTTATGAAAACAGCTCCAAAAATAGAAGCAAAGAGAGATCAATGCCTTAGTAATAGCCACTTCGAGGGGGAAACCTCCAATACATTACATAAATGAACAATTCTTGGATGATACAAATGAGAAAACCTTCTTTCTATATATAGGAGTCCATGGGGCCACAATGTAATCCTAGCTGACCTGACTATAATAATGTAAGGGCACAATAATAACAATATGGGGGTTTCTGGGGTACAACAATAACAATAAGGGGGTTAAACTAACAACAATAAGGGACTATACTAGTAATATAAGGACCTAACAAATATATTCACAACATATGCATGAAAAAGTGTTGACTCTGAGATTTTATTAAAGTGAAAGTTCCAATCATATATATACCATTGACGAACCACTAGCCCCAATAATGGAACATGAAGTAAACACATGTTCCTCCAAAGAAATATAATCCCTCTATGCTATGGAGAAGCCAAGGCTCTCATAGATTCCCAAGCTCGTGATTCTAAGCCTAAGCCTATCCAAAAGCTTGGCTCCCAAAATACCTTTACATGATTTATGAGGATATATTTATAACAAAAGGGTTGATCCTTCATCTTCCCCTTTATGAATCTTAGACTTCCCTCATGACTCTTCAAATTATTTACAAATGACTATTCAATTACATTACATCATGACTCTTCACATTCCACAATTGACACTTGGAATTTCACTTAAAAATTATTTACTAAAGAATATTACAATTTACTTGTACCCATATATGAAAAAATTGAGTAGAGCCAACTAGATAGCCTAATAAGAAAAAAAATATCATGCTTTAGTTTGGGGAAAATATAGCTCAACCACCTCCACTTGATGTTTTTCAGTCATTTAATAGTGCCAAGCTATATACTATGCAATGAGTCCCTCAAATTGTGTGATGGTGTCAGTGTAATATTCCCAATTAGCTGTTGCTAGTTGGAATATTATATGTTGCTCTATTTTGTAGCTTAGAAGAATAAATGGGGTAAGGAGACCCTTAAATATCTTTAGTAGGAATAAAATAATTCCCAATGTGATGGAGGACTCTTTGCAAGGTATTAACCTCATAAATGTGTGGGGTCAAGGGTGAGGAGGCTCACCAAGAATAAAAGGGAGGGGGTGGCAACCATGGGAGTCATTTAGAATCTTGTCTATGTTTGGGTCTTATGACTTCTTGCATAATTCATCTTTCTAGCTGGGTTTGCTACACTGTTTAGTGCAAGGGATTCTCATGCAGGAGTTCCATTCTCTTTCTAGGTTCAACTTGTTTAAGGGATCTAAGAGGAGAATTTTGGGCTACATTTCCACCATGAGACTTTGGGTCAAGCAGTCACCAACCTCTACAGTGAAGTCTCTTGCAAAAACTGCATAATTTTTGGAGGTGATGCTGTGGTAGGATTAAATCCCTTGATTTTGTGCTAGTTCCCTAGGAGAAAGGGGCTCTTCCTCTCTTGGAAGGCTAGTAAGGAGGATCTTTCAACCATTTTATGTATTATTCAGCCTTCGTATCTATTTTTCAGCCATAAAAACATAGAGTTGCAGTAGACTGCGTGATTTTTATGTAGAGCTACCATTTTATACTTATGCATTCATGAAACCCTTGTCGGGTTGTCTCCATTTTTGTATAAAAGGGGCTAGACCTCCATTTTCTTGGCTCTATGATTAATGAAATCTCAAGATCTATTATGATTCATATTTTTCTATAGAAACCCTCATGGAATAATGCTGTCACCTGCTTCATAATTGTTTTTTGGTAAAAGTCATGGGGTTTGGTGTTTTTGAGTTATATTGGGATGGGGAGATCTGTTTAACATAGCTAGAATGATTTTTTTCTGATCCCATTCTATATGTGAGGGTTATAATATATAAAATAAAGGATCCAAGTCCAGTTTCTCAATTCTATAGCGTAATTTTCTGAAAACAACGTTTTTACTATCCATACTGCTGAAATTCCTAAGAAGGAATATTACAGTGGTATCATTTCTCTGTTATTGGCTCAGCTTGTGGGGAACAATATATCTACAGTATTGAGGAGAAATATATTCCAAATATTCTTCTTCAAACCATGCAGAACATTGCCAAAGATATCAAGGAGATGAGGCATAAGGAAGCCCCTAGAGGGTTTTATCATGAAATAAGCACCAGTACATCAAATTGTTTTGGACAGTCAACCACACACCCTTCTTCAAAACGCTCCACTATGCCCAAATTCCTATCTGAGGAAGGTGAGGAAGAAACCCTTGGTGATTACTTTGTGTAATATGAAGCCCAATCCCAAAGATTCAAGAAACACTTGAACTTTCAGGAGTTCTGCCAGATCAAGGATGGAAGGAGGACTTGTCTTCACCAAAGGAAAGGAGGTTTTATGTAGGGATCAGACCTACAACATAGTATGGGAAGGTTTTTCTTTCCTTCATATGATGGATCACCTAAATTCACAGCCAAGGCTTGGGTGGAAAAGTTGGATACTTATTTCCAACTCAACAGAGTTTCTGAAATAGAAGCTATCAAAATAGTTGTGCTACACTTGGAAGGGGAAGCTCATGAATGGTGGTTCCATGGGTTGAATACACTTGGGCATGCCCATATCTCTTCATACTTATTTTTCACCAAAAAAATAGTAGAGAGATTTTATCCAAGAGATCTGGAAGCGCACTTTGTTGAGCTAACCAAGCTTAAACAAAAGGGGGAGATAGAAGATTATATTTATGAATATTTGAAGCTTTCAGTGATGGTATCCAACCTCACTATGAGCAGGAGGATATGCATGTTTATTGATGGCCTAGTTGAACCATTGCATGGGTTGGTGAAATATTCTCAATATAATACACTCCAAGAAGTTGTGGAGAAGGCTAGAGACTTACAACATGCTTTTCCCAAGGCAAAAGCATTTCAACAAGGAATTTCTTCATGTCCAAGACAGGGTCAAGGGAGAACACCTCTTAATAATGATCAGAAGAAATTAAGGAAGGAAAAACTTTGCCTCACTTGTCAGAAATTATGGGTTTCAAACCATTAATGTGTTGCAGGGAAGGCACACAACATTCAGATATTTTTAGATGTAGAGGAGAGGGCCAGCGCTGTACCACCCCAGAAGATGCTGTAAAATCTTTTGGTCCAAAAGGAGGAGCTCTTGCAGCGTTAAGAGGAGTCCCTAAATATTTAACCTTGAGGGTTAGAGGCACTATTATGGGGCAAAGAGTATCAGTACTAATAGATAGTGGAGCTACTCATGATTTCATTGAATCACAGCTAGTACAAAGAAGGGGCATCCACATGGAAGACTTTGAAGGTTTCTCAGTTTTGGTCCCATGAGCTAGAACTATGTAGTGTGCCAAATATGTTCCATAATTATCTATCACCATGGGAACATACACTCTGACAGACCACTTCTTTTTGGTTGATATTCCTGACACTAATGTTATATTGGGTGTCCAATGGTTAATCACTCTTGGAAGAGTTACCACTGATTTGGAGACTCTAGAGATGGAATGGATAGAAAAAGTGAATGGTAAACTTCAGAAAATCAAAGGCATGCATACTTACCCACCTCATATTGTTTTAGCCCACACGATGGAAGCAGATTTACGTAGAGGAGACATAGAGTGGGTAGTAGAACTGCATTTGTCTAAAGTAGGAGGCAAGGATTCACCAGTACATCCAGATGTACAATCTCTCTTAGACTGGTACTCCACAGTGTTTGGAGATATTCCACTAGGGAGGCCTCCTGATCAAGGATTTGAGCATATTATTGAGTTGAAGCAAGGGATTCAAGAAGTGATTACCACCCCTTATAGGCATCCCAAAGCTTATAGGGATGATATTGAAAGGGCCATCCAAGAGCTATTAGCTCTAGGACATATCCGGCCTAGCACTAGCCCTTTTGCATCTTCAGTAGTCTTGGTGAAAAAGAAGGATGGCACATTGAGGATGTGCATTGACTATAGAGCACTGAACAAGAAGACCATGAAGAATAGGTACCCAATTCCTAGGATCGATGAGCTAATGGATGAGCTAAGAGGATCCAAATATTTCTCAAATATTGATTTGAGATCTAGGTATCATCAAATATTGCTACAACACCACTTACCATATGTCCATTGGTATGACCCCATTCTGATCTCTCTATGGGTATGATGCACTCTCATTTTTTGATGTCATGTTTGGAGCTAGCAAGGCTCCCGGAGCTAAATAATGGATTCAAGAGAGTTAGGAAATACTTTGGGCCCTCAAAGACAACATTGCTACTGCACAAAATCAACAAAAGATGTATGCAGACTGTGGTCGGATAGAGAGGCACTTTGAGGTACATGATTAGGTCTGTCTCTGTATTCAGCCTTATAGACAATCTACACTCAAAGAGAAGGGGGCTAAGAAGCTCAAACCACATTTCTATGGACACTATAGGGTGATCCATTGTGTTGGGGAAGTAGCATATGAGTTGGAGCTTCCTAAGGGGAGCAAGATCCATAACATCTTCCATGTTTCATGCCTCAAGAAGGCCATTGGACAAAATATAGTTGCCAATGTGGACCTCCCACCTATTGATGATGAGGGGCCATCTCATTTTGCAACCAGAGGAAATCTTAGATACATGGGAGAGGCAGATGAGGAACTGGGTGATCAAAGAATATCTGATTCGATGGAGAAATATTCCTGATGAGGATGCCACTTGGGAAGGAGAGAAGATCTTACAACATCCTTCTTTGTTGTTTCTTGAGGACAAGCAACTTTTAAGAGGGGAGTACTGTAATATTCCCAATTATCTGCGACTAGTTGGAATATTATATGTTGCTCTATTTTGTAGCTTAGAAGAATAAATGGAGTAAGGAGACCCTTAAATCTCTTTCGTAGGAATATATTCATTCCCAATGTGAAAGGGGATCAGTTTAGGAAGGAAAAATAAAGCCACCTTTGGTGTGAAAGGAGGAAATGCATGAAGGATAGATATATGTTGAACAAATCAACAACACTGCTAAAAGAGGAGGGAAACCAATGCAGATAGCGCAGTTTTGATGTACTCTTTGCAAGGTAGTAACCTTATAAATGTGTGGGGTCAAGGGTGAGGAGGCTCACCAAGAATAAAAGGGAGGGGATGGCAATGATGGGAGTCATTCAGAATCTTGTCTATGTTTGGGTCTTATGACTTCTTGCATACTTCAGCTGTTTAGCTAGGTTTACTGCACTGTTTAGTGCAATGGATTCTCATGCGGGAGTTCCATTCTCTTTCTTGGTTCAACTTGTTGAAGGGATCTAAGAGGAGAATTCTGGGCTACATTTCCACCATCAGACCTTGGGTCAAGCAGTCACCAACCTCTACAGTGCAGTCTCTTGCATAAACTACATCATTTCTAAAGGTGATGCTATGGTAGGTTAAATCCCTTGATTTTGTGCTAGTTCCCTAGGAGAAAGGGGCTCTTCCTCTCCTAGAAGGCTAGTAAGGAGGATATTTTAGCCATTTTATGTATTATTCAGCCTTCTTATGTATTTTTCAGCCATATCAACACAGATTTTTAGCAGACTGCGTGATTTTTCTGCAGAGCTACCATTTTATACTTATGCATTCATGAAACCCTTGTCGGGTTATCTCCATTTTTTTATAAAAGGGGCTAGACCTCCATTTTCTTGGCTATATGATTAATGAAATCTCCATATCTGTTATGATTCATATTTTTCTGTAGAAACCCTCATGGAATAATGTTGTCACATGCTTCATAATTTATGTTTGGTAAAGATCATGGGGTTTGGGTGTTTTTTAGCTATATTGGGTTGGGGAGATCTGTTTATCATAGCTAGAATGATTTGTTTATGATCCCATTATGTATGTGAGGGTTATAATATATAAAATAAAGGGACCAAGTCTAGCTTCTCAATTCTATAGCGTAATTTTCTGAAAACAACATTTTTACAGTCCATATTGCTGAAATTCCTAAGAAGGAATATTACAGTCAGGATGGAAGAAGACTCTAGCTTCCATGGAATATAGGTACACTAAATTGGAACCGGTCTATACTTCTATCTTTAGCATGAGAAACATTGTGTTGATTTTGATAGGGCCACCAATGGACTTCTCCATATTTATCCTGTTCACTTCAAGATATTCCTTGGTGGTAATATTTTTGCACTGCTCCAAGTATTCATCAATCTCTCACATGCCTTCTCCAAATTTTCCTCCTCCTCTATTTTATTTCCCAATTCAAGAAGTGTCCCTTTGTATCACATTGACCATTCATGCACAACAATAATGGATACTTGTGTAATCCTAAGAGTTTTTACATAGTATTTTCACTTCTATTGGAAGTCACGCAAGTGGAAAATTTCCTTATGCACGGCAACAAGATCCTCGTAAAGGTTCTCCATGGTCTCTTCCAATGTCCATACTTCGCCAAGTATCGTTGCCTTCAACTCCTCTAGATGGACCTGTGTGGAAGCTGTGTTTTGAGCTATTTCTCAGAGTTTTTCAATCTCTTTCCTAACAACTTGAAATTTATTTTCCAATTGTTTGTTCTTAGCCATAAAATATTCAGTGTTTGACTTTGGTGCACCTACAAAGGCCAAGTTGCTTGCGACAATGGCATTAGGATTCTTCCAAGTGTTTGTCACAATCACCCTTTATCTAATAAATGGAGGAGATGCGAGGTCATCCTGAAAATGTTTCTTCCATGCTTGTACAATATTTTTCTGAATCTTGTTGTAAGATAGATAGTACATGTCCACAACCGGATAATCATCAAGAGGAACAAATTCCTCTTCCTCGCTTGGAGCTAACTCCATTGTTGCAGGGGGTGGAGACTAAATGGTGACCTACTGTGTGCTTGGAATCAGGTTGACGTATTGGTTTTGTGGCTTCATTTCTGTCTCCTTGTCTTCAATCTCAATCAATTATTCAATTTGTTGAGAAAGCTTCTTATCCTATAGTTACCTACTCTCCTCCTCTGTTTGACGATTGTTTTATTACTCCTCAACTTGTTTCTGCATTGTTTCTTCTTCTATTCATTTTTTCCCCTCTTCTTCTTCCTGATTATGCTTTTATTCTTCTTCTTTCTTCCTCTTTTCTTCCTCTGATCTCCTTTGTTCTTCCCTCTTCTTTCATTCTGCTCCCTGCATCCTCTATTTCCTATGATGCCAAAGCTCCTTTCATAATAGTTGGATCTTCTTTCATCTTGTGGCTTAATTCTCCCCTTTCCTCTTTCCCTTTTCGTACACAGGGTTGATCCCTTATGCTGGTACTGATCCTGGGGTAGCTTCCTTTTGAGGATTCACTTGTGAATTACCTACAAAACTAACCAGCTCGTGGGACTTGAAGTCATTATAAAAATTCTTCCATGGTTCCTCCTCCAGTCAATAAAATGTCACACTTAGCCACTATAAATGAATTATCTCATTGTGGTATCTAAAAATATTACAGGTATCGTATGTATTAAAGTCCTGAGTACCGAATTAAAACTCCTCTATGTCCTTTCCTTTGTTATCTATGACTCTCAGGTTCTTTATCTTGTAAAATCCAATTTACATAGGAAGAGTTGTCCAAGGCGTTTTCTTCTTCCTGTGAAAATTTTCTAACAAACCTATGGAGAGATGATATACAACCTCTTGCATGACTGATTTACCGATGACATACCTTGGTAAAATATGTGGTGACTTTTGTGCATTGTACACTCTAAGTAAGGTGCCATCCAGTGAGGAAAACAAATCTACTATCTATGATACTACTTCATTTCTCCAGATGAAATGCAAGGTGGTTCTTCCTCAAATACCAGTTTGGATAACGGAATGGGGAAGTGTTCAATTAGCTTTTCCATTACTCCTCCATGGTTGCACTTTGAGAAAAATATGCAATATATGTGCACGACAAGATATGAGGTGTCCAAGTCTAATTCATTCAAGGGAATGAATTGTGAGAACATATTGCATCCAATGGATATGTAGACTTGTAGAATCTAGCTTTCCCAGCCTTGCGAGGATTTAGGGTGTTGGTTACATAGATACTTAACTCTTGAGCCAACAAATATGACCAGTTAAATGGTTTCCCTTGATTGAAAACTTGATTTAGTAAGAATTCCCACCCTTCAATAAAGGTCTCAATGCTTTACTGACCGTATATTATGTTAGCACTCCTTAGTTTCCCAAGGTTGAGAAGAGAAATCAAAGAGGTAAACACATACGAAATTTTGACTTGGAAGCTAGCCCTACCAAATCATAGAGGGCTCTCTCTAAAATAGACCAAAGGATGATCAGAACAATCTGGGTTTTAGGCTAGGTTTTTGCACAATATGAATTGATTTAAGTTTTTCTAGATGTGAAGAAATAGGTTTAGGAACTAAGCCAAATATGTCAAAAGACCAGTTGCAGTCATTTATCAAGGCAATATATATGTAATCAGAGACAAAAATGGGCTTTTTGTTGTAGTATGGTCATGAGGAAATCATATGAAAGAGAGTAAGTGAGCATATATGCATTAATTCACTTATTTGGAAGGAAAACACTTAAATTCTAATCTCAAACAAAACAAAGCATTTAGGCAATGATTTCTATTTAAAACTTAAAATATTAACATAATAAGAAGTATATATGGCTACTAGAAACAAATAACAATCAATTACATAAGAAAACATGAGATAAATTGTGCCACTGACCACAATACATGAATCCCATAAAAATAGATGCAACTATATATTATTTCTCTCCAAAAAATGGAGTTCAATAGTTCCAAAATGTATTAACTTCAAAAAATTCAACCCCTGGTTGCATTACATTTCAACCTAATATAGGATATGAGGTAAAATTCCTCCTAAGGAGGCCAAATTCCACTCTAAACAGTCAAATACATGCATCTATCCTATCTTTTCCAAATCTTAGGGAGTTAGAACAACTTTCCCCTTTTTTCTAAACTACTTGAGCTTACCTCTCAAAGCATTGAATACAAGATATTTTACCTTATCAAACCAAAATTACGTTTACCATGACTACTTTTACCATTTCCATTCACCAAATTACCATTGGAATGTTCACATGGGGTAAAAACATTTCATTCACATAAGCGCAACAAAGTTGCGAGAAGTGCGACAAGTCCTCCAGAAGTGCAGCGAATGGAAAGGTTGAGATTTTGATTGATTTTTTTGGAGCCTGTAATAATGTTGATGATCTTAATGAGAGATTTGAGCTATATAGGATACCCCTAGACCTTAAGACCTTGCACTACTAGCAAGTTTTATTCTCAAAACTGATTTTAACCATGAGTACCCAGAAGCGCAGCAAGAGGTGCAACAATAGGGTAGTGAGCTCTCAAAAACACATTTTTTGGTCCTCTTATAATATTTTAGAAATATTCTAGTCTTCTTTAGTGTTTTTCTGATCACCATATACCATAAGAAATCAAAAAAATGTCTTGAAGTCTGATTTTTAAGTTATGGAGAAAAAGCGCAACACCCTTTTGATGTGTTTCTATACATTCAAATTTCTACATTTTTGTAAAATTAGGGGTAAAAAAAGAAGTGATATCTCTTTAACCATAATACCTGTTACAAAACTAGTAGAGGTTTTTGTAGATAAGGCTTTTTTGGAGAAAACCTCTCTCATTTTTTTGAAATTCGTTCCCATCTTCTCAGTATCTGTGCCACAAAAGAAAGACTAAAACATGAAATTAAATATTTTTGAAAAGTATGCCTCAAATATCATTTCATATCTCCCAAATCATAACACCTATGCATAAAATGAAGGATTTTTTTGTTCTTTGGTCTATGATTTACAAAAACCTCTTTCACTTTTGTAAAATTCATATCCATTACTTCAGAAAATTATTTTGAAGTAAAACTATCCATGCATGCAGCAAATGAGCTCAAAACCCTAAAAATCATGCCAATCACCTCCTTCTTTTGAATTATTTTTGGTCTCTTATGTTTCCATGGTGCAAGATATGTATAATTACTATTTGAATTGACATGGAATGCAAATAAATGTGTGAGGAAGTGCTACTCATGGGGAAGTAGTTGTGAAGAGGAAATGATAGGACTATGTGAAATGATGACCATGATAATTGACACGACTAACATGACCCCATGGAAGACTTGGACAATCATAAATGTGACATAAATACTCTCTAACTCGTGACTTTTTAATTATGACACTTTAATAGGGAAATAATGACTGGATGAATCAAAAGACCCATGAGACTTTGTGATGATACTTTTGATAATGACCATGACCTTAGGCTTGTGATGAGAGTAGCATATACATTATACATTTATACATTGACTCAAGAACCGTTTCCAAATGACTTGGAAATTTTTTCTTGCATAGACCAAAATTTGACTTTTGACTTTTACTAACTTGAAATATTCACAACTGTTGATTACTATGGAACATAGGACCCTAACATTGGCTCCAATGGTGATGATAGCTACCTAGGAGGTGTTATGAACACTGTAGACTAGATCACCTTGTTCATTGGGAAATGGAGTCACTGCAACTATAATCCTCAAACTGATTTCAAATCAAACTGAAAACCCTACCGGAAACTAAAACTAAAAAAGATGCTCAAAATTTTGAACTTATTCATCAAACCTTACCTACTCTAACTGATCCAAAAATCACCTGATCACTCAAATGATATGAAATTTCCAATGAAGCCAAAAAAGGAGATGGCCACTCACTAAAATTCTGCTTACATCCTTTGTAAGAGGACAAAATTATGTATATGTAGGAAACTCAAAATGAAAACTGAAACCAAGACTTATGCTTACAAACAAAACAATATTCACCTTCTCCAATTCTTACAAAAGATCGCCCAAGGGGTCTTGAAAATTAGAAACACTACCTCTTGTGGATCAGTAAGAGGAGAAAGGTAAACATCATTTGTAATCAATGGTTGTTCTCTTTCAGGACTGTTCTCCAAATGGATGACAGCGGTTGGTCTATCATCCTCCAAATCTGAAATTTCATGCATGAGTGTTTCTTCATGTAAATATGGATTGGGAGTTAGCATGGAAGTATAATCAAGTATATTTGAACAAGAACATTGTTAATACATTCTTCCATAATAGCCATAGTAATATACAACTCTACATTAGACACCTTTTCAATTTGATTGTTTTGGGATACATTCTCACATTCTTGAGAATAAGAATGATTAAAAGGATCTAAAATATGCCTTTTATCCATTAGTTCCTCTGAAGAAGCATAAAAAATTTGACTATCTATTTCTTCTTTTCCTTGCTAGTTTAAATTTTTTTGAGTAGGTTGATCATTAAGTTCTAGGAAACAAACATGCAGCTCATCACTTTCGAACTCAATGGATGAATGATGACTCTTAGGAATCTTAATGCAAACCAAATAAGAATTAAGATCTTCATCAAGGAGTAGAGGGTAGTTGAACTTGCCATTATCATATGTATCTTGTGCATTAAAAGAAAGGTGTGAATACTGAAAATTATCACCTATTTTAGATGATGGAAGATCACTGTCATCCAGGGTAGAATCCATGATCTTCTTATGGTGTGGAAAATGGATTTCATTCAAAGCATCCAAGAGTTCATCATTCATAAACTTTTCATCGCCATAATCACTTTCCAGCTCTTGAATAAAATTTTCAAAGTGATCATAGATATCCTCAATCAAAAGAAAATAAGGATAGGTTTCTCTATACTTCCCAAAAAATACTGAGTGAAAATCCTTGAGAGAATAAATACAAGTAGGAGGTAAGCTTTCATACCAAAATCGTGCTCTTTCTTCTAATGCAATCACAAACATATTCATTAAAAAATATTCATGAAAATTAATCCTCAGATTACGCACATGCATATGAAATATTATTAAATGAAGCGTAGCATCATCACTTTTTTCATCTCTGAATTTTTTCAAGTATGTTTTCCAATCTACTTGAGGCATACGATTTGGAAATCCTGGAACATGATATCAATGCATAGGAGTATACCTTCTGGATTGAGAACTCATTTCGATTTCTGGATCTTGCTTTCAACGGAGTCTTAGAATAAGTCTGGAGTCGCTAGGTGAATGATTTCAACTTTTCATTGTCTTATCACTGTCCAACATTAGCAATCACATCTGATCCTTGTTGTTCACACCCAGGGAAAATGTGACCTTTCACTTCCCCGAAAACGATGCCAAAATGTTAGCACTCCTTAGCTTCCCAAGGTTGAGAAGAGAAACCAAAGAGGTAACCACAGACCAAATTTTGACTTGGAAGCTAGACCTACTAGATCAAAGAGGGCCCTCTCTAAAATAAACCAAAGGATGGTCAGAATAATTGGGGTTTTAGGCTAGGTATTTTTCACAGTAGGATTTTGATTTAAGTTTTGCTAGATGTGAAGCAACAGGTTTAGAAACTAGGCCAAATAGGTCAAAAGATCAGTTGCATTCATTGTTTGAGGCAATATAGATGTAATTAGAGACACAAATGGTTTTGTCATTGTAGTATGTGTTGAGTAGGAAAATCCCCTCTATGGATAGAGGTGATCCCTCTAGCCCTAGGGTGGGTCTAGCAATAAGGGAACACGCTGAATTCCTAAATTCCTAGGTTATAAATTAAATATGGACTGGAACATATATTCTACATCAATCCAATACTTTTGTTGTGGAACGTAGCAATGATCCTTCAATATTTTTCTTCATGCCTTGCACTCCGTTGGTGATGATGTCCATGCACCTGAACAAATATCAAATAAACGATGACAACATACAAGCATATACATTCATCTACAACTAGTCAACTAGTCAAGGAGATTTAAACACTTTGAATATAAATGGAAACAAAGTTGGAACCAGAAACTAGTCATGTAATATTGATATATAAAAAAGAAGCTTACTACCTTAAACCTTAACGTTGTAGATCTCCTTCGATGGGTTTAGTCAGACACGTCTCAAGCATTCATTCCTCGTTCAGCTCAATGAGGAAATGGGCTTAAAATCTCTCTAAAAAATGGGTTCTTCTCTGCTCTATTCAACACACCACCTATAACTCATGACTTTTCAGCTAGCTGAATCAATGTGAGGAAGAAGAATTTATAGGAGAGGAGGAGGAGGTTTGGGATCCACATAAGGTGGAAGAAATATATATCCCTTTGGGGAGTTACATATTTGTAGGAACTAATAGGCCAAAGGGAGGAACTCGACTTGATCCAATCGAAAAAACAATCATGACTTCGCTCACGAAGCTGTTAAGCCATAGAAGCTTCGTTTCTATTTTAAAAAAATTTCCAAAATCATCTCGGCAGAGGTGCCCTTATGAGACAGAGCACCGATGGGCACGAGGTTTAGTGTTAATTTTTTCATGGGAGCGAGGACATAACTACCTACCAGCGCCGACACAAAAGCATAGGTTTATGAATTTTTTCTTAAGGAATAATCAACAGAGATTATATTCCTAACATGTCAAGGGGTGCAATGAAATTTGTGGTAATATATGACAGCACAATGGGGTCACTGAAATGGTCCTCCAATATTTAGGATGGGGATTGGAGGGGTGGTGATAAAATATTGTGTAAAAGATTCCCCCTAAAGCATGAAGTCTGAGAGAGAGGGAGGGGTGAAATGCTTTATGAGAACATGCCCAAACCATGATGCTGTCGTTGAAAGACCTGAAAGATCAAGTACAATTGATATCTTTGATACATGAACATGTGGTATGGGCACAACCATCCATAATAGAGAACATGTAACAAGATCCAAGGTATGGATGCAGCCATCCAGTGAAAAGGATCATCAAATAGACTCAGACATGGTCGCAACCATCCAATCAGAAGAGTCATGCATATATTCATGATAAACTAAATCATCCCGCAGCCTGGATTTTATCAAAAAAAACTTAGGGTCTTGCACTTTATCTTGACTCGAACAAGTACAAATTCAGGCATGTGAATGAATGAGCTAAAGTTGAACATGCAATAAAGTCACCTGATTACCAGCCAATGATGAAATTAATTAACAAGTGTGAGAGAGACCATCAACAATGACAATGGTTCTCAACGTACTACTAGTACAATCCACAGAATGTGAACAATGAGCTGGAGTCAAACACCCACGAAATCACTCGATCGAAGGCAAATGATGATAACCTATCGTTGAATGTGAAGAACTTTCCATTGAGGCATGCAAGCTCTAAGGTACCAGAAGGGAATCTCTAGATTAGCTTCCTGGATAATGAGCTGAAGTCGACAGGAAGTGATCGGTCGAAGGAGGGCCATAATGCTTCCCACATCATCGACATGAGACAAAGGAATAAGAGTATAGTGAATCAGGACTGAACAGAGGATTAGGGGTTGAAAATTGTAGAAGGAGCTTCTCTTGAACATATTGGTGACACAACTCTGGAATTTGGCAGTATTTTACGTCAAGGGATTTTAGGTCATGGTGACGAGGAAAAGAGGAGATGAGAGGTAAAAATAGATAACCCAAACCCATGGAGGAAAAATGATGAGTATGAGATGTCCCCAACCCGACACAAATTGCAGACAAGTGCCATGTTCAAGAGTGACATACCACTGAAACAACTGGGAGATGATTCCATTTCCCCTCACCATTTCTGGTGAGTACCCAAATTATTTTTGGATACAAGCTTGAAGGGGATAGCATATTCTTGTCATGTAATTTTTTCCTTCGGAAAAATCCATCCTAGTACATTTTATGAACCCTAGGAAGGAGGAAATCGGAAACGTCATGATGATGATTTTTGAATTCATTTAGTTTTAACGAGTCTGACAAAGGGAAAAGTTGGTGTATTTTCATGTTTAGAGAGTTTGAAAAGAAGCAGAAAATAAAACTTCAACAGGTCCCTTTTCGTAGGTAGTCTCATAGATCCAAAAAGGTAGAAAACAATATTTGTGAGAATCTCTTAGCCATGTTTGACAAAGGTATTCCTTTTTTGTAAATAACCTATCCCAACCTGAAAAATGGGTAAACGTATACTAGGCAGATGATGTTTCACAGCCTTTAACGAGTTCAAAACGAAAAGAGTCTTGGCAATATTTCCGGTTTTTGAGAGTCAGAATAGAGCTGAAAGATGACACTCAGGGGTGACTTTTTCGTGTTTTTACTAAGTTTGAAAAAAGTAATAAAACACAACTCGTTTCTTCATTGTCATAATTTTTAGGACCTTTTTTTGCACAGGAAACAAATGTAAAACCCATTTTTGAGATAAAATAATAAAATAATCGAAAAATATTTCAAAAAACCTAAGTAGGGTTTATAAATGGTTATAAAATGATGCAAATAGTAAAAACAAATTACTTTTTACCTTTTCACCTTCTTGTGAGAAGTTTTACCATTTTTACTATGAACTTGCGGAGCTTATAGTAGGCAATCCAGGAGGTCATTTTAAAATTCGTTTCCTCTAGGTATGAGCTCTGATCTTCACTTGCATTTTAAGCCATTTTTCATTATCTGATTTCATAGTTTGATGCATTTTGGGGAAGTTTTGAAAAAGGTTGATCGCGACGGTGCGTGCAGATTGTAGGCACGAAGTCATGTCCAACCCCAAAAAATTTGAACAGGGAGGCGCTAATCAATGCCATTGTTTTAAAAAATGTAGTGCCGAATGATGCAGCCAAATTTTTAAGAACTATCTCCAAAATTACTGGCCAAAAATGTTCTAAATATTACCTAGAGGCTAACAAAACTTCATTCATGGATTTTTGCAGAGAAATCAGTGGCTAAGATGGTCATAGAGTGTAAATAACGAGAGCACGAGGAAGAGGATGAACAAGCTATGGGAAATAATGCATGTATGTATGCCCTGAGAAACTGTGGGCTCTTGAAATTCTTCCTGACCCCATGTTTAAGAGCTCAGCTAGAACTATTGTAGTACCTGATTAGTGTGTGGGATATTGATCGAGAAAGATTTATGATTCATGACCAAGAGATGGAGATATAAGTCTCTAACATTTATTTCATTACTCGATTGTCGCGGAGGGGAGAGAAACCGATCTTGCTAGGTACCCGGCCCCTTGAAGAGAGCACGAGAATGATGATAGGTAAAGTCCGTCCTAGAGCAAAGAAAGGATATAAGAGCGACACAGTAGACATTTAGACAGTGCCTGACTTGGCCTTAAGGGTAGTGCTACATACTATAGCTCAGGCCATTAGATCTCAGGATCCCCACGAAGCTACAAAGACATAGCTTCAACTTGACGTGGATTGCATGGCTCGAACCATCTTCAATTGGGCGGAAGTAGTAACAATCAACTTAAAACTTCAGTTAACCAAATGCAAGAATGGAAAGCTGAAACAATTTGGATATGGGTCCATCTTGATACCATTCATCCTGGAACGGTTACCGATATTCCAGCGCCAGGAGGTGGCAGTACCTATACCACCAGCACGAGAGCTAAATATGGTTCGTTGGGAGGAGTTGATTCATTGATTAGGAGGTGGTCAACACATGTCATGGAGGCCATAATTCTTTGACTGGCTACGCCGACAACTCATCGTGGTAGAGGATTGGTCGTACATCAGTACCGATTTTAGGGGTGACCCAAAAATTCCACTACCGAAATGAGATGACTGGGACGAGGATTTAAGTAAAAACTCATTTTATTTTTATTTTTATAAGTATTATGATTTTTTTATATGTGTTTTGATATTTATCCATGCATTGCAAATGTTGGCCTAGAGAGACTTGCAGGGATGTCCCACATAGCACGGAGGGTCCCATCCAATTTCAATGGGCCCCCTCATGGTGAGGGAAGCGAGGCAGAAGAGGTCGCATGAAACTTGGAGGGACTCACAATTGGGATCCTAGACTATGTTAGATTTGAGGATGTTCCTCGTGCTTATTAAAGGCAAATCACAAGAGTGTCTAACCACATCCACCAACTACTGAGGTAGGTTGTATGTGTAGCAACGTGCTATCATGATCACCATGTGGATTAGATGCCTAGGTTTTATTTCTGCATATTTTTTAGAGACATGATGTCTCGGGATGTAACCAAAACACATATTTTTTGAACTATGATGCACACATGGATGCAAAAAATTGGTATATATATATATATATATATGCTTATTTTCATGTCTAAATCTTACTATGTAATGATGATTTCTTTTTACAAATTTCGCAAATGTCTATCTAACAAAATATTGGCTACTCCATCAGTTAACTTATTCATTCTTCTAGGAATATGATGATATGTGATATAATCAAAATTCCTTTCTAACAAACGAACACGCAAATACATCCTTCAAATCTGAGGGTTTCTAATAGAATAATTCCCATTGAGTTGTAGAACAACAAGCTGAGAGTCTAGGTTTACAATTAATTAATGAATGTCGAGAGCAATAGCTTCAGTTAGAAGTTTGATGACTGCACTGTATTCAACGATATTGTTGGTTGTTCATCCTAGACAAATACCTTGAAGGTCTACAAAATCACCATTAGGATCATTAATCACCCAAGCTGCGGAGGACAGGTTCTAGGTACTGTGGGGGGCACCGTCTACAAAACCGACATAAGGAGCGATAGACATCTGTAGATTAAGCAAAGACATAATAAGTAGGAAAAACTGCTCGCAAAGAAAACCAAGCCAAAAAATGTACAAAAATGAAAAACACAGTTATGTACAAAAGGATATGCACGAGAAACTCATGCATAATATTTTTTGAGATATAGCCCATTTCTGGGTTGATCTAAGAGATAGCCTTCATAGTCAACAAGATCATAGGACCTATTCTGCAAAACACGCTTAACGATGTAGGGCCCATGCCACATGGGTTCGAATTTACCTACCCCCAGCTTATCATGAGCTTCGTCATACAAGAGGTATAAGTCTCCTTCTACGAAGGTAAGAGGGGAAACCATCTGGTCAAAGTGGGCTTTGACCCGCTTTTCTGTGCTTCTATGACTAAAGCAGCGAAGCGGCGAGTTTCATCTAGCCTATCCAAATATAGAAGACGTTCTTCCTATGGCGAGGTATTAGGAAGTAATTGAACAACTATCTTTAGGGAAGGAATTTCGCATTCAATCTGAAGGGTAGCTTCCAGAACATAAACAAGTTGGAATGGGGTGAATCCGGTTACATCCTTCACCGAGGTTCGGTAAGCCCAGAGAGATGAAAACAACATGAGATTCCAATTGGACTTGTGCATCCCAATCGTACACTGAAACATGGTGACTAAAACCTTTTTCACAGCTTCAACCTAACCATTGGCATGGGGGTAGTATGACATTGAGCTATCGTGACGCAGACCCAACTTAGTAGTCAACTTGGCCATCATATAATGGAAAAATTGGGAGCCATGGTCAGTGACAATGGCTTGAGGGATGCCAAACCTGGTAATCACATGATTTAAAATAAATTGAGTAGTTATCTTATCGTCAAATATGATTATAGGCATTCCTTTGACCCATTTAGTGAAGTAGTCCACGACTACGATAATATAACCATGTCCCCTGGCCGAGCGAGGGTTACACGTCATAAAATCGATACCCCACTTCACAAAGGGACCAAAATTAATGACATGATGGAGGTGAGTGGATGACATGCACATCTTGTGTTGGTAGATCTGACACTCATGACATTTACGGACAACGAGGATACCGTCTTTGAAAATGATAGGCCAAAAATATCCAGTACGAAGGATTTTTTAGCAGTATCATACCCAGAAATGTGATCACCACATGTGCCAGAATGGCATTCATTGAGGAATTTCTCAGCTTCCTCAAGGGTCGAACAATGGCAGAGAATGGAATCATCTCTGATGCGGTATAAAGTATCTACAACTATGCGATAGGGTTGCGAATCATGATGGATACATCAATAAGCATATTTTGTAAACTTAGGCCAGAAGGTGGAAGTCTAGAGATAAATGATGATATCACTATACCATGGATCGAGGGTGCTAATAAAAAAAAGAGTGTTGTCTATAATGCGCTCCTTAGAACTAGAGGGAGCAGAGGTAGAAGGTAAAGAGAATATCAACTCGGAAACAACCAATTAATTCTTTGATTTGGTAGTAGTGAACTCCAAATCGAACTCTTGGAGGATAAATATCCACTTGGATTATTTCCCCCCCAACAATTGTCGAGTTAAAATATAGGTCATGGGGTTGCAATAAAAAATCACGGTTGTTGTGTGTAGTCAAATGTAATGGCGAAAATTTTGGATGGCTTGAACAGTTGCCAACACCAATTTATCTACATGAGCATAACGTGTTTCAGTGTTGATAATATTGTGACTCAAATAATAAATGACATGCTCATCACCATTTTCATCTTCCTGTACCAGAACCATGGCAATAGTGCTAAAAGCGGTAGCCAAATAGAGTGAATAGTCACGATGATAATTCGGGGGACACAAAAGAGGAGCATTGAAAAGAAAAGTATCCACTGCATCGAAATATTTTTGGGCAATCTCATCCCAAAGGAATGGGATGCCTTTCTTAAGAAGTCGCGTGAAACCTTTGGGTACTTCAGCATAGTTCAGTATAAAACAGTGCAGGAAATTAGCTTTCCCTTGCAAAATCTGCAACTGATGTAAAGATTAAGGGGAGGGGAGATTAAAAATAGCATTGAACTTAACAGGATTGAGACAAATTCCATCTTTAGAAACAAAAAACCCAAGGAGTCTGCTAAAATTGACGTAGAAGACACTTTTGTGTGGATTAAGCGGAATGTTGTAGCGTCTACAACAAAGAAATATTTGATGGAGGTGGTTTGGGTGATCCTTACGCTTAGTGGAATGAGCTGAAAGGTCATCTAGGTAAGGTTGAACAAAGTTCTTACTATCGTGAAAATCTTATGCCATTTCTCGTTGGAATGTGGCACTAACATTCTTAAGGCCGAGAGGATATTGATCTGGTTGTAACTAGAGAACCCATCCGTAAGGGAAAAGATCTCACTCCCAGCACAGTCTTCAATGATCTGGTCAATGAAGGGAGTGGGATAGTTATCCTTAGGACAAGCACGATTGATGTCACGGTAATCGACAAAAACTTGAACAGTGCCTTGATTTTTATCCACAGGTTTGATGTTAGAGACCCAACCTGTGAATGGGATTGGATAAATGAAGCCTGCTTTGAGAAGTTTTTCAACTTCTCCCTTTATGGCAGCTGCCTTTCTAGGGTGCATGGGACAAAGACGTTGGCGAACAGGTTTCGCATCAGGGTAAGTAGGGATCTCGTGCACGACTATACTTAGATCAATGTCAGGCATTTCCTCGTAGGACCAACCGAAAACTTCTCAAAACTCTCGGAAGAGAATAGTATAGACCCGATCTCAGCAAGATAATAGGTCACCCCAATGTGGATGTTCTCGACAACCCCCAGTTTAACAGAGATGTCAATAGGCATCTTTGGAGTAATTTTCCCCATGTTCCCTTCTGTAAAAACTTCATGTGTCAAGATGGGCGTTTGAAGCAGATGGGAAGGAGCTTGGGAAGAAAAATTCTCAAGACAAGTATACATGGCCCTAAGGCCAGGAAGAAAGGAGGAACGATGATGACTATTATCCCTAGGAGGATACTCAAGAGACATGGTTTCCATAATGGCTTCATCAGTTGGAAAGGTCTCTTTCAAGGGATCAGTAGAATCTTAAGCACCGAGCCAAGGGGATTGAGAATATGTGTCGAGAGACACTCTCGAAGGAGTATGATCAAAGGGAGGAGGAGCCGAAGCCGAGATAATTTCACGATAATCAATTTCTATTGGGCTTAAAAACATCATGTCACCAAACGAATCAACCTACTCAGGCGAAGGGATGATCCGTGGGTCAGAATAAGTAGAGATCATATTGACCTTAGCAGTGTTGGGCGAAGGAAGAGAAAAAAGATCCACAAGGGCGGGGTCTTTGAAAAGTCTCAGCCCCACACTTTCAGAAGGTGTATGAATACGGTCTATGTATGCAACGTTTCTCTCGGAGGAGGTGGAAGCAAAAACAGATAACTGATCGACAGTGATGATCTTTTCTTCATGCAGGAACCGAAGAACACGAAAGAGAGTAGACGGGACGCATAGCATGGCATGAGTCCAACTACAACCGAGGAGAATATTGTAATTGAGCTTTGCATCAATGACTTCAACCTTGACATTAACCGTTTTTCCTTCCAACATTATAGGTAAGCTGGTGAGGACACCAAAAGGGCGGGATTCCCTTTCGTCGACGAATTCTAAAGCGTTTCGAGAATGGTTAAGGGTTGAAGAGCTAATGGCTTTCCAACATGAAATGAACATGATGCAAGTAGATGCACCTTCGTCCATGACCGCTCGATGGATATTCTTGCCATTAATCCCAACTTGGATAATAAAATCAAGCTAGTGAGGGAGATGCAGAACAAAATTTTCCAGATCAAAAGTGATAAGGCTTGAATTGGTGGGGTCCACCCCTCCGATAGCGGATAGCAAAGCCTTCTATTGTGATATAAAAATCTGAATCACCTCCAACATGGACATAGAGGATGACGCCTGAGCCAAATCCTCAACAATACTGTAATTCTGAGCAGCACGGGTGTTTAGGTTATAGGATGAATTACAGAGCATTCCTTTAGAATGTGGTTGTACAACAAGCTCAAGACTAGGCCTTTCAATGTGAAGAGTGCCAAAAGCAAGCGGGGGAGGAGGACCATCTGCAATCTCTTTCCCCGCCGCCTGACGTGATTCGGTATAATATTTTGATCTAGTAGCAATAGATATGGGTGCGGCACCATTCATCATGAGAACTTGAGAGCCAAAAAGGGTGGAGGACTGAGGTTTCTCCACCATCTGAGTTTGCTGTGATGGGAATTATTCTTTAAGAATAGCCAGAGTTCCTTAAGTGCCTTTGAGTAGTCAACTCACCTCGGCCCGTCGTGGACAGTCCTTGGTGTAATTCTCATTGTCACGTATCATACAAGGATAATTCGGTTTACGTTTTGAGCCATCATCAGTATTGATTTTAGGAGAATACTACTTTGGGTTATCGGCTTTGGCCTTTCCTTTACCCTTTTTCTTACATTTGGAAGCTTTATCTACCAGGGTGGCCTGACGACATTCACTTCTATGGTCTTGCGAGGATTAGGAGGGGATGAGAAGAATTATTGGTGGAAGAAGTAGATTTCTGCTTCATATAATTTGGACAAGACTTACGAGATGTATGAGACACAGAACCAATGATACCGTCGACAGATGGTGTCGTTACTGCTTTTGAAGTTCAGTTCATGGAGTATTAGGAAATATTTCATAAAGCGTGCCAAATTGAGAGTACACGAGATCGAGGTACTGGGCACGAGCGATGGCCTGCTCCTCAGTAACACATGCCCCCATAGTGATGTCCTTAGCAATCAAACCGATAAAAGAGGTAGTGAACCAATGAGTTAGAAATTGATCAGGGATTTCAAACTTGATCAAATGACGACGCTGCCTCCATTAATGAATATGATCGGAGATATGAGTGTCCTGATCTTGTTTCAAGGATGTTAGGAGGTGCGTTCCAGTTTCATAATGAATTGGTAACTGAAAGGGTGTGAGAAATGCCATTGCAAGGAGTTGAAATCTCCAAAGATTCCATGGGAGAGTTCAATGTACCAATTTGGAGTGGAACCAGTGAGAGTCCTTTAAAAAATACGTAAACGAATAGAATCATCAACCTAGGAGTTAGAGGAACACCATAGGTTGTACGTCATAACATGCTTGGGGGTCTTCTCCAGACTTTCCTTTGAATTTGGGAAAATCGCTAGGGATCCTGGTGTGAACTTGGGGCCAATATGGATTATGAAGAATATGATCATTTGTTAACTTCAACACATCAGGCAGTTCCAACATAGAAAGGAATGGAAATTTCAGATTGAAAGGCATTGAAAGCCTTTGATAGAGATCGGTGTTGGGGTTCTAATAGGGTCAGGAGAAATTTTAAGCCCATATGTTCTGTCCCAGAGGATTTTATCCATAGGGGTTATAGTTTTGATAATTCTGCTCATAAACTGGTTGAGGACCAAGGCATTGATTCTAAGTGAACCACTAAGGTTGAACATGCTATCCCTAAGGTTTAGGTTGGCTTGAAGGAAGTGGACCAGGCTGTCCCTGAACACCAAGTTGACCTAATGGTTGAGATAAGCTACGCTGACCCTAAAGACTAGTTGACCCGACTGACCGGTGGAGGGTTGGAATTGTTGGACAAGAGATGTGCCTTGTTGAATGTAAGGTTAGTTCTGCTGCACAAAAGGTTGTCCCTAAGGTGGATAGGTTTTCCCCTGAGTAACTAAGGCACTCCTTGCTGAACATGAGGTTGACCAGTAGGACCATAGGGTTTTCCCTGTTAGACCAAAGGTTGTCCTTCATAGGTTCGTCCTTGTGGACCATAGGGTTGTCCCTATTGGTATGTAAAATTGTTTGGGAGAACCATAAGTTGTGGTGTTTGGACATACAATGGACCTTGCGGAAGAGGACCATGGTAATAGACATGATTCCCATGTTTATCGTAGTTGTGTAGTAGATTTACTTGATTCAGAATCTGTTGAGAACCCTCAGGGAGGTAATTCTGATGTTGAATAGCCATCATATATTGGTCGTATGACATACCTATTGGAATAGGATTAGAGGAGATAGGCATACTACCAATAGGTTTATGGAATCCCAGCACATGAGGTTGTGATCCACTCACAACGGGCCCAATAGACATCGCAGAAGCATTAGGATGTGTCCCATGAAAAACAGAAGATGACGACAATGATGCAATCATGCTACTGGATGGCATGGATGAAGCCACACAAAAAGTGGGTTGAGTTGGGACAGACATAACCATCCTTGAAACAATGGAAATCAAAGAGGATGAACCCGACACAAACGACCCTATAGAAGGATCCACCGTACTCGACCATAGCGGGTTCTGGTACAAAGATGCAACACTAGAGATTATCTGACCCAAAGAACAATAACCAACTGGGAGAGATCAAGGTTGAGAGGAAGGTTGAGTCATCACATGGAAAATCCTCAAGAGGGAATTGATATTCTCTTGTTGATACAAAAGTCTCTTCACCACTAATAGGACTTGAGGCATCCATATCGGATGGAGACATGTCAGGGAACAACTGTCGAGTAATAGAGGGAAAATCACTGGATAAAGGTGTTGCAGGTGAACCCGAGCATTGAGGGGGATCTTCTCTCAAAAAGAAAAAAACATTCATGGGCATCCAGTTGATGTCAAACGGTTCCTCAGCGGGAGACTGAGTGATAGAGGCTGAACGCTTGGGAGGATAGCACCTTCAAGGTTCTAAGTCTCGACAGACCGAGGTGTCTCCAAAGAAACTCTAGGGGAAGGCTCTTCATTATGAGGTAATGAATAGGATGATGAAACATGTGGTTCTGCCACCATGACTTTGTCTCAAAGAGAAGGAGAGAAAAGAGATGATCAATTCGAGGCTTTAAGAACAATAACTAAGGAATCACTCATGAACTGGCCAATAAAATAAATTTAATGGGTGTGTAATCGTAGGTGATTAATTTTATGACACTGAAACAAAACTCCGCCTTTTCATTTTTTAAGAGTCGAGAAAAGGACAAAAGGTGACTCTAGTCACTTTCAATTTGGACGATCTTGAAAGGACAAGTGCTCGATGATATTTTCAAATTTTAAAGAGTCACAGAAAGATCAAAATGACTATTTAGTATCTCTAGCAAAGAGGGTGTACCAAGCTCCCATGAACTAAAATATACAAGTTCATGATCAAATGAAAGAGAAATGACCAAGGACTTAGCGTACATGCAGGCAGTCTCCCTGAATGTTGTGTTCAATGTATCATGGTTATAGGGCGGCAGACTCAGCTTATTATGGATAAAAAATTGCAACCTATTGGGGTATCCATTTATATATGTGACGGTACAGGGATCACAAGTCTGTACTAGCACTATCTAATGCCAGATGGCAAGTGATAGCTACTAGGTTTAACGACGCTAGAACACATTACTAGCCTAGACCTGTAAGTGTGAGCGTTAAGTTTCAATGCTTCCTTAGGTTGATTGAGTTACTTTTATAGAATATCTTGAAATTATGTTTCAGTTTCAAGGCCCTACCGAATGTAATCTCAAATCTCTAATGCACAACTACATCAGAGAAAGAACACCATTTCAATTTGATGAAAAGATAGCTAAGAAAGGGATAGAAGTTCACAACAAAGCTGCAATCAATCGAATGCAAGAAGGAAACTTTCCTTCATGCCACTAACACGGCCAAAGAAAAAAAAAAATTTCTTCTCGTGTTTTTCACTCTCTAATGAAGAAGAAACCTACTAATGCAAAAGAATAATTTTCATTTTCAAATAGAAAAGAAGAATGCAAATTTGTCTCTTTCGTATGAATGACAAGCAATAATGCAACGATGCGCTAAAATACAAAACCAACACTATCTTTGAGCACCTTTGAACACAATGACCAAAACACAAAGAGACCAATTCAAAGCAATTGTAAAACACACTCAAAACCAGACATGCATTTCTTCATATAGAAAAATTACCTTCAAGTCGACTCAATGAGCAATGTGATCTATGCTCAGGGTAATAGAGGGAGAGTCAAACAAACACTAGGGTGACAGTTTGATAATCCTACAACACATAGAATCAAAAGAAAAGACCAAGTAATCAGACAAAAAGCTTAAAAGAGGAATGACTAAACTGACTCATACACATATTGGAGACTCAACGAACATGTGACCGAACAAACAATCAAAGATACCTAGAGACCCTAGGATGAAAAACCACACTAATTAGATGAGAGATAATCAACCGAAATGAATGAGACAAGGAAGTCAAAAACCAATCCAGAGGGAAAGATGCACTAGAAAATTAGACAAGAAGCCTAAAAACCAAACCTATGGGATTCGGTGCAACCGTTCAGCAGTAATCCACGCTGAACAGGGAAAATTGCACCCGCGCCAAAGGAAACTCACACCAATGGGCATGACTGTCAGGAAAACATAAGCGCCGAGTAAGGAAACCAAGGAAAAGAGAAAAGGCAGCTGAGGAAGAACTCGACTTATCACTCTGAGAATAGGTGGAATGGCTTGAAACAGTCAAACAAGAAAAACAAAACAGAGAAATGAAAATACGAAAAAATTTGGATAGACAAGAAAAACTTCAAAACGAACAACGAGAGACGACAGACACACTGATCCCCAGTATTCTCGCCAACTTGTTGAGTAGGAAAATCCCCTTTGCAGACAGAGTCGATCCCTCTAGCCCTAAGGTGGTTCTAGAAACAAGGGAACATGCTGAATTTAAATCTTATAAATGAAATATGGACTGGAACAAATATCCTACCTCAGTCCAATGCTTTTATTGTGGAACACAACAATGATCCTTTTATCTTTGTCTTCATGCCTTGCACTCTGTTGGTGATGATATCCATGCACTTGAAAAAATATCAGACAAATAATGAGAACATACAAGCGTATACATTCATATACAACTATTCAACTATTCAAGGAGAGTTAAACACTTTTAATATTAATGGAAACAAATTTGGAACCAGAAACCAGTCGTGTAATATTTATATATGAAAAATAACCTTTAAACCTTATGCCTTGACGTTGTAGATCTCCTTCGACAAGTTCAGTCAGATGCATCTCAATGAGGCAATGGGCTTAAATTCTCTCTCAACAATGCGTTGTTCTCTAGTCTCTTCAACACACCAGCTATAACTAATGACTTTTTAGCTAGCTGAATCAATGTGAGGAAGAAGAATTTATAGGAGAGGAGGAGGAGGTTTGGGATTCACATAAGGTGGAGGAGAGGTCTATCCCTTTGGGGAATTTCACATTTTTAGGAACTTATAGGCCAAAGGGAGGAAATGTACTTGATCCAGTATAAAAAACAACCACGAATCCACTCACAAAATTGTTAAACCATAGAAATTCCGTTTCTATTTTAAAAAACTTTACAAAAGAATCTCGGCGTGGGTGCCCTTCTGAGATAGAGCACTGATGGGCACAAGGCTCAATGTTAATTTTTTCATGGGCACAAGGACATAAATACCTACCAAAGCTGACCCAAAAGCATATGTTTATGAAAGTCTGCTTGAGGAATGATCAACATAGATTATATTCCTGACATGTCAAGGGGTGCAATGACATTTATGGAAATGTATGACAACACACAAGGGTCACTGAAATGGTCTTGGAATGTTTGAGATGGGTATTGAAGGGACGGTGACAAAATACTCTATAATAGTATGGTAATGAGGAAATCATATGAAAGAGAGTAAGTGAGCATAGATGCATAAATTCACTTATCTGGAAGGAAAACACTTAAATGCCTATCTCAAACAAAACAGACCATTTAGACAATTATTTATGTTTAAAACTTAAAATATTAACATAAGAAGAAGTATAGATGGATGCTAGAAACATCTAACAATCAATCACATAAGAAAACATGAGATAAGCAGTTCCACTAACCACAACACATGAATCCCATAAAAATAGTTGCAACTGTATATTATTTCTCTTCAAAAAATTGAGTTCACTAGTTCCAAAATGTATTAAATTCAAAACATCCAAACCCAGATTACATTACATTTCAGCCTAAAATAGGATATGAAGTTGAATTCCTCCTAAGGAGTTTGAATTCCACTCTAAATATTTAAATACATGCATCTATCCTATCTTTGCCAAATCTTAGGGGAGTTAGAACAATTTTCCCTTTTTTTCTAAACTAATTGAGCTTATCTCTCAAAGCATTGAATACAAGATAGTTGACCTTATCAAGCCAAAATTACATTTACCATGATGACTTCTACCATTTGAATTCACCAAAATTACCATTGGAGTATTTACACGAGGTAAAAGCATTTCATCCATAGAAGCATATCAACTTTTCTAGAAGCGCAACAAGTCCTCCAGAAGCGCAGTGAATGAAAAGGTTGAGATTTTGATTGATTTTGATGAAGCCTTTAATACTTATGATGATGTGAATGAGAGTTTTGGGCTATCTAGGATACCCCTGGACCTTAAGACCTTTCACTACTAGCAATTTTTATCCAGAAAACTTATTTTGACCATGAGTACCCAGAAGCGCAACAAGCGGTGCAACAATAGGGCAGAAAGCTCTCAAAAACATATTGTTTGGTCCTCTTCTAATATTTTAGCAATCCTATGGTCTTCTTACAGTGTTTTTATGATCACCTTATACCATAATAAATAAAAAAATGTCTTGAATTATTATTTTTAAGCTATGGAGCATAAGCGCAACAGAATTTTGCTATGTTTCTGTACATTCAAATTTCTACATTTTTGTAAAACTAGGGGTTAGAGATGAAATGATATCTCTTTAACCATAATACCTGTTACAAAAACGGAAGAGGTTTTTTTTAGATAAGGTTGTTTTGGAGAATGTAATCTCTCATATTTTTGAAATTCATTCCCATCTTCTCGGAATTTGTGCCACAAAAGAATGGCTAAAACAGGAAATTAAATATTTTTGAAAAATAGGTCTCAAATCTTGCTGCATATCTCCCAAATAATATCACTTGTGCATAAACTATAGGAATTTTTTTTTCTTTGGTCTGTGATTCACAAAAACCTCTTGCACTTTTGTAAAATACATCTCCATTACTTCAAAAACTTATTTTGAAGTAAAATTTTCCGTGTGTGCAGCAAATGACCCCAACACCCTACAAATCATGAAAATCACCTCCTTCTTCCGAATTATGTTGGTCTTTGATGTTTCCATGGTGCATGAGATGTATAATTACCCTTTGAATTGACATGGAATGCAAATAAAGGTAGGAGGAAGTGCCACTCATAGGAAAGGAGTTATGAAGGGGAAATGATAGAACTATGTGAAAAGATGACCATGATAACTGACATGACTAACATGACCCATGGAAAACTTGAAAAATCATAACTATGACATAAATAATCTCTAACCCATGACTTTCAAATTATTACACTTTAATAGGGAAATGATGACTTGATGACTCAAGAGGCCCATGAGACTTTGTGATGATACTTTTGATCATGGCCGTGATCTTAGGCTTGTGATGAGAGTAGCATATACATTATCCATTGAGACATTGATTATTTTGACAGATGACGTGGAAAATTTCGCTAACATAGACCAAAATTTAACTTTTGACTTTTACTAACTTGGAAGATTCACAATTGTTGATTACTATGGAACATAGGACCCTAACAGATTTGGCAACATAGAATAATCAAGATTTGATAGGTAATCTTAAGTGAATTTGGATTGTATGTGTCAGTGGACATCTCATAGAACTTTGTTGGCTCTTTCACCCAACCTTTGAAAATATCCTTCATGCTCAAATAACTAGTGGTAGCATAAAAGTAGGAATCCATGAGCGATTTTGGGGCACAAAATGGTACATGAGATGATAATCTGCTACCAGAAAAGAAGCAAGCCTTAGTCTATTGGAATTTTTCAAAATCATAGTCTTCACATAAATATGCGAAACTATCCAGCTAACAACATCCGTACATGGGAAAGCTGGATATCTACATGAAACCTTGGATAACCCTAACTTCTGGACATTGAAATATACTTATAGATCCTCTAAATATGCTTTGAAGCTTCTTGATGAAAAAGCTTCATTCACTTTCTGCCATGTGATATCTCATTCTTTTTCCATAAACAATTGAGTATCTTAATAAATTGGAAAGATTACTTGTGTGCTCTCAACTGCCTCCTCGGTACTAATTTTTGTGGTATCCTTTGAAGCATCTCTCTTGGGTCCCATGATAATAGTGACCGATGAAGAGAAGTGCTCAAAAATTGTAATACATGTAGGAGGAAAAGGCACTCATGGAAATAATAAATTAACTTCATAAAATCAACTTTCAAAGAAAGATTAAGCGGAAAACTAGTGAACAAATGAGGAAAATTGCACAATTCTTGAGGAAAAGGGAGAGGATTGGCTATAGGTTATGCATTGTGTAGTCTCAACAACAAGTGATGTAGCTTCAAGCTTGATACTGCATAATGTGCAATTCAACCTGGGAAGACTAAGGGAGATATTGTGCATTGCATAGTCTCAGTGGCCAAGGGGGGAGGTCTGAGCCCTAGAACTACACAATGTGCAATTGGGTTAGCCTATACTACACATTGTGCAGTCTCAGATCCTAAGCTAAGAGATTGAGCCTTGGACTTTCACAATTCCCAGATGGGAAACATAAGTGTTGGCCAAGTGAAGTGAAAATATTCCCTGTGAGGGTGTGGAAAACTACTAGATCTTAGTGATGGTCAGATTTAAAGTGAATATATGACTAAGTATGGAAATATAGGTGTAAATATAGTTCAGAAAATCAACATACATAAGGGAAAACAAGCATGCAAGGAGAGTCGATGAAACGACGATCACCTATGTGCAAAAACAAGAAAACTAATGTGACACTCATAAAAGGTGAAAAATATTTGAACCAACACTTCTAAAAGCTAATATAAGTTAAAATTTCAGCAACCATGATGAGAAATAAGAAAAAATACACTCACAAAAGTGAAATGACAAAAAGCGATAAAAGACGAAAAAAGAAAAACTCACCTAGAAAAGTGACGCAAACTCCACCGAAGGCTCATTGATATCCTTAGGAAACATAGATCTCTAGGATCGAATGTAAAAATGATCTCTAGAGGTGTCTATTAAATATATTTGGGTAGATTAGGGTTTATGACATCCATGCTTAAAATAAAGGAAAAAGTGAAAATTTGAAGAAATTTCCAAAAATAGTGACTGTGCCACCTTCTAGAAACTAATGATGAATCCCTATTTTCTAGGGATGATTTTTTTGTTTTTTATTTTTTATTTTTTTCTTTTTCAAGAAACTTTCCATGCACACTGCGAAAAAGGATTGCACAATTCCTAGGGGCTGGGAAACCTCTCGGCTCAGTGCATTGCATAATTTTTGAGCTCAGGACAGGGTTTGCATAGTTTTTGAGCTTAGTGTTGGGCTTCCATCTAGGACTCTGCAGTTCTCAAGGTCAAGGCCAAGCTACCTATCCGGATTGTGAAATTTTGATCATAAGGCTAGTCTGTCTTCCAAGATTGCACAGTTACTAGAGGCAAGCCCAACACTGCTGCAAGGTCAAGTCAAGAGGTTAGCTTGTGACCAAAAAGATCAGATTAGTATAAAAACAAGCACAACATGGAAAAATATGTGTCGATCAAAACATAAATACTTGACGACAGTAAAATATAAGATCTTGTGGACAAAAGGGAAGGCTCCAAAATCAAGGCATAGGAAAAATTTTCGAGGGTGGTTGTAGTAGCTACAACACACTGATATCAAAGGCACTTTATCGAATGAGTGTTCCAAATTTTATGGACTTGAAAAAGCAGCTACTTTAATTATTAAACAAAGGGTACATATGGCCTAGTGTGTCACCATGGGGTGCACCATTCCTATTTTTCGATAAAAAAGATGTAACATTTAGGTTGTGTATTGATTACCAACAGTTCAACAAATTTCCCATTAAAAATAATTATCCCCTACTTAGAATAGATTATTTATTTGACCAAGTAAGAGGAGAAACTTTGTTTTCTAAAACAGATCTTAGATCTAGTTATCAATATCTTAGGATTAAAGAAGAGGGCATTTCAAATACATCCTTTCAAACCTGATATGGACATTATGAATTTATAGTGATTCCTTTTAGAATTATGAATGCACTTTCTACCTTTATGTGTTTGATGAAAATTTTCTTTAGAAATTTCTTGGAGAAGTTTGTATTAATCTTTATATATGATATTTTAATATTTTTGAAGACTCTAGAAAGGTATTAGAAACATTGGAAATAGTATTGTAGACCTTACGTGAACATCAACTATATGCTAAGTTCAACAAATGTGAATTTTACCAAGATGGAATATCTTGGGAATGTGATATTGAAAGATGAGATAATAGCGGATCCTGAAAAGGTAAAGGCCATACTTAATTGGTCATTTCCAAAGAATATGGTAGATGTAAGGTCATTCATGGGTATTACTGGAAACTATCACAAATTCATAAAGGGATTTTATAAATTAGCATACCCTGTAACCTCTTTGTATAAGAAAGGGGTGAAAGTAGAGTGGATGCAAAAATATGAGGAAAGATTTGAGAAATCAAAGGATTTACTTAATTTTTTGCATGTGTTGAAAATAGTAGACCCTGATAAGTATTTTTTTGAGTGTATCGATGCTTTTTTGGAAGGTTTTGGAGGTGTATGCATGTAGGAATAACATGTGTTGGCTTATTAATCCCAGAAACTAAAAGAGAATGAAATAAATTATGCATTCTATGATATTGAATCAACCTAAAGATAGGCTTATGATATGGTTATATCTGCTGCAAGAAATGGAATAGACGGTGAAAAAAAACACCAATAATAAATAATAAGTGCATGGAAGATAAAAAAAGCTACGCATATTTAAAAGGGACACATAAATAATTCCAAGTGGGTAAACATGTTTATATTAAAGTACGACAAAAAAATGGTTCCTTAAAATTGGGGAGCTATTCTAAATTATCCCCTTCGTGTTGTGTACCATTTGAGGTACTAGCTAGGATATGGACAGTGACCTATTAGCTAGCACTATCATCCCACATTAGAGTTCATCATGTATTGTGTGTGTCTCTTTTGAAAAATTATATACATTATAGTGCTCATATAATTCAATGCAATATTGTGCAGGTCGAACCATAGGGCAAATTACAGATCTAGCTTCTACAAAATTTGGACTAGAGGTAAAATACACTCCAAAATTGAGCCATTAACTAGGTTAAAGTGAAATGGATGCACTTTGGCCCTAAGGAAGCCACCTGGGAGATGGAAGATGAAATGAAGGATGCATTTCATGTGCTATTACAAGGAAAATGGAAGCCTGAAAACCTTGAGGACAATGTTCCCTTTTAAGGGGAGGAGAGATGTAATACCCTTGGTAAATTTATTTTTATGACTTTTATATTAAATTTGTAACTAAAAGGTCAAATGGGACAAGTGACATGATGTGATGATGTAAGCATTTATTTTGATTAAATAAAAGGAGAAAGTTTTTACTTTGTTGTTATTTTGGAAAATATGTTAAAGGCTATCAGAAGAGACTAAACTTCTAAATACCAGGAAGTTAGTTGGAATTAGTTATTCGCAAGAAGGGGAAGAATAAAATAAGGAAAAATCATCCTTTTATCCATTCATGAGAACTATTAGAAAATACAAGCCACCAAGTAGATTCATGACTACATATAGATTTCATGAGATGGAACCTCTGTAAAGAAAATTGTGAGAGATAAAGGAAGTTACTTTTACGAAAGGGCAATGGGAGAGAAAGACTAGTACTAAACCCAAAAACCTATCAGGATGCTGCTAAAGGGTTATAGAGGTGAAATTGAAAAATAAATCCTAAGTTTTTTCCATTAACTAAGTTTCTCAATTATTTATTTGTGGTGGCTAATATGATTTATGAAAATGGAATAGATTGTATTTATGAATTTAAAATGATTTCAATACTACAGAAGGAATAAAGGAGAAGCTCTAATAATGTTCTATAAATGTAATAGGTATATATGTACACGTATGTATATAGTTGTGTATGTATTTTTTTTTGTTCTATTACAGGTAAATTGAATATTTCAGGTTCAGGGAAAGTATCTCCTCTGTTGTAGAGGGTAGTAAGAAGTTCCAATTATAAAGTAACCCTAGTAACTTCTATGTGGGTGAACATGAACAAGAAAAACTAGAGATTTTTTTCTAAGGTAAAATTTGTCCCAAGTGGTAATAATAACATTAACGCTCATAATCTATGTCAGAATTTTAACTAGTTACTACTATTGGAATTAAATTTTGATAATTATATAGTAAAGAACTATATCTATATATATATATATATATATATATAGTTCTCATGAAGAAGAGAAAATTATCCTTGGGTTAGTTGTCTCAAGCCATAAGAAGGATGGAACCCTATTCATAGGCCCAAGGACAACAATCTTGAACAAAGAATGTTAGCATTGAGAGAAATATCTGTAGCAATATCCCATGACAGGAGTCTTCTAGGCCTTTGGCCTAGTTTATAGACTCTAAAAATATAACAGTTATATAGTTATTATAGAAAAAGAAACTTTATACTAAGTTACCAAATATGCATGAGAAATACATAAGTTATTGAAAGTTTAGTACATATGTTAATGAAATTAATATGACTATTCAAATTTCATATAAAGAAGGTATATCACACATTCTTAGAGAATGAAAATAAAAAACAATATCAATAATTAGGGCGTAAGGTGTTGGGTGTGGAGCCTGATTATCTTGTTTATTTTGTATCACATCATTGGACCCCTGTACCTTAATGGGGCGACAACGCCGCCCGTAATTAAACGCTGCCTTGGGGGTCCAGGGGGGTGGCTGCGACTTTATGGAGCCCCCCCTGGCGGGGGACTTCGGGGGAAGCGCCCCCGAAGTATAAAAACAGATGTAAAATTGCCTTGTAAAAGTATAGTAATTTCTAGTCAATTTTAGCCGTTCATTAGGCTGATGATCTGACAGCAAAAGTTGTGTTTATTTTAGGGTTTTTTTCCATAGAAGGAAACCCCTCACTTGGATGAGGGTATTTTATTGCAGCTGTGATTGTATGTGTATTCTCAGAGTGAGAAACATATAGGGAGACTGTGAGAAAGAAAAGAGGATATTACAACAGATCTGTTGTAGGTTGCGTCTCTTCATTTTGCTGGATAATAGAAAGGAAGGACTGGCTATTCGGGGTGGACGTAGCCCAAACTAGGTGAACCACGTATATATGTGTCTCTTTGGTTTTGTTTGTTTTGTGTGCTTGTATTTTCGGCATATTTTATGTGTTTCATTTCTCTGTAATATATAATTTTCAAACAACTGGTATCAAATTCGAAGGTCTATTTGGCTGATAAACTCGTAGGAAAGAAGGGTTCTTGGTTCGAGTGGGAGAAACAGTGGAAGATGGTAAGTTTAGGGTCAATAAATTTAATGGCCAAAACTTCCCACTATGGAAGATGGAGATGGAATATTATCTGTATCAGAAAGATCTGTACCTACCATTGAGTGGAAAAACAAAGAAGCCGACGGCTATGATAGATGCAGAATGGGAGATTCTCGATAGAAAGGCACTCAAAATAGTACGGTTGTGCCTCGTGGCATCGGTAGCCTTCAATATTTCGAAGGAAACAACAATAGAGGGTTTGATTAAGGCGTTGGTGAAATTATATGAAAAACCCTCGACCTCAAACAAGGTATTTCTTATGAAATATTTATTTAATATGAAGATGTCAGAAGCTGGATCTGTTGCAGACCATTTAAATGATTTTAATACAGTTACCAGTTAGTTAAGTTCTATAGGGGTAACATTTGATGATGAAGTTAGGGCTCTTTTATTTATGTGCTTATTGTGAGAAAGTTGGAATGGTTTAGTTATGGCCATTAGTAACTCTGTCTCCAGATCTAGTACTTTAAAGTTTGATGATGTTGTCGATGCTATCCTTAGCGAGGAAATGCGACGAAAAAAGCTTTGGTGAGACATCGGGTAATGCTTTGAGTGCAGAGTTTAGGGGAAGAAGAATGGAAAGAGGAAAGAGCTCAGGATATCCCAGCAAATCAAGGAAAGGTAGATCCAAGTCTAGATCATGGATAGTGTGTTGGAAATGCAGAAAGAAAGGACACTTGAAGAAACACTTTAGATCTCAGAAGGGAAAAGAAGGAGACACATAGCAATAAAGCAATCATGAAGAAAATGTGATAGGTGATGTGTTACAAGATGCTTTGATTCTTTCTTTCAAAAATGTTACTAATTCTTGGGTTTTAGATTCAGGGGCCTCATCCCATGCCACACTTGATAGGAAATATTTCCATGACTATGTTCAAGGAGATTTTGGACAAGTTCATTTGGGTGATCATAAACCCTGTAATATTGTTGGAATGGGTAAAGTTATTTTAAAAAAACAGAGTGGAAACCAATGGCTATTAAAGGAGGTAAGGCATGTTCCAAATCTAAAGAAAAATCTGATTTCAACAAGGCAGTTAGGCAGTGAAGGTTGCGTGACAACTTTCACAGATAAAACGTGGAAGGTCACCAAAGTAACCCTAGTAATAGAAAAGGCGAAAAGGTTGGTACATTGTGTTTATGAAATGGTATTTCTAACTCTGTTAATGCTTTAACTTCCAAAGGATCAGATGCAACATTATGGCATCATAGGCTCAGACACATGAGTGAGAAGGGGATGAAGATTCTTCACTCAAGAAATTTGTTGCCGGGTTTGAAGAATGTTGATTTGGATTTCTGTGAGAATTGTATTTATGGAAAACAAAAGAGAGTCAGATTTCTCAGAGTTGGGAAAGAAAAGACGAGTGAAAAATTAGAGCTTGTGCATACAGATGTATGGGGACCTGCTCAGGTATCATCTCTCGATGACTCTCGTTATTATGTTACTTTTATTGATGCTGCAAATAGAAAAACTTGGATTTACTATATTCAGAATAAATATGAGGTATTTGATATTTTCAAGAAATGGAAAGCTTTGGTTGAGATTGAGACAGGAAAGAAGTTGAAGTGTCTCAGATCAGAAAATGGAGGTGAATATTGTAGCAAATAGTTTGATAGGTATTGTTCAAAGCATGGAATTCACAGAGAGAAGAAAGTTCCAAGAACACCACAAGAAAATGGTGGGTCAAAAAGGATGAACAGAACAATCATGGAGCGTGCAAGGTGCATGAGATTGCATGCAGGATTGCCTTTACAATTTTGGGTAGATGCTGTAGATATTTTTTATTATCTAATAAATAGAGGGCCTTCAAGTTCCTTGGATGGTGGTATTCCAGAGGAATCATGGACAGGTAAAAAGGTAAACTACTCTTTTTTAAAGCCTTTTGGTTGTGAGGCCTTTGTCCATATTAATAAAGAAAACAGAACAAAGCTTGAGGAAAAATCAATGAAATGTACCTTTATTGGATATGGTGTTTATGATTTTGGTTATCTCTTACATGATTATGAAAATCAAAAAATCATTAGGAGAAGAGATGTAATATTCAATGAAAAGGTCTTGTATAAGAATCAGTTGTAGGAAAAGAAATAGGAAAAAGAAAACAAAGAATACACAGTTCTTGATGAGATCACAGAAAAAGTAAAGGTCCCTGAAAATAATAATAATCAACAGCCACAATAACAACGACCACCACAACAGCAACAGGCACCTCAAACACCTGAAAGTGGTGTTGGAAGATCTACTAGGATAAGTAGACCCCCTGAACAATACTCTCCTTCATTATATTATTTATTGTTGACTGGTTTTGGTGAACCTGAATGTTATGAAGAAGAAATTTAGGTTGAAAGGAGGAAGAAGTGGGAGCTAGCCATGGAAGAAGAGATGGACTCCTTAATGCATAGCCAAACTTGGGACTTAGTCAGATTGCCTGCAGGTAAAACTAAACTGAAAAATAAATGGGTTTACAGGCTGAAGGAAGAAGATGGAGGAAAATAGAGGTGAAAAGCTAGACTTGTGGTGAAGGGGTTTGCAAAAAAGAAAGGTATTGATTTTGATGAAATATTTTCTCCTATTGTTAAGATGACTTCAATTAGAACCATTTTAAGTCTTGTAGCAGCGGAAGATTTACATCTTGAATAGTTAGATGTAAAGACAAAATTTCGCCATGGATATTTGGAGGAAGAAATCTATATGGAGTAGCCAAAAGGATATGAGGTCAAAGGGAAAGAAAAATTAGTGTGCAGGTTAAAGAAGAGCTTCTATGGCTTAAAACAGGCTCCAAGGCAGTGGTATCTAAAATTTGACAATTTTATGTATGAATAAGGTTATACTAGATGTCGCTCTAATCATTGTGTTTATCTGAAAAATAAAAATGATGTGGCTATATTATATTGTTATTTTATGTATATGACATGCTTGTTGCAGGGTCTAACATGTAGGAAATAAATGTGTTCAAAATAAAATTGGCAAATTCATTTGCAATGAAGGATTTGGGAGCTGCAAAACAAATCCTTGGTATGAGAGTAACTAGAGACAGGAAAAATTGGAAATTAACACTGTCTCAGAATGAGTACATACAAAGGTGTTGAAAATATTTAATATGCAGAATGAAAAACCAGTTAGTACACCATTTTCTATCCATTTCAAACTTAGTAAGGAGATGTGCCCCAAGACCCAAGAATAAATGGACTATATGTCTAAAGTTCCATATGCATCAGCAGTTGGAAGCTTAATGTATGCAATGGTCTGCACAAGGCCTGATATTGCACATGCAGTGGGAGTTGTAACCAGGTACATGAACAATCCAGGAAAAGAACATTAGATGGCAGTAAAATGGATTCTCAGATATTTGAGAGGTACCACAAATCAAGCATTATGCTTTGGTGGTTTAAACATTTCTCTACAGGGATATGTTGATGCAGATATGGCAGGTGATAGAGATAACAGGAGGAGAACTACAGGATATGTATTTACTGTAGGTGGAACAACTGTCAGTTGGGTTTCAAAAATCCAAAGTGTTGTTTCACTTTCAACAACAAAAGCATAGTATGTTGCTGCTACCGAGGCTAGTAAAGAAATGATTTGGTTATAAAGGTTTATGAATGAATTGGGTAAGAAACATGATATGGGCATGTTATACAGTGATATCCAAAGTGCCATTCATCTTGCAAAAAACTCAACATTTCATTCCAGGACTAAACACATACAGCTCAAGTACCATTTCATATGGTCAGTATTGGAAGATGGACAGTTGAAGCTAGAAAAGATACACACTAGCCGGAATCTTGCAGATATGCTAACAAAAGTTGTAACTAGGGAGAAACTGAGATTATGCTCAGTTTCAATTGGTCTTCATGGATGACAATGAATATGAGAAACAACTAGGTCCAAAGAGGAGTCATTGTCCAGCAAATGAAGCAGCGGTGGATTTGCCACAATCAGTCTCCAAGTGGGAGATTGTTGGGTGTGGATCTTGATTATCTTGTTTATTTTGTATCACAACATTGGAACCCTATATCTTAATGGGGCAGCAACACCACTCGTAATTAAACGTTGCTTGGGGGGTCTAGGGGGGGCGATTGCGACTTTATGGAGCCCCCATGCGGGGGGGGTTTCGGGGGCAGTGCTCCCGAAGCTAAAAACATATGTAAAGCTTCCTTGTAAAAATATAGTAATTTCTAGTCAATATGAGCCATTCATTAGGCGGATGATGTGACGGTAGAAGCTATGTTTATTTTAAGGTTTTTTTCCCTAGAAGGAAACCCCTTGCTTGGATGAGGGTATTGTATTGTGGCTGTGATTGTATGTGTATTCTCAGAGCGAGAAAAAATAGGGAGACCGTGAGAGAGAAGAGAGGATATTACAATGGATCTATTGTAGATTGTGTCTCTTCATTTTGCTGGATAATAGAAAGGAAGGACTAGCTGTTCGGGGTGGACGTAGCCCAAACTGGGTGAACCACGTATATCTATGTCTCTTTGGTTTTATGTGTTTTTTGTGCTTGTATTTTCCGTATATTTTATGTGTTGCATTTCTCTGTAATATATAATTTTATAACATAAGGGCCCTGCAATAATTAGTAAGAAAGTTATAGGCTTCATTTTAAGAAAAAAAAAAAACAAATCACAATTTTTGTCTTATTTTTTTCATAAATGAAAGAAAGAGAAATTTAACCTATGTACATAGCTATGACCTCAATTTACATAAAAAATTAATCAAAACCCTATTTGGGTAACCATATTTTATTCACATGCATAATGAACCATAAAGGAGAAAATCGTAACTATTGTTCTATAAATGAAAAGAACATAGTTTACAATTTTGGCCATACATTCAAATATGAAATAAAAGAACTAGAAATTAACCAGAGGAGGAAAACCCTCAAATATAAGCAAAGGAACATATACATTACTGTATTTTTTTTCTATAGAGACTAGGAATTCCCCCTTATATTATCAATAAAATTTTCATATAGAGAATCTATAAAAAAATACGTGTTTATGATGAACATAAGTCTTCTCAGTTGAAAACCTAACACATGAAATTATAGGAGATCCATGGGAAATATTGAAGCCTATTAATGGCATGGGAACCTTGGGAAAAAATAAAAGAAAATGATAACTTGGAGAAACTAGGGTGAAAATAAGAGAAATTAAAAAAATTCAACTCTAAATTATACTCGAAACAAACCCTGATCGCAATTGTCACACTAACATGTGAGAAGAATAGAGCGAGACCCTTAGTAAAATTATTCAATATTTTCGAAAAATCACCATATGGAAATTTAAATGGATTTATCACAACATCTAGACTTGTATTTACCTTTGATGAGAAAAGTGAAGTCTTTGCACAATACCCTGCCACGGAGGAAAAATACTCAATATTTATGTAATAAATTATAGGAAAAAAAAATCCATTGGAAATTTGAGAGTTGTGGTTTCAAGATTTAGACTTAACATAAGAAATTACATTGAGGAACCCATGGAGAAGATAGTACTAGGATAAATCCTTGTGGAAATGGGACATCACGACCAAAAACCTTGAAAAAGAACTAGGGTTTAATCTACAAACATACCATGATAACCATTAGTGGGTGAAATTAATTGAAGGAATATAAATAAGCTATATGTGTGTGTGTGTGTGTGTGTGTACATGCAAGAATAAATAAGTAATTTGAGGTTTTTCCAGACATAATTGAACGAGGTGCACACATTTTCCTACACATTTTCCTCTACCATTATTCATAATAGCTCTTGACGGTAATTTAAGAAAAAAAATAAAATCTATGACAAAAATTCTCTTAAGTAATAGAGATACCATGAGGTTGCAGACTAGCTCAACTGTTAACCAGAGAAAATGAAAAATGAAACTCAAGCGACAAAGAAAATGGGTAGGTAGTTACCCTAACAAAACCCAAATGATATCACCATTGATCAATCCATGAAAAATCCTCACCGCCTCGCCATTGAATTGGAGTACCCACATTAATAAAGTCCATGAGGTAGCCATAGTGGAGCATAATTCCACAAAAATCTCATGTTTAAATACTTGTGGCATATCCTTCTGAATAATTATGAGGGAGAGAGAACAAGTTTAAGTTTATACCTTTATAACGACACATGCATATATATATATATATATATATGAGAGATTATACCACACAAAATTTAGAACAAATGGTCGAGTGATATTTTATCATAATGTAAGTGTTATATAGATTTTATAATAAGTTGGAATGTGAGGCATACAACTATGTATGTAAAAAGTATATGTATAAGGATGCTATAAGAACTTCAACAATTAAGAAAAAGGTAAGCTCAATCCATGATCAACCAAGGTTGGGTGTTATGCCCCAAACCTTAATGATAATGAATGCAAAGAAAAATAGATTGTTACATGGTGCAAGAAGTATATAAAATATGTGGAAAATTTGTATGGTGATTTTCATCTTTGCAAAATAGAAATATCGAAATAATAATAATAATCATAATAATAAAATAAATTGTAAATAGTAACAAATGCATGATTGGGGCGGCTCAATTGGTGATCTCTATTTTATGAAATATCTTGTAAATTGACTATTTGCCTTACAAAAAGAATTCATTGTGTAACTTATTCGTAAAAAGACATGTTTTTCTAAGTAAATTTAGAGGGATGTTAAATTGGTATAAATCGTGTATGAAATATATTATTTTTAACACTCTTATATGTTATTTTCTCATCACTTACTAAGCTTATTATAGTTTTAAATGTACACGAGCCTCCATTGTGCTTCACATACATGTGATTAGGGCTATATGGAAATACTAGAGAGCAACACCTCACCTTGACAATGTGAATTATCAAAGAAATAATGAATATGATCAAAGTTGGAAATCCAATGGTGAATAGCTCTCCTCTAGGGTGCTTAAGGTAAGTACACCCTCCCTCCTCCCTCCTTGACATAATTCACTTTGCAGAGCTCTACTACCAGATCTATATAAACCATTAACAATGGGGAATGATTCTCTTTGATATATTAGAACTTTAGGAATAAAATTTTGTTGCAAAAGCCTACCGAGTTCTTGAATTTATCCCTTTCTAATTCATAGAGATATGTAAAGGGGTTTTTTGGACTGTCGACATACCAATTAAGGCATCTTACAAGTATATTTTTTTACCATGGAAATTAGAAAACTTTATTTGATTTCATCCCTTTATGTGGTAGGTTTTCATCTCCTATTTATCTGCATTGCTAATAACCCTCCAGTGTTTCATATGTCATTTAACCAAGGTTCTTTCACGGAAAATTTGTGAATGCTATTTTTGAAGTTTCTTCTCAGCATGGTGAAACCCTAAACTTTCTGGACTTCATCTTCTCCCTTCAACCAAATTTCAACAAATTTGGGTCGCAGCTATAAGGTTTTACATAAATTATGATGTCTGAGTATGGATATTTCTCATTCAAACTTGTACCTATTTGAGCCTGAGGAGAGATAAGAAATTTTTTATTCTTTTAATAGTATTTTTGGTTTTGGCTAGGAATTCGTACTTTGTTGTCCTTAGTGTTGTGGTTATGGTTCTTTATAACAATATTTTCCTTACAAGGTGGTCATTGTACCTATGTTCCACCCAATAAGTATCAATTTTTGTTTCTTTTAGAGATTACTTTAATTATTTTCCTCACTTCCATAGGTTTCAAGCTCTATTTGGTATAATAGTATAACTTCTATCACAGGGTCGAGGATCTGGACCTTTGTTAAAATTCCTTTAGGTATATTTTTGTAAGGTTAGCCTCTTTTGAGTGATTTGTCTAAAACCATTTATTATTATTATTCTTCCTTTTACTATTCCAAACTTTATTGCTAAAATATTTCACTTGTGTATTGCAAGTTGGTATGATTTTCTTTTTTGAGAACATTTTAGCAAGAGGAAAACATTAGGTTTTATGGTGTTTGAGGAATGCTTCCAAGTACACAATGTATTATTTCCTCTCAATTGGTTTATTGTTACAAGCCATTCCTTAATACGATGAAATTCAAACCATGCCTAGAAGAAGCCTGAATTACGTCTCAATATACTGGTTTAAATGCTTTTATAAATTATTTTCCATACTCAGACTTCGAGTTTAGTTTTATGTTATCTTTACATTTAAAGGATTTCCATAAATGACTATTCTAGGTCTTTGATGATCGTAATATTGTATCTAGTTAAGCCTTGCTTGAATCTGGGTATGGAATGTTTCTAGTTTCATTATGTGAGTATTGCTTACATTAGTACTTGAACTCAACCAGTACTTGATATTCATCACAAACTGGAATTGTGTTTTTGTGTGTTTCATTTTTTCTTATAAAAGAAAAGTTTCTATGTAGTAGTATTTATTATTGGATAGATTATGTTCTTTTGGTTTCTTCCTAATTTTACACTGTCTACTCTTTCTATAGTGGTATTTATTTGCGAATGTGATGTACCACTTAATGTGATTATATATGATAAATTTCTCTGGTATGCTTTGTACATATTACTTCCAAGGTTTGGCACTTTTGTAATATTGCTTCTCCTATCATGTAAAATGTATGTTTATATGAATACATGTATATAAATATACATATTTATGGATGGTCCTACTGCATGCAAATAGAGTTCAAGATTCTTGGTTTCCAGGTTTTTGAACTTCTATGTTTCTGAAGGACTTTTCACTTAGTAGGGACTGCATGTTGGTTGAGGGGAACATGGGTGCCTTATCTTATTGTTAACCCATAACCATGCTAACCCCACACTTTATGTCTATTTAATTACCTGAATACACACACACACACATAAAATTTTCTTGAAATCATATTTAAAACAATCATCTAGTTAACAAAAGTTTCCTATATAGAGTCACTTCCACAAAGTTAGTCATTAAAAATTTATCCATTTCCTTTTTCAACTAGAGACTTACACCCAAAAGATACTTTCAATTAATCCTACCATCCTACTTAGAAACAAAGAATATATTGGCATACATATTCTCACACAATATAACAAATAACCCAATTACTTATTTAAATATTTGAAAATACAATAGGAGTTTCCATGCTCCTCCCAACTATGAATTGTTTTCCAGGCAGTTTTCCTCGAGCTACAATTTTTTTTCCTGTAGGGAAATAAATCAATCATTTTCATATTTTTGTCTCCTAAAACCTTAGTATCATATTTCTAAACCTCAGTTAAATTATTTATCTACACAAGTCCAATATTTATCTACAGCTGGAACCTCATTTTTATTTCCATATTGCCTTTCTCTCCCTTAATGTTGATTTCTAAATAATATTTTTCCACCCATGACATTTCAACCTAGTCATGATTATTTTGGTGGTAGGGAAAATTTCATTTATTGAAAAAATGGAGTATTTTTATTTTTGTGTTTCCCTTTCCTTTCTAGAAGCATAACTAATTCTAACTATTTCATGATATTTGGGAGCCTCACTTGTAGAAATAACTCGAAATTTGTAGTTGCTAATGAATTCATACTAAAAAGAATGGACACAAATATATTCCACTGAATATACAAAAAGGAAAACATACAATAGAAACACATGAAATCATTCAATCATAATGAACAAAATATTTTTACTCAGAAACCCAACTAGGAAAAAACCTCGTTTGTTTTGTATTATATCGGATGAGAATATAGATATATTACAATGACAACTTCAATCCTTAAAGCTCAACCTACACTGTAATACTGATCTCCTCTTTTTCTTCACGCTTTGACAAACACTTAGCCAAAATAGGCCTCCAACTTCCTCCTATTTCCTTGTGCAATTCCTAAGGAATTTGGCTCCTTAAAAATCGGAAAATGTCCTATTTCCTTGCGCAAATCCAAGAGAATTTTTTCACTAGATCCAATGAAAAACTTGTACACTCAATAGTATACATTGATAATAATAATGATGCATTTTTCCTCCACTCACCTAGGAATTTCGAATTGCATGCATGACTATGGATATTTTAGTAAATTGACTAGTTAAGTGATATATTAGTGTGTTAACAACAATTATAACCACTCAACTGTACTACTATTGACTCTATTCATGACTAGAGCTAAGATAATTGAGTTTCACTAAATATAACTCCATTATATTGATAGATATTAGCAATCAACTCATTTACAACTCTACTTCTAGCCCACAAAATTGAATTGGATAATTTAACTAAGTGACTTTACCATGTCACTCCTACTAACTGCAACTCAAATCATCCTGTTGATGTGGAAAGTTGAATTTCTCCTTTTGAATAAGGCACAATTTAAATGAATCTTTTTCTTTATACAATTTAAAAATCCATATTAGCATGAAAAGGGTTCAGAACCAACCCTATCCTACTCCTGTGTAACTCGAACTTGCCTCTTTACAAAGCCTTTATTAAAAAATTTGCATCATGCTCCTATGTTGGAATGTACTGTAACATGATGATCCTCCCCTACACACAATCTCTCAGGTGATGATACCTGATGTCTATATGGTTGTACCTACCATGAAACATTGGATTTTATAAGATTTTGATAAAACTATGATTATCACAAAAAATCAATGGAGGCTCCATCCCATGACAAAAAAAACCAACCATGATCTTCCTCTTCCAAATAGCCTTCCATGTTTCTTAAATAGAATCCATATACTCGGTCTCTACTGAGTTGAGTGCTATAGATATTTGTTTTCTCCTGTACTGAGAAATTGTTGCCCCAACAATCAAGATAGATCCTAATGTGCTCTTCCTATTGGATGGAATCCCTGAAAAATATGCATCTATGAAGCCTTGGAGCTTTACTCCATTAGTCCTCTTGTACCATAAACCAAAATCTATTGTGCCTCCGAGGTATCTTAGAACATGTTTTTTTGCTTTCCAATGAAGCTTGGTAGGCTCCACCACAAACTGACTATGTTGATTAACTGGAAAACAAATATCAGGCCTTGTGTTTACCAAGAACATCAAGGACCCCACCAACTCTCTGTAGACAGTGCCATCTACTACCCCTCCCATAGAACCATCCTCTTTAATCCAGTTAGTAGCTAGAGGAGTGTCCATGGGCTTGAAATATTTTATATGGAATCTCTAAAGGATTTCAGCGTTGTACTTCACCTAACCAACAAGTAGCTCCCCATCTCCATACCACACCTCGAAACCAGCTTAATTAGTGCATCAAACCCATATCCTTCATCTCGAACTCTCTTGGAAGGTCCTCCTTGCAAGACCATATAAACCTCTCATCTATTGTCAATATCAAATCATCTACATACAGAAGTAAGATGAGCAGACTTCCATCTACCAAAAAGTAGCATATATTGGCATATACTTCACTCTTAGTGAATTCAAATCCACTTAGATAAGAATCTATGTGTGTACCAATCACGAGGTGCTTTCTTAAGACCATATAGGGCTCTCATGATTCTACACGCATGTGTCTCCCTATCAAATGTCTCAAATCCCTTAGGTTGCTCAATGTATATCTTTTCCTCAACCACTCCATTGAGGAAGGAAGTCCTAATATCCATTTGGTGGATCTTCCACCCAATATGTGTTGCCAATTCTAGTATTGTCCTCATAGAGGAATAAATTTCCATAAGGGAAAATGTATCCTCTTAATCAAGTCCCTATACCTGTGAGAAGCCTTTGGCAAAAAAACTAGCCTTGTACTTCTCGACATTTCCATCATCTGCATGTTTCACCTTATATACCCACTTGGAGCCAATAAAAAATATTCCCTCGGGCCTTGGCATAACCTCCTAATCATCACTCTTCATGATGGAGTCATACTAATCCACCAAGGAATCTACCCACAATTGCTGGGAAACTGTCTCATCAAATGAAAAAGGCCAAGGATCAATCAATTCTGTTACGAGTTCCATATATCTGGTATATTTATTTGGTGATATCCTTTGTATGTGCAAGGATATAGGAGCTCCAATATGCTCCTGAGCATCCTCCACCAATATGTCTTCCTCCCTCGTTATCTTCCTCCCTTCTCTATAAGGTTGTGTGTGAGTGGGTGCCTCCACTCAGCTTCCTCTCTACTCCTCCACATGTTGTTTCTCCACAACATCTTTTGGATATGACTAGGGCCTCTACTTTGGAGCTATATGCTCCTCATTTGGTGGAAAAATCAACTCTCTCTCTAGATATATTATCATGGCCTTCTCCTTATAAAATTTGACATCTCTCCTCATCACAATCATCTTGAGTGAAGGCATATACACCCTATAAATTTGAGGTGTATTTGTATATCCTAAAAATATCCCATTCTCTACAGTAGGCTACCAATTTTTCTTGTTATCTTTGGAGACATGAAAATATACTATGGATCCAAAAATGTGATAGTGGGAGACATCTACATTCCTCCTCGAGAAAGCCTCTTCAGGTGTGATCATTCCAAGAATTTTTTGAGCGCTCCTGTTCTGAAAATAAACAATTGTATTGCATTCTTCTGCCCATAGGTATAGTGGTAGTCCCTGATCATGCAACATTGCTCTTGCAGCCCCCACAATTATTCAATTTTTCCACTCTACCACCACATTTTTTTATGGGTTGTGAGGTGCAATCTACACCCTTCTAATGCCCTCCCTGACACATAATTCTTTGAAGGCATTAGAAATATACTATCTTCCATTATCACTTCTCAGGGATTTAATTTTATGTCTAGTCTCATTTTCCACTAAGGCTTTGAATTCAACAAAAATTTAATAAACCTCATCTTTCTTATTCATAAAATAGATCCAACATTTGCGAGAAAAATCATCTAAAAATATCACATAATACATGTGTTTTGAAACTGAGACTATAGAAAAAGGTCCACACACATCTGATTGAACTCACTCTAATATGGATCCAATGCTTCTATCTCATCCCTAAAAGGAGGATTTAACATATTTTCCAATAGTGAATCCATTTTAAACATCATTTTTATCAAGGGTGAATTTTGGAAGTCCAGTTGTGATTTGTTGCAGTATTTTCAAAAGCTCCATGGTATAGGTGTCCCATGAGCTTATGCCATAGCTCTCCAACATCTCAGCCCTGAACATGTTCTGCATTGATTCTCAATGCAGTGCATGCATCCACCTTTAGCTTGTAGATATTTTTAATCCCAACAAACTTTTTTTTTACTTTTCTAGTAGAAACATGCTTCATATAATATTTGCCCTTACTGAATACAACATCTTATCCACGATCTTCAAGTACAACTACATAAACTAATTTTTTCTTCAGACCAAGCACATAAATTACATTCTTTATGTGATGATGAGAGTCCAACTCCATCTTAAAGGTGATAGTGCCAATACCTTTGTTACTGTACCTCCAATCATCTCCAAGTTATAGGTGTAATTGTAGGTCCTCCTCCAAGCTACTAAAGAACTCCTTATTTCCTGTCATACAAAATGAAGCACTATGATCTAAGTACCATACACTGCCTCATACATTACCTTCCATGCATTCAATGAGGGTGAAATAAAACTCAATTTTGATGTGATATCATATCCTCTTGTTGATCCTACAGGATTCTTACTAGATTTATTATGTGGACACTTGGTTTCATAGTGTCCATATTCATGGCAGTGAAAAAACTTAATTCTACAGAGGTATTTATTCTTGCCATGGTTATGGATGGATTTTCCCTTACATTGGTCCTTATTTCCCTTGTCTTTCTTTCATTCTCCTACCAAAGAAAATATTTTTTCCTCTTCAGTTTTTGATGTGACACCATCTATAGTGTTTCTTCTGATATCCTCCTACACCAAATCATACCAATGTCTATCCCAATATGGTGCTTATATCTTCAATTAATTGAATCCCGGTAGTTGTGCCAGGACTTCAGAAGGCCAAGGAGTGCTAAACTCACAAGTTCAAATGATGTCACATTTTATGCAACTCCTCCAAGTTCATCTCTCACCTAAGTGAATCTCGATAGATATTGAAAAAAACTTTCATTTTTTCCCATTCGATTGTTCCTGATCTTATCTCTCAATGCCAATTTCCTATAATCACTACTAATTTTGAATATATTTGTGAGAGTTTTACACATTGCAAATAGATTCTCCTTGCCATGAAAATTGAAAACACATGATCTCTGACTCCCTCTAGAATAATCCTCCCGGCTTTTGTTGTGTCTTTCTTCCATTGTGCCACCTACGAAGCATATGATGTTGTTGGTTTGGGAATATCACTTTGTGTGTATTCCAATACTCCATTTCCATTAAGCACAACCTCCATCCTACCTTTCCAAGAAAAGAAGCTTGAATTTCCCTCCAATTCATACTCAAGCCTCAATCCATTGAAAGACATTATTCCTACATTAAAGAAAATATGCACCAAAAACTCTGCAAATCAAAATTTCTCTGAGAGAATATATGGAACCTATTTTCTATGAAGTCTTCAATAGCTCTCCTACCATGTAAAAATAACTCTAAATTTATAGTCGCTAATGAATTCAGACTAAAAATAATATAAACAATTTTTTTCTACTCAATCTGATAAAAAGAAAACACACAATAGAAACACATGCAATCATTCTATCACAATGAACACATTATTTTTATGGGGGAACCCAACTGGGAAAACCCCCTCCTCTGTTTTGTATTGTATCAGATGAGAATATAGATATATTACAATGAAAAATCCAATTCTTGAAGCTCAACCTACACTGCAATACTGATCTCCTCCTACTCTACCTTCTCTGATCATAACTTATCCAAAATAGGCCTCCAACTTCCTCTTATTTCTTTCCGTAATTTGTGATGAAATTAACTCCTAAAAATTAGGAAAAATATCCTGTTTCCTTGCACAAATCCAAGATAAATATCTCACCATCTCCAATGCAAAACTTGTACACTTAATTCAAATTGCATGCATGAATAGATACATTTTTAGTAAATGGACTAGTTAACTAAGAGATATATGAGTTAACAAAAATTACAACTACTCAAATGAAATCCTACTGACTCTATTCATGAATATAGCTTAAATAACTGAGTTTCACTAACTATAGCTCCACTAGATTGCTAGATCTTAGTAATCAAGTCATGCACATCTCTACTCTAGCCCACAAACTCGAATTGAATGATTTAAACAAGTGACTTGGAGATGTCACTCCTGCTAACCGCAACTCAAGTAATCTTGTTGATGTGGAAATTCAAAATTCTCCATTTGACTAAGGGACAAGTCAAATGAAGACTTTTCTTGTTACAATTTAACATAACTACTCACATGGTGGTTGCTCATGTATTTTAAAATATAGAAATAATTGAAAATAATAATGTTTCATTAATAGCAATAAATATTTACAATTACTTAAAAAAGTCTCCACTTTACTTTTCAACCTTTTAGTTTTTTTTCAAACCTATAAAATCATAAAAGTATAAATAAAAAATGATTTCACAAGGGGCACTACATTTCCCCTCCCCTTAAAATGGAACACCATCATTGGTGTTTTTCTACACTTATTCCTTTTGTGATAGCATAGGATAATATGTTTTCATTTCTTCCTCCATATCCCAAGTCGCCTACTCAAGCCCAAAGTACTTACGTTGCATTTTAACCTAGGCGATGGCTTGATTCTGAAGTATAATTTATTTCCAATCTAAGATTTGTAGAGGCTCCTCCTAGAACCTTCCTTCTAGTTTTTCCTATATGTACTACCCCTTGGTAAAATTATTTTATGAATTGTATATTAAACTTGTGGATGAAGATTCAAGTGGGACAAGTGACATCATGTAATGATGTAAATATTTATCTTGATTAATATAAAGTTAAATTCTTTTTGTGTGTTACTATTGTTGAAAATGTGTTAAATGGTATCATGTGAGATTAGAATCCTCACTTCTAGGAAAATATTTGGAATTGTTTATGCCAAAGAAGGGGTAGGAAGAAAAGGAAAAAAATCCTCCCTTTTTCCATTTAGTTGAACTGGAGGTAGGGAGATACCACCAATAAATTCATGACTAGAGATATATGTCATGGGGTGGAACTTGTGTAAAGAAGACTAATGTAGATAAATGAAGTTAGTTTGAAAATAAGGGCCAATAAAAGAGAAATACTGGACCTAAAATTTAAAAATAGAAAGACGTTGTTAAAGGGGGAAGGAGGTGAAGTTGAAGATAGGATCCTAAGTTGTTTTCCTAGCAGGGAGGGGTGGAGATGGAGGGAAACTACTGTAAAGTGTAGATGATGGTTGGGAGGAACATGGAAGCCTTTAAATTATTTTCAAGAATATCCAGATATGTATATATGATTACCTAAAAATGAAATTGTGATAAGTAAGAAAATTTATTCAGTTGAGAGTTATGAACAAATTATGTAGGAGGTTTTGGTATATCTCTTTATGTCTCCTAAATGTATTTAAGTGAATGAATAGGTATTGTTAACATTTTTGAAAGGGAAATTTTGTGTATGTGTGTGTGTGTGTGTGTGTGTATATATATATATATATATATATATATATATATATATAAAACTAAAATATTGCAGTAAAATTGGAGGTACCAGAACAGAGGATGTATTTAGGAGTTGAACAAAAACCATTATCAGGGACCACCCTGGTAACCATTGTGGAGAGAGTAGGAATAAAATAAAAATAGTAGGATGTGGATATGATATAAAATATGCAAAGAAAGAAGTAAAGTGCATACCAATGCATATAAAAAAAGAAAGAAAAGGGGGGCATCCTTAGGTGGTAGAATATGTTTGAATAATTACAAGCTAGGTATAAACATGTATGTGTATTTTCAAGGCATACATAATTATAATAGAGTCAATATAGTATAATAATCAATATTGTTAAATAAATATAAGGCATGCCTAATTTAGCTATGTAGGCCATGAAAAGGAAAATAACCTTATTGATTGGCCAAGGGACAAGAAGTCGTGGGAAAGAGAAGTAAAATGGATTCAAGACAATCTTTGTGGTCCCCCATGATAAGAGTATTGTAGGCCTCTAGCCTAGTTTTGGTCCTGCTAAAATTTAATACAATAATTGTGAAACTATAGAACTATTACAAACACAATACATAAACTATAGTGATAGAAAGTCTGAATGTAAAGAAATAGAAATGCCATAAAAAATGAAAACTACCATGATTGTTGCAGGTAAGCACACTAGTTCAAACTATAATGACCAACTTGTAGGGTAAACATAACAAAAGCATATTTTAAGGGTGTATAAGCCCTAACTATAATTTCAATGACGTGCGATAATTAAAACAGGAAAATAATTACATAATTAAGTCTTTCGTGAAACGAAAGAAGAAACATTTAATGTATGAACTTATAGGTTTCAACCTTAAGTAATAAATAAGTTCAATAAACCATGGATGGATATGTCCATATTATTTATATGAAAAGTAAAATTACAAGAGACCAAAACTCAGTTTCTATTCTGGAAAGGAAATAAACAAAGTTATATTCTCAATCGAATGGGTATTGGCCATATATTAATATAGAAAATAAGAAACTATAGAAATTAACAGAAGGGGTAAACCCTCACTGTAAGAAATTAACATTATCATAAAGAGATTGTCTACATATATTAGGCATTTTCCCAAGATATTTTTAATAAAATTTTCTACAGAACTATGTAACCAAAGAAGGGTGATTCTTGCTAGTTAAGGCCTCTCTGTAAAAGACATAAACAAAAATTTGTTTGACATGCAAACTGAAAAAGTTGAAGCCTTTAAATGGCATCGATAACTTGTAAAAGATAAAGGAAAAGATAAAGGAAAATGAGTACCTACAATATCCTTCTGAAAAGAAGAGAAATTTTTAATATCTGGTTCTAAAAAATGTCAAGTGAAAAGTCCCAAGGCAGCAAAAATTAACTTGTAATGACATAAGAAGAATCCATATGTTAAACCCTCAATTCCCTTAAATAAATTCATATAAGAAAATATGGATAAAACATGGTTATAACAACTTGAAATTTTACCTTAGCATAGGGATGCTAAGTATATGCATTAAGACCCTGCTGCAGAATAAAAAAATGTTATAATTAACTATATATATATATATATATATATATATATATATATATATATATATATATATATATATATATATATATATATATATGGAAACCCATTTCAAAAGAGGACAAGTTAGGGTTTGAAGCTAATACTAGATTTATGAAGGATTTTACCTTAAAAAAACCACAAGAATTAATAGTCATGATTAAGAACCCTCAGTAGATAGATGTTGTATCCAAAATTTTGCAAGAAAATATAGGATTTGACCTAGTGCATTCAAATACATTGATTAGTAGAGGAAAAAAAATATTTTCGTTGAAAATACCCAAAACCTTAACAATAGTCGTAGAGGATTTTGTATGTATTAAATAAGTTGAAAAGACAAATTTTGTATAGGTCAAATTCTGATATGGTTTTGAAACCTTGCCTCAAATTGTAAGTTATTTTTCCTTTATCAGTGTGTGAATAAATATTAACAAAATTTATTATGAAAATCTCCAAAATTCCGATGAAAAACCCTAGTTTTCTAGTCTAATTCTCACTTTTTCAAAGCTCGTTCCAAATACTGGTGTAATTCCAATGATGCCAAAGTGGAAAAGGGTATGCAAGTATGTAGTTTATCTAACTAAGTAGCAGTCATAAAAATCGAATATGTGACCCTAATCAATCATCATATGTTGAAGGGTTGACCGAGTCATAGACCCTATGCCCGAGTGTATCTTGTCACATGGGCCAAGGGATGAGATGTTTCCATGGAGGCACAAAATAACCATAAAATTATAACAACTCAGTTAAATCATCAGGAATGGTCACATATGCAAAAGCATTGCACAAATTTATATATAAATATATATAATGACCACCCCAATATAATGCCACCCATTTTAATGCAGTGTTGTATCTACTAAAACACCCCTCAAAAAAATTTCCCATGCTTTGATTTTGGATCCTCCCTTCTGTATACAGGATTCTATCATTTACTATCGTCATGCATTCATGCTATGTTAAAGAATTATCATTCCGTGCAGTGCATGTTATGTCTTTTTTTGACCTCTTTTCTAACAAAATCCATCTCCTGCCCTGACCTTGGATCGTTGTTGGGCTTCCCTCTTGGAACTACACAATCCACTATCTCTGGAAATTTCCTTGAGACTTGAGGATCTAAACTGCGCAATTTTGGAAGGAAATCTATCCTTGAGCTCAAAAACTATGCAAACATTATCCTTCCCCTCAGAAACTACATAATTCATTGTGGAAAGGAAATGCACAAGACCTTGAGCTTAGGAATTGTGAAATCCCCTTTGCTAGTGTGAAAAATCAATTTCCCAAAAAGCATAGTTGGCATACCTAAAAAATAGGAGTTTCCCAATTAATGTCCAGTGAAGTCCATTAAGTTGCTAATTATGACTTTAAGACAAGTGGTGTTTTTTCCTTTATTTTTGGCATGTACATCAGAAAACATAACCCACCTAGATCTATTTAATAGATTCCCCTAGAACTCATTTTCACACTCGATCTTGGAGCTCTAGCCTTCATAAGGATATAAAGGAACCTTCAGCTGAGTTTATGGTGATTTTCTGTTTAATTTGTGCATGTGTCATTTTTTGTCACTTTCGCTTCTATGGGTGTTTTTTTTCCTATTTCTTTCAATAGTCACTGGTGTTTTAACTTATAATATCTTTTACAAGTGTTGGTTTAGTCTGTCATTCAAATTTCCAAAGTGTTGCAATTATTTCTTTCTTTCTACCCCCAAGTAGTTTCCATTGTTGGGTCATTTTTTTTTCATGTTCATTTTTCCTCTTGCATGTTGGATTTTGGCACTTACCTTTTACTAATCTATCTTCCCCTTAGCTATAAATGCATTTCTCCCTACCCCAACACTTACATCTATCACTATTTTTTCTATTTTCCAAGAATATCACCACAATCATGGCCAACAATTACCTTCCCCAGCTACACATTTCGCACCTCCAAGAGACAACCCTTAAACTTGGTCTCTGAGACTGCGCATTAGGAAGTCACAAGCCTCATCCCTCAGCATTAGCCATTAGGACTACACAATGCGCAATTCCTTCCCTCACTCTGCCCAACTGGAGTTACACATTGTGCAGTCTCAAGCCTCTAGCTTCATCTTTGACTACTGAGACTACACAATGCGTAATTAATGTTTCCCACCTTTAGCCTAAGAATTGTGCAATATTTACTCTCAATGTGTGAGTTGGCGCCTTGATATTGCTAAAAATAATGATTTTTTTGAGCTACTTTGTGTCTATCATGAATGATTTTTGTCAAACAGATATTTCATCTTTTGAGGTTATCATTCTCAATCAGTTGTTATCATTATAACACCCATGATATCCACCTCAATGAAAACCATAGAAATCAGCACCGATGAGATAGTTGAAATTGTTTCTGCCACTATGCCAATGCTTTCAGATACTCAACTATTCATTAAGAAATACTCAGACTGTAATATTCAAAAATTAGCATGCAGCTAAATGGAATATTAATTTTAGTTTTTGCTTCTTATTTAGAAGAATAAGAGGGTAGGGAGACCCATAAATCTCCTTAGTAGGAATAAAATCACTCCCAATGTGAATGGAGGACATCAAACTAGCTTGATTAAGCACCCTTATGTTTGAAAATGGGATGAAACATGTGGAATGGGTCAACTTTGACCGAATCAACAACGCTAGTATGGAGGGAGTGGAAATTCATTGAGGGACAATGCAGTTTTGGAGGGAGATCCTTTGCATGGAAGTAGTGGCTTTAATGAGTGGGGCCCAAGGTGAGGAAGCTCACCAAGCATATAAGGAAGGGGATGGTAGCCATGGAGGGCATGTTTTGATTATTATTTGTTTATGGTCTGTTATGACTTGTTTCTCTCTTCAGCTGTTTAGATATGATTGCAGTGTTGTTTAGCGCAAGGGTGTTCTCGAGCGGGAATCCCACCTTCATCCTTGGGGCACTTTGTGTGCCCACTCATGAGAAGTTATTGAGCATTATTTCCACATTCCGGCATCAGGCCAAGCTACAACTTTCTTCTACAACACAATTTCTTTTTAGAGTTGAGCTAAGTTGCAGGGTGCAGCAGTTGAGGGTTTCATTGGGAAATTTCTGAGCTTGTCTTTAGTGGAGGAAGCATTATTTCCATTGGGATATCAGTAAGGAAGGTCCCAAGTCTTCATATCATATTTTGGCACCTGTCCAAGTTACCATCATCTCCTACAGCATAGTTTTACTCCAAAACTGCGTTATTTTATTGAGCAGATTCAAAGGAGGGTTCAGTGAAGCATTTGGGGATTTAGATCTTTAGTGAAGGGACCAGCCTTTCATTGGTAGAGTCTATTGGAGGAGTGCCATTTAGTTTCACATCAGTTTCAACTACCTGCTCTATGTGCTTTAGTTGTAGTGATTCTTAAGCCTTAGGGATTTAGATCACCATTTGTACTTTTGTGTATTTCTAGAAACCCTTTCTAGGTTGTCTAGGAAAAGTGTGTGGGAGCCTAGATCCCCAATTTCTGCCTTGTATGAACATTGTATTATCAGATCCATTCATTTAAATTTTCTAATTGCAGTGTTACTCATTAAAACTGTGTAGTATTTTCTTCAGGATTTTGTGTAGCAGTTGTATTACATGTTTTTGTGCTTTTAGGCATTTGAGGCTTCTCTTGCCTAGCTTGAGGGACTTGATCCCCAAGATATTGTACTCATTTGTTGTTTTTATGCTTAATACCATGGATATATCTTTGGAACATATGTAATGTATTGATATTTACTACTAATTTCCACTTTTATGTGCTATATTCCTGTCTTTTCCATTTTGGAATATTACAACATGGCACACAGTAGATGATGTTTACACAACAAGAAGTTTCAAAACAGATCTTGAATACAAGAAGGTTTACATCAATTTCCAAATGGCAGGATTACAAAACATTGTATGTAGGTATCCAACATTTCCATGTGTATACATTGTTAACAAGATTATGTCACACACAAATACAAATACCATGATTCTCAACAATGTCAGTTGGCAAAGGATTTCCTCTATTATGGCACACAATCTTCAGCGCATGTATCATTTACTGCTGCCAAAATATTACATGGATTCCCTCTTGTATGCAGTGACCAACTACTTGAGCATGAAAGATGTCATCAAAGGTTGGTTGAAATATCCATCTAAATTCCACCAGACACCCAAAAACACTTACAAGACCAAATCTCCCACGAAGGAATTTTAGTGTTTGATAGTTCTATATGGTAAGAAGAGGACCGGGACATTTCCCGAAGGCTAGGAATTTTTATTGCACCATATTGTGGCAAAAAGAAAACCATTTAAATGGTTTGATTTATTGGCTCAACAATTGAGGATCCATGTAGTTTATGCGAAGAACCCTCCTAAGGGTAAGAAAGCCAAGTTATACATGTCTTCTTACCTTCTGGATTAAATTTATTCTCATAACTCCTTTCCTCGCATGAATTGGACATGGTCACTAAAGGAACCTGCTATGAACATTTATTGCTAATTGATTTTGGATTGTAGCTACAAATGAGTCATGCAGAATTTGATATATCACTTTCTCATTGCATTGTACAAGATGATCTTTGAGGAAGAGCCTCCTTGCATGTCACGTGAAGCGATCGAAGCAGTGTGTTGATGGTGCTGGAAATCCATCAAACAAGGGGTATCCTTGATGTGAAGTCCCAATTAGAACTCACACCATTTAGAGTAGGATCCTTATTAGGAATATCGGCCTAGTTTCCAAGTATTCTTATACATTTTCCTTGACTCCAACCATTAGCATGAGAGATGACTGCACATGCACTTTCAAAAAATCAAGGGGGGTATGCTTGGTGAGTGTTTTATCGTATGTGTGTCAAGGTTCTTATACTACAGGAGGAAAGAGAAGCGAGTCTCTAAGAGAGAGGTAATAGTACCACTCAGGAAGAGACACACATGAACGGAAGGATTCCATCTAACATCCAACGGAATGGTCCATAAGAGATGTGACGGTCATTGCACACAAACATTTGAGAAGGATCTACCTAATATCCCATGGAATATTCCACAAGAATGAGACATCAACTACAACCATTACAACACATTCTCAACAATGTATGCACTAAAATAACCGAAATAGTTCGACTATATTAGTACATGTGATAGCGAACATGAAATACAAACATCTGCAGAATAGTCTTACAAATATTCATAATTCATGCATGAAGAACATGTTGGCCTTGAAGGCTTCTGTTATTAAGTAAAAGTTCCAAGACACATATGTCCAATGAACATCACTATCTCTAATATTGGAGCATTGGAGCCACTTCTTGATCCACAAAAGAAATGGTTTATCTCTCTAATGATTTAATGGTGGTACCAAGGTGAAAAATCCCTTTGCTCATACAATGAGGGAGTATATAGAACCAAGGGTGAATCTTTGACTACCCTCATGACTATTTGAATTCCCATGAATTTTCAACTTACATGAATCTTTTCATTCCATATGCGTCCTTTGGACTTCCACTTTACAATACACTTTGAATACAATATACAATGGTCCACCATAGTGATGTGGCATATGACCACTCATGACATGACATGACATGACACTGCTAACATGGACTGCTTGACTGTTATGAAACCAGCTCCCAAAATAGAAGAAAATATAGATCAACGCCTTAGAAATTAGCCACTTCGAGGGGGAAACCTCATTTACATTACATAAATGAACAATTCTTGGATGATTCAAATGAAAAAAAACCTCCTTTCTATATATAGGAGTCCATAGGGTCACAATATAATCCTAGGCGACCTAACAATAATAATGTGAGGGCACAATAATAACAATAGTGGGATTTTATGGGCACAATAATAACAACATGGGGACTACATGGGTAAAAAAATATCAATAAAGGGGCTACACTAACAGAAATAAGGGATTACACTAGTAATATAGGGACCTGGAATACACTAATAATATAGGGACCTAACATGCCCATCTCTTTCGAAAAAGTGTTGTCCTCAACGCTTGAGTAGCTTTCATAACATTGATGACATAGAAATTTCAAGTCATTACTGATTGTAAGAGTTGAGTGTCTTAATTAAACATCTTTCCTTTTCACCTCCACATGACTTGGTGATAAGAGGTCTCCAATGATCTCAATTCTTGGATGTTGATCACAAACTAGCGTCCTTTCACTTTCTTTTGATCAATCATATTGTGAGTCCAAATACAAGATTGTCTTTGAGAATTATTCCATCCTTCCTTCCTTCCTTCATCATCTCACCATGACATGATAGAGTACCTGTTTCTATAATTTACTGATGACGAGACAACATCAATCCAGAAACCCCTATCCTAAGATGATGCATTTTTATCCATGAACCGAGCCTGAAACAAGTGAGAGGCTAGACAAGGAGGCCTAGTAACTGTGCAGTTTCACAATTTAGGCAGGAAAGGCGCAACCTTCAGCCTTGAGACTGCACAATGCGTAATTTAGGTTGGGTTGTAGGGATTGGAATTGGAGAAGCTTACTACGCAGTTCTGGAGGTCAAGGAGGCATGGATGAATACGCAGTGCGTAGCTATAGGGCTCAAGGTATGAGTTTATGTCTTAAGGTTGTGAACTGCACAGTTCAAGTTGGGCTGGATGTCATGACTACACAATTATAGAGGTCAAGGTCAAGTCTTCGTCACAAAAATTGAGCAATGGAGCAGTCTTGGGAGGAAATTATTGCGCACTACATAGTGCCAAGCAACAAGGTCACAACTAGAATATTGATATCGCGCAGTGCGAAGCTCAAGGGAGGTTGGGTGAAGCTAAGTTTCTTAGTCGGGAATTTTTCTAGAAAATGACTAAGTGTGGGACTGGTGACATCAGTGAACAATGATGAAATTTGACTGTGATCACACACTCAACATGTTATGATGACTCAAATAACATAGATCACCCTTGGCATACAAACAAATCATTTCCCTCCATGCGACAATATTACGACAAGTGCAACACCAATATACACTTTACAACGACCATGACGACACTTGTGTGACAATGCTCAAAACATTTGAAATGAGTGCAAAGTATACTTACAAGTTTATAAAAAATCATTTGCATAAAGGTGACCTATTGGAACCACTATAATAATATCATACATGTAATACAACAACTAACATGTCAAAATATGACACTTTTCCTATCTTGCGAAAGGGATGACAACATAGTGAGAAAACCAAAAGATGAGCTTAAAAGATTGTGACAGTAATGAACAAGACCAAGGAAGGCTCTAAAATTTGGTATAGGCCAAAATTTTAGAGGGGCTTGTAGTGGCTACAAAACATTGCGACACACTAGTAGAACTCCATATTCTTTGTCTCGATTGAATTCTTTTTTGCAGGGCCTTGGTCCTTCGGGGAGTATTGATTCATCGTGCGAATTAATTTTTTTTCCCCACTTTCCCCATGAATATATTAAGTACCCATCTCTCCATTTAGGTTTTAACATAACAAAGATTCAAATTTATCTCAATGTTTCAAGCAAGGAAGGGTAATGAGGCTTGCGAGTTTAAGATTTTTAGAGTAAAATTTTTCATCTCTGGTGTTGCTATGCTGCTAGCAGGCCTAGACAGTACCCTGGTAGAGTCACTATAGGAACAAAAACATTGCTCCACTGGAAGTGATCTTGGACAGTACCCTGATGGAGTTTCTTGCTTCACCTCTCTGCGCAAGAATAATTTCTCTTCTCTCGCCTTTATTTATTTATTGTAAATAGGAATGTGCATTGGCACTTATTTATTTTGGGTAGAAGAGGGATCCCAACCTATTAATAGCAGGAGAGGTTGTTCCTTCAGAGAAGTATATAGCTACCTCTAATTTATTTTTTCTCGTTTATATTTTTCACATTCTCCTTTTCTACTAATTGTATAAGCATGAAAAACACTGAAACATAAATACTAAATATAGGAATAATGTTTCTCAGATAGACATGAGTTCATGGTTTTCCCAAAAATCTATTTACGGATGGATCATATTTTCCATCCGAAATTCATTGGCTAAAATACATAACCAACACGAGGAAGATGGAACTTAGGCTAACCAAATGTTGAAGTGTCACAAGACTCCTTAGACTTCAACCACACACAATCTCAAAAGCCAAAACAGGTCGAGGCACAACACTTATTCACATTATGGAAACAAAAGGAGATAAACAATAAGGAAGAAAAAAAGAATAAACAAAACAAAAGGAAAGACAATATACAACAAGGAAACAAAACCCGAAGACAAGAAAAAGAGGCTAAACCAAATCCTAATGCAAGAGAAAAGTAAGAAAAGACAAGAGAGACTAAAGAGAACAACACAAGGTGAATTCAAGATAAGGAAAACTAGGATGCAGATAATCCTACTCCTAACCTAACAGCTAATAGGCCAAGGTCAGGTATAATGAAATTTCCAATGTAGCCACCGTAATCATTCGTGATCTGCAATCACAGAGATACGATCGATTAGAACATATATAAATTAGTGTGCAAGTTAAGAGATGGGAGCTTGAATAACTTGCACAAAAAAGGAAGGTATTTCCTATGGGCAGAAATATGTTTCACAAATTTTACTTTCATCTAATTCACATTGTTACCTCTTCGATGGAAACCAAGATTAGACAAACCTCAAAGACTCCTTGAGAACACACCTTCTTCTGTGTCATCCTACTTAGTGAGAATGAGAAGAATTCAAAACCTGTTAGTTGCAATGGAGATTACCAAGTAAGATTGCTCCAAACATTTAGTGATTGGATCATAAAATTCATGGTGATCCCCTTGAAAACCCAAATTTTTTAAAAAAAATGTATTTTCAATTAGAGGCATGGGATTGTAATGAGAAAATTGTGGAGAAAAATAAATCTAATCATATTCACCAATGATTTCGAGATAGTGAGGACCTGACATAACCATCATTGAAAGTTGACGTGCCTCAACTTCTCGAAAAATATCCGAATAGTAAGATGTTGAATGATGAAGATAAAATGATGTAAAGAAATTTTCATTAGACGTATTGGTGAGAAAATGATAAAATGAACAACAGTCATCAGACACAGAATAATTATCAGATGAGTTAATTAAAGCATCAAATCCCCAAATTTCAATGAACATAGGTAATTAATTGGAACAATTTCATAAACACTCTGAATAGTAGAAGCATATTCCTCATGTGATGAGTGAAACACACCATTTTCTTGTGACTGGTTGTACATTGTACTAACATCATAATCATCAAGAGTTGTGAAAATGAATGCTAATATAACAAACATATGAAAACAAACAAGGTGAAACAAGTGAAGAGGAATTTGATTCATCAAATAATCCATGCATCCACTGACACTCAAGAGGATTTCAGGTGTGATGAAGAAAAAGATTAGAATCAAAATATTTGCAAGAATGGTGAAGAGTTGATTGTTTTCAAAAGAGTGTGACAAGTATGACTCCTTTGGCAAAAGATAATATTTAGGATAACAAACTTTGCAATTCGATGATGCTATGAGAGATATGCATTCCAAACCCAAGTATGATACAAGAGACTTTCACAAAGATAAAATATCTTGAATCTGATCAAAGGCTGGATCTTGAAAATTCAAGATATTATATGCGCAATGCCCAATATATTTCAAAAAATTATTTACATCAAGTGAAACCAATGCGGAAATAAGAGTTTTGCGAAGAAAACCAAATTTGAGTCAAGTCGGGGTCTTACCAAAGCTGGGAGATCCTGAAACAATCATCAATGAAATTTTAAATTCCCTGACTCCCTACTAAGTCCCGGGACTTTCCATAATTGTAAAATCGCATTCTGAATATTGAACCAGATTGCACATGATGTGAGGATATATTATTTCCTTGGTCTTAATGAAATCACTATTAACCAGGTGGAAACCATCTCTGTCACTTACTTGGCTATATTTTTCAGCTTGAACAACTAGATTACTCAAGTTAAAAGATTCATATGATCATAAATATGAAGATGTATGAAAAGGGAAATGTCATGAACAATCAGGTTTGGAGAGTTGTCTTCATGGAAGAATGAAGATGATAAGGGATGGAAAGAGTGCTCAATGATTTGATTGTGTTTATCCTCATCATGGTTAATATCACCACCTCATGTCAATTGAGAAGCTAACTCATGTGGTGAATAAGTTGGAGAGCATGAAATATCTTCATTTCATGCAGGTGCATCAAAAACAAGAGAACACAAGGGACAGTGGGATGAAGAGGAAGTTTGAACAAGAGTATTTTGTTTGACTCAGACATATTCTAGATCTAAATTTTTAAAATTTTCATGAGAAGGTGAAAGATCAAATGATGCACTTGGTCATTCGTCATCGCATACATCAACCTAATCATTTTCATGGGAATGATTATTTCCCAAGGCTTTAGATTGATTGAAAAAAATGATGCATTTGATTCAATATTGAGATTAGTATATTGAGAATCATCCAAGAATGGAAGCACATCACCTTGACATATAGGATTTTGAAAGAAATAATAAATATTAAGAGCATCTTCACCTTCCTGCTCCCCTACCCATGGAAAGTGACTGCCTTGTACCTAATCACAATTTGAACCAACAATGCAAAAAATCAAGACAGTGTGAAAGACTAGCTGGTGGAGGAGATTGATTAGGAGGATCACAGTACAAAGAGTCATGGCATGCAAATGGAAGAGGATCACACACAACTAGATTATATTGGAGGCTAGAGTTATGAATGATAACATCATGTTGCAGAATGGGGAAGTCAGTCTTCCCCACGGGATTCATGAGCCATTCTGGGATTTCCTCCATTGGATCTAAGCCATGAGGAATGAATGAATAATAAGAAGATATATTAGGAATTGTATTTGTGGATTTTCCCACTTTACAATCATCACAACAAGCATTAAGACTGGAAAAGGAGGAGGACACAGAACAAAAGGAATAACAGGTTCCTCCTATGAAATTAGAGGTGTCTTATGTTTCACAAGAGTTGGGGAAGTAGAACAATCAGGGGGTTCAGGTTCCCCGTGTAAAGATAAAAGAACCAAGCACTCAAACTCTTATTTCAAAAAATGTGATTCATGTCTTCTTCAAAAATTTCACAAAAAAGTTGAAGGAATTGATTATAAAAATCCTTAACTGATTCATTAGGCTTCATTATTAAGAGATTGATTCTTTTAAAAACATATTGGTAATTATACCCATCAAAGCCTTGATGTAGCTCCCTGAGGAAATGATGAATGGAATGGATGGAAGTAGGTGCCATGGTATGGCACCATTGATTAGCACGACCTTCAAGGGTGAGGAAGAAAAGAACACAAAAAAAATATTCATCATTGACTTCGTAAAATTCACAAAATTAAATAAAATCATAAATATTCTTCATTATGGATGTTCCATCCTCACCATCAAACTTTAACTGGGCCAAGTGATCAAGAGGCTCATCGGGGATTGAAAATTGATAAAGGGAAAAATTGGAGAAACACCTCGGGAGTAAGATTTGTGTACGAACCATTTTAGATAATAGGTTCAAACTAGATTCACTAGGCTCATCTTGTCATCTGGCCTTCCTTCTAGCGCCATTGCTGACAGTGTTGAGAATATGTCAACCAAGGGTCTCCCCGATGTGAAGTCCCCATTATACCTTACACCATTTGGAGTAGGAGGCCCATCTGGAATATCGATCAGGTTGCCATATATTCTTATATATTTTCCTTGAATATAATTGCTAGCAAGAGAGAGGGGTTCACATGCACCTTCGAAAATAAAGGGGGTGTGCCTGATGAGTGTTCAATCGTATGTATGTCAAGGTTCCTCTATTGCGGAAGAAAAGAGAAGTGAGTCTCCAATAGAGAGGTAATATTACCACCTAGGAAGAGACACACATGAATATAAGGATTTCATCTAACATCCAATGAAATAGTTCACAAGAGATGTGACGATCATTGAACACAACAATTTGAGAAGGATATTCCTAATATCTCGCGGAATAGTCAACAAGGATGGGACAAAAATTACAACCATTACAAAACATTCTTAACAAGATAAGCACTAAAATAACTAAAATAGTTCAATTATCTTAGTTCATGTGAAAGAAAATATGAAATATAAACATCTATGTAATTGTATTAAAAATATTCATAAGTCATGCATGAAGAATGTGCTGCCCTTGAAGGCTTATGTTATTAAGTAAAAGTTCCAAGACACATATGTACAATGAACATCAATAGCTCCAATAGTGGAGCTTTGTAGCCACTCCTTGCTCCACAAAAGAATGGTTTTATCTCTCTAATGCTTTGCTGGTGGAGCCAAGGTGAAAAATCCCTTTTCTCATACAATGAGGGAGTATATATAACCAAGGGTGACTCTTTGACTACCCTTATGACTGTTTGACTTCCCATGACTCTTTGCATTCCATGTGTGTCCTTTGGACTTCCACTTCACAATAGACTTTGAATACAATATACAATGGTCCACCAGAGTGATGTGGCATATGACCACTCCTGAGTACATGAAATAACAGGACACTGTTGACATGGACTGCTTGATGACATAACAATTTCAAGCCATTGTTGTTATTGAGAGTTGAGTGTATTAAAGAAATATCTATCATTTTCTCCTCAGCATTCCTTGGTGATAAGGAGTCTCCAATAATATCAAGTCTTGAATGGTGGTCCCAAAATATTTACTTTCACTTTATTTTGATCAATCATCTTGCGAGTTCAGTTGCAAGAGTGTCTATGAGAATTCTTCACTCCTTCCTTATTTATTTCATCATATCACCATGACATGATATAGTACATGTTCCTCCAATTCACTCATGAAGATACGGCATCATTCCGAAAACCCCTAGCCTAAGATGATGTATTTTAATTCATGAACAAAGCCCGAAACAAGTGAGAGGTTGGACAAGGAGAACGAGTGACTGCATAGTTGTGCATTCCAGGCTAGGAAAGGGTAAACGTTGATTCTTGAGATTATGCAGTGCATAGTTCAGGCTGGGATTAGGGACATGATTGCGTAGCTTTGAGGGAAAGTGGGGACAGGTTGTATGGATTGGAAATGGAGAAGCTTACTCCAAAGTTCTAGAGTTCAAGGAGGTATGGATGATTGCGTAGTGTTTAGTTCTAGGGCTCAAAGGATGAGCTTGTGTCTTAAGGTTGCGAAGTGCATAGTTCAAGCCTGGCTGGAGGCCATGACTGTGTAATTCTGGAGGTCAAGGTCAAGTCTTGGTCACAAAAACTACGCAATGGAATAGTCTTGGGAGGAATGTATTGCACACTATGTAGTGACAAGCAACAAGGTCACATATAGAGGACTGATACTATGCAATGCGTAGCTTAGGGGAAGTCGTGTGAAGCTAAGTTTCTTGGTTGGGAAGTTTTCCAAAAAATGACGAAGTGCTGGACCGGTGAGATCGGTGAACAATGATTAAATTTTACTGTAATCACACACTCAACATATTTTGATGAATTAAACAACATAGATCATCCTTGAGATACAAAAAAATAATTTCCCTCTGTGTGACAATGTTACGACCAATTATGACAAGTATGAAACCAAGATAAATTTTAAGATGACTGTGATGAAACTTGTGCAAAAATGCTGAAAACTTTAAAAATGAGTGTGAAAAATACTTACAAGATTAGAAAAACTCATTTACATGAAGGTGAAGTCTTGGAAAAACTAGAGAAAGCTCTTACATTCAATATGACAGCCAGCATGTTGAAAGACAACACTTTTCCTATCTTGCAAAAGGGATCACAACACAGTGAGAAAACCAAAATATGACCTTAAAAGTTTGAAAAATTAATGAAAAAGACCAAGGAATGCTCCGAAATGTGGTATAGGAAAAAATTTTGGAGGGTGTTGTAGCGGCTATGACACAATTTCAGAATTGGAAGATTGGTTTCCTCACCAGATGGAACTTACCTTAGAGTGTTTGGCGGTTATAAGTGTCCACATATTCTACCAAGGTATGGCACCAAAAATATGCTCTTGCATTTAGTTTCTTATCATTCTTCCATAGGGTTATTAGGAGTGTTGCAAAGGAATAAGAAATCACCTTGGCCCACTCTTACTTTGAAAATTGGATTGTGTGAGATCAATAATATGAAGTCTGCTAACATCGAAGGTAAAGAGATATAAAATTTTTATTTTTGGTCTAATATATTACAATCCATATGATCCCAGGAATGTTTGTAAAGAACATTATGCAAATATACATTTCATTTGGCTCAGTGAGACTTATTTTAGGCCCAAGGAAGAAAGGATAAATAATTGGTACAATGCATCTAAGCCCCACAAACTAATTAATTTTGCAGGTACATCACATGTTACTCTTGAGTTGGAAGTAACTATGGAAGAAGAACCATCAGTGAGGCACAACACACTGCACGAAAAATGGAAGTCGAAGGTTGTCCACAGTCCAGCAAAGGATCAAAGCCGCAAATGGAAAACAAATCCAGTTTTCTTGAAAGCAGACATAGTAGCAGAAGAAAGAGAAAATGGAGGAAGAAGGAGGAAGAATTGAAGCAGAAGGAAGAAAAATAATAGAAGAAAAGAGAAGAAAGGAAAAGGCAAGAAGAAGAAGAAATAAGTAGAAGAAGAAACACGGAAGCAAGCTGAAGAAGAGGAACAAAACTAGTTACTGGAAGAAGAGAGAAAGCAATTGCAGGATAAGAAAATTTCTCAAGAAAGTGAAGATTTAATAGTAATTTAGGACATGGAGGTCGAACGAGAGCAAAAAAACTAGGATGTCGATCTCATGCCTTCCACGCAGCAGATCATTACTCAATCCCCTCCTCCTCTGACACCAGAGCAAGCTCTTAGCGAAAAACAAGAATTTTTTTATCTTGATGATGGTTTGGTCATGGATACATACAATATAACTTATGATGAGGTTCAGAAAAATGTTGTACAAGCAAGAAAGAAATAATTTCTAGACGAGCTTACATATCAGGTATTCATTAGAGAAAGGGTGACTGTGATGGATACCAAGAGGAATCCAAAAGCCATTGTTGTATCCAACTTGGCCTTCACATGTGCTACCAAGTCAAACAAAAAGTATCTCATGGCCAAGAAAAAACATATGAAAAATAACTTATAGGTTGCAAGGAAACAAGTGGAACAACTCCAAGTGGAGGTCTAGAAAGAAACTCCTGCATAGGTGTATCTAGAAGAGCTTAAGACAACCATACTTGGTGAAGTATCGAAATTGGGAGAGACCATGAGTAGCCTCTACGAGGAGCTTGTCACCGTGCATGAATTAGTTTTATGCTTGCACAACATGCAACAAAAGTGCAAAGACAATTCTAAATCTCTCACATTTTTTCATATAACCATCACTACCATGCATGAGTGGGAAATGTAGTAGAAAAGCACACCTCCCAAGTTGGTGAATAAGACAAGAAAATAGGCTAAGTTGGAGAAAGCAGGGGTTTGGATGCTTATCCATAGTAACGAACAACTTGGTTCATTCATCACCAACATTCAGGAATTGTATGCATGGTTGTACAATAGTGTGGATTTCATGGTGAAGTCACACAAGATCCCTTTAGCCAGCTCACTCACCGAAGCCCAAGGCAGGAATAAAATCATACATGAGGTTGAAGAATACTTGGACTAGCTCAAGAAGATTTCTACCAAGGAATATTTATAGGTGAAAAGGATAATATGCATTAGTAAATTGGTGGACTTGTCCAAATCAATAGCATGTTGCTCATGTTGAAGAAGGAAACTCAAACTGGTTCAAAGGCAGTGTACCTAGATGCAATGGAGGCTAGAGTCCACTTCTACCCTGATCCCATCTCAAAATTTAGGGAAGCTGTCAAACAATACAAAGCTTGGTACCACTATGTGACTAAGAAACTACAATTTTAAGTGGTTGATCTAGAGTTTCCTCAAACTTAACCTTGACCTTTTGTTGCGTTATTAAGCTTGTCTAGTTGACTCTATCCAATTTTGTCTTATATGGGTATGAGGAAGATTGTAATATTCTTTTGTAATTAATTGTAATTGAAATTACAAGTGTCAATTATGGAATGTGAAAATGCATTTTGCAATGAAGTCCAAAGTTCATGGTTGAAAGAATTCATAGAGTCATGAGGGAAGTCTAAGATTCACAAAGGGGAGATGATTAGTCATATCATTTGTTATAAATTACCCTCATAGCTCATGTAGAGGGCTTTTGGTTGTGCTTTTGGCTTAGTATGAGAAGATTTGGATTTTTTCTGAGATCCTTGACTTCTCCTTAGCATAGAGGGAGTATCTTTCTTTGGAGGAGCATGTGTTGGCTTCATGTTCCACTATTAGGACTAGTGGTTTGGAAATTGTAAATCTATGTTTGGGACTTTCACTTTAATAAAAGCTCAAAGTCGGCACATTTTCGTGCATATGTTTTGAATATAGTAGGAATACTATTTTTATGTTTGAAATATGTGTTATTTCATTTACACTAATTCTTATGAAATATTTCGTTCACATTGGTATGAATCTTGTTGAATGTGTGTTGTTATGTATGTCAATCATGGTTATCTTGTGAATTGTTTTGTAGGATAACTTATCATTTATTTTATGGCCTTGTGTTCCTTTCAAGTTGTATACTATTACAGGCTTCTAAGGGGCTCACTCGCTTTCCCCTTGTTGTGTTAGAACCTCTCATTCATTGCACTTGACTCTTCATTATACACTTGTTTCACCAAAGTCACAAGTACATCATTCTATGCATAAGGGCAACAAAGGCATACCACTGAAACCCATTATTTCGATAACCAGGTTGTATTCCAGATGGGGCTCCTATTCCAAATGGTATGAGGTCTAATTGGGACTTCATATAAGGGAGACCCCTTGAACGTTGGCACATCTAGAATCGTCAACTTTTCTAACGGTAGAAGGAGGGATAGATGATAAGCTGAGCCTGTGAAGTTTGCTTGAAATTTCCTTATCTTTTAAATGGCTTCTTCCCATATCTTGACCCCTGCATATTTTTCAAGAATATATAATCTGGAAGTTCCCTTAGGGATAATTAATTACTTTTCTAATATAAATGTTGATGGCGAGGGTGAAACAACAATTTTCGAGCACACCGCTCACTTTCTTGAATTCTACACTCATCACAAATTTCATTGTGAGGACACTGCTTCCATGGTGTTATTCCTTACGTTCAAAGTGCTCGTTAAAGAATGGTGTTACACATTTCCAACCACTTCTATCCACTATTTTGAACATATTGTCAAGGATATCTTCTGCGCCTTTGACAAGTATAATTATAAATATTTTTACAAGAAAATCATGCATCCTAGAAAAACACCCCATGAATCTCTTGAGGATTTTTATGATTTCTTCATTAATTCATGTTATGAATTTTCTGACGATGATATTGATTGGAATTTCATGAAAGAGATTTTTGAATTTCTTTTTCATATTTCAATAATCCAATAGAATGTGAATCCTTCGAAAGTATCCCAACATGCACTGGTTATGGAGCTCTTAAATCCATGTGAAACGAAGTTGTTGTTCCAAGTGACTCCTCGTCCTCTCCTAATCAAACAACTCCATTTTCACAATTTGAGGTTGGAAAACTCTAGATTTCATCCACTAATATACCTCCATATTCTCCCACCTCAGATATTCAAAATTCAAGTGCGAGTGTTGATTGTGAATGTCATTTTACCAGTGATGTTATTTCTCCTCGACCTCCTTTCATTTGTTTCTCTGATCCTCCTAATTGTGAGTTGTTATATCCACTTGTTACAATATTTTCATCTAGTTCTCATGAGGATAAAATTCAGAATGGAGTTAGTTCTAACTGAGGAGCTTGTGATATAATTCATAATAACTATGTGTGGGACTCTGTTTCTGAACAAGAATCTATGATGCAAGTTGATGTTTCTCCTTTCTCACCTCTACCTCATTATCCTGATATCTTCCATGATTCTTCCATACCCGTTGTATCTTTTGAAGAATAAGTTTCTAATGATTTTAATTATAATCACACTCAGGACTCGTGCAATGTTAGTCTTGCATTTGAACAGGGTGAGGAAGAATCTCATTTTTTGATCTCCCTCATCTATCATCCAATCATTTTGAATAGATAGAGAGTGAAATTTATTGTTTTCAATCTTCGCCTCTCTATGATTCATCACATCATAAGAATTCCATTTTTTAAAATAAAGAAATTTCTTATCAAGGTTGTCATGGTTTATTCATGGATTCATCTATGTGCGATTTTGTATCGTCCAATGTTGCTTTTTTCTAGGTCACTGGTTTTCGACGATTTACCTTCTGGTGTTTTGGAACCACCGTAAGCTTTCAAGGCACTTCAACCTAAGATGACAGTTATGTCAAGTTCCTGCGATCTTTATTCTAGTTCTAAACATGATCAGGATAATAACTTACCTTTTAAGAATCCTCATCACTTGATCTCATTGTTTGAAGATCAATCTATTTCACAAATTTCACATCCTTCATCTATTTTGCATGATCTGATTGCTCAATCATTGCAAGAATAATACTTGGCAAGATCATTTGTAAGAAAAAAAAATCAATTTCTTTATTTTTTCCAAGATTGAAAGTTCGGAAGAACGCTTTCCCATGATAGTTTGTTGCAATGAGCATGAACACCATAATGCATTAGCAGAATGTTTTACATGCACTTTCTTGTTGTATTTTCTTACTTGCATCTTCAGTCTTAGGATGTTACAACATTTCATGTTTTATCTTTCATGTTAGATGTTGTTTGCAACAAATTTTCTTGTTATTAATTCCCTCGCATGCATAGGTCAGGTAATGCTTTTCTAATTACATTGGAAGTGTCATTTTACGTAAGCCTAGCCTGGATTTGGTTATTTTAAGAGTAAGAGTAGTTTTTTTTAGTTCCTTTGTTGTTTCTTTGTTTATTCTACCCCTTTATTTCCTTTTCCACATGAGACTGTGTTTGGCTTCTGAAGCAAGCATGGTGAAGTCCAAGAGGAGATTGTACGACTCTCAATGCTTTGATTATTGCTTAGTCCTTCTCTTTTAATGACCTTTACACCTTTTTTTCAATGATAACTTGATGGAAAATACGTTCTTTATTGGAGATAACCTTAGTGGAATTGCGATGCTTGAATCTATAACTAGTATCACCTACTCTAATCGATTTTACAATTTTTATGATTTTCCTTGTCAAATAATATGAGTAGATATAGGAGGGGAGGAAACTTAAACAAGTGGAATGTATTTCAGAGGTTTATAATATCCTTCTCTGAAGGGAGAACCTCTTCTACTCTCAATAATTCGGGACCCCTATTCTACCCGATGAAATCAATAAGTGTTTATTCATAATTATATGAAATATATATAAAAAATAAAAGGGATGAAAGAAGATAAATAATTCTTGTGCAGGGAGGTGAAACAAGCAACTCTACTAGCATACTGTCTAGGCTTGCGGGCAGAAAAAAATGTTTGTGTTCCTCAAGTGACTCCATCAAGGTACTCTTCAGGACTATTAGCAGCAGAGCAACATTAGAGAAGGAAACCAAGACTCTGATAATAATTTTCCACTTGTGAATCTATATTCTCCTCATCCCCAATCGAAACAACTAAGTTTAACTTGTCTTTGTAGTTTGTCTGATGAAGAGAATGGTATGGAATATATCTTTAAATTAACCTAAACAAAAGAAGCTATGGTGATAAATGAAATAAAGAGTACTTCCTGAATATTTAGAACTAGTTTACATTAGATAAGACCCATAGGGAGATGGAGTTCTACCAATGTGTCACCAAGTGTTGTAGTTTCAACAACCCCCCTCTAAAATTTTTCCAATGCTTTAATTTTAGAGAGTCCCTTCTGGCTACATGAGTTTATCATTCACTGTCGTCAAGAATTCCTCCTATGTTAAAGGCTTATCATTCCATGCAATGTTTGTTATGTCTTGTTTTGACCGCTTTACTAACACAAGCCATATCTTGCCTTGACCTTGCAGCATTGTCGGTCTTCCCTATTGGAAATACGCAATCCACTGTATATGGAAATTGAACTAAGCCTTGAGGATATGAGCTACACAAATCTGGAAGGCTGACTAACCTTGAGCTCAAAAACTATGCAAAATCTATAATTCCCTTAGAAGATACGCAATTCACGGAGGCAAGGAATTGCACAAGCTCTTGAGCCTGGGAATTGTGTAATCCCATTTTCCCAAGTGAAAAATAAGTCTCCAAAAAGGTAGATTTGGCATCCCTAAAATATAGGGGTTTCCCAATTAATGTCTGGTGAATTTCACTAAGCTACTAGTTATGACTTTCAGAAAATTGGCACTTTTTCCTTGATTTTAGGCATGTGTGTCAGAAACCCTAACCTTCCTAGATCTATTTAATAGACGCCCTTAGGGATCATTTTCACACTCAATCTTAGAGGTCTATAATTCCTAAGGAGATCAAGGAACTTTCGACTGAGTCTGCAGCACTTTTCCGGGTAAGTTGTGCATTTGTCGCTTTTTGTCTCTTTTGTCACTTTCACTTCTATAAGTGTTGTTTTCTTGTTTCTTTTTATAGTGTTAAATTATTAAACTATGGTCATATTCCACTTTGTATAGGTCATTTGATGGATATGATGATTTCATTAAATTCCTCTTTTGGAGAGGACCAAAATTGACCTAAAGATCATCAAATTTGGACAAGCGAAAGTGTACTTATGAAGAAAAGCCCACATGTGCACATTTGGTTAGGTTGACCCTAAAGAAAATTGGACACCCATGGAAGCCTATAAATACAAGTGATCTCTAGCTCATTTGGAAATCACCAATAATATTCTTATTCTCTTCTTCATTTATTGGTTTGCAAGGTATGGGTTGGGATGACAATAGAAGTCCACAAAAGTTTGAAAAAAAGTAGTTTTAAACCCTTTTCCTCCATATAAAAATATGTAATTTTTTTGTCAGGCCAACATTTTACATTTTCATTCCCTTTTTTAGCATGCTTATAGCATATTTTGGCCCTTTGAATCAATTTTTCCATTATTTTTGTATTATCATATTCAATTATTTTTGTATTATCGTATTCAATTTTCTCTTTAAAGGAGACATTGATACCTAACGTTTGGAATTAAGAGAATTATGTCAATATTGTAAATACAAAAAAAAAGGAATTTGAAGAGACTAGAATTTGAATTCCAAAAGTCTTTATGAATGATATTCATAGAGTTACTCCTCAGATGACATGGTATCAGATCGATCTCCCAAATTAGCTCTTTGTTGTAACTCCTACCATTTTCCTTATTTTTTCCTACCACTCTCTGTCAGCTTTGTTTCTTCCATCTCCTCTGCTGCTCAGAGCTATTCTAAGTTTGACTATTATTGAGTGAACGATCGTTCACATGCCCTGGTTGAATGTACAGTGTTTCATCTGGTTCATTTGTGATACATCTACTTCGTTCTCAATACTCTTCTGTTATCCATTCCTTGTGTGAAGGTCGTGGAAGATTGCTGAAAAATCCATGAAGTCAAAGACGCGGAGGAATTCTTATAAATGTGTTGAAGCATTTACGTTATCTCTGTGTTGAAGTCAAAGTCTGTTCGTACACAAGTCAACCGGAATACAAACAACATGCAGACTCTTGGATAACTCCAGTTGAAGCTCGAGTATTGGCTGTTTTGGTGGAATCAGAAACTCCTATTGAGACAAAAAACCATGACCATGGAGACTGAATAATGGTATGTGTTGGTAAATTTCCTATTCAAATGACATTTTTTTTAAGGTCGTACTATACGTAGAACAACATGTCTTGAATACCTTTTGAAAAACGTGCTGAATGACATATATAAAACTGCATGTGTTGAAAGCCTAGCATGTGTGGCTGTATGCTATTTTTTCTCCAGACGTCGAACCATCATTCGTATGATGCGTTGTGTGTATGCGTTGTCTATTGGTGAATGAGTTTGGAGGGCCGACATATGGTGAACGAACTATGTTGTGTTAATTTTGGCCGAGATATAGTGAACAAGATTTTGAATAGTTTAAGTGAATGGTATGCGCTGGTAAATGGCCATATGTGATGTAAGGTATGCCTTGAATTCCATCAGATTCATTTTAAAAGGAGGCATATATATTTTATGAAGACCTTGTCCCATTATAGAGTTTTGAAAAAAAAAGCATATAACGTATGGTATGTAGTGTGAATGGCACAAATTCGATGGCATGGTTTGAATAATGTTTTCTTAAAAGGATGCATTATGGTATATAATATGTATGAATAGTTTATGAATGGCATGAAGTGCATACATTCATTTATGGAAAGTGAATAAGTTAAGTGGTATATTATGTCAGGAGTGGTGATATATATTATGGATGAAAAATTAAAATATTGACTTGGTATAGTGAAAAGTGTAGTTTTTCTTCTCAGATAAAGGTTGCATTATTTTGGAAATAAAAGGTACAGTTTTTTTTTTTTTTTTTGATGATGCATTCATTATTTTACATTATTGGTGCAGTTTTTTCTGAAAAAAGAACTATCACGAGTGGTCTCGAAATATAAATGACATCTTGATTTTTAATAATGTGGAAAGGAGTTTGTGAAGGACAAGGAAAAAATGCACCTGAAAAGCCTACTTTAGATAAGGAGCTTATCATATGGGAAAACAAGAAGAAAAAGGAATATGTTTTGATTGCAACGTCAGTAAATGAAGAGGTGAATCATCATATTTCATCATTTTCAAATTCCTTTGAAGTCTTGAAGAAGTTGAAGGAATTGTATGAATTGCGCTCTAAACTTGAAGTTGTGCAATTGATGATTAAGTTGTTCAATCTTGAGTTGACAAATGATGACCCTCTTGCCTTAGCATTTGAAATAATATCCATTACGCATGAGATAAAACCATTGGTGTTGAAATAGATGTTTTTATCACAACCTATGTCAAAGTACTATATCCCACCTATTCACATTATCTTGAGTCATTGCAAGCACGTGGAAAACTTAAGGAAATTTCTTTTGACGCCTTTGAGAAGAAGTTTGTTGAAAGAGAGAAGGATTTTGTGAAGAAGACAACTCCTTAGTTTTCTAAAGAATTTTTGTGCCTTGCACAGAAAGAGAAGAATCATTCACAAGAATCTTCTAGAGGAATAGGTGGTCGAACAGGAAGAGGAAGGAAGAATTTTAGAAGCAGTGGGGCAGAGATTTCCAAGCAGAATGGTCCAATCTTCATTGCATATGATGCAATAGAGATGGAAATGATGCTTCCACATGTAAGCTACCTTGGGACAAAATTGGGCAAGAAGAAATGAAGAAAAGGGTAAAACCGCTGGAAAAGGGAAATGAAAAGCACCCAAGTCTGCTCATTATGTTGTGGCACATTGCAACATTGGAGTAGTTGAAGACTTATTCAATGCTTCACTTGCTTCATGGAAATATGCTTAGTTTATCCATGGAGGAGAAGCTTTCCACATGACTTTCAGAAGAGATTTCTTTGAATAATTCAGTGGCAATGTTGTTGGAGCAGTGTATTTTCCAGACAAGTCAAAACTCAAGCCATCAGGGTTGGCATCATTAGGCTTAAACAATCATAGCTTCTAGATTTTATTCTACATGATGTTCTATACCTCTCAGAGTTGAGGAGAAACTTGTGGTATTTGGTCCACATCTGCTAGCAAAGACACTCCATTAACATATTTGATGGCAAGGTTGAGGTCAAAAAAGCATTAGATCACTCACTTTTCACGACTGGGATAGAAGAAGAAAATTTTTTGAAGCTGCAAGGAACCTTTGCTCATGCACATAAATTTTCATACAATTCTCACTATGATGTAGGTACACTTCCATAAAGTATTTTAGGGCATGATAGATTTGGACCCTTGAACTAACTTCATTTGTTGAAGAAAAATGGTGTTACTAGTTTTCCTACAATTCCTAGGAAACTTAAGCAATGTGAGGATTGTATCTTAGGAAAGCATAGCAATTAGTATTTTCATGATTCTCATTCCAAATCACATAGAAAACTTAGACTCATTCATTCTGATTTATGTGGCCCAATGCCTATTCCTTCTGTGAATGGTAATAAATATATGATGACATTTTATGTTGAAAATGGAAACAAGAAATATTGAAAATGGCATTAAAAGGGATTCTAATTTAATTTTCCCTTAATTAAATTAAAAGGCCACATCAAATGAAATATTGTACAAGTTAATTGAGTTGGGAAGACTTAGTTAGCTTAGTCAATTCGAGTTTGGAGTCAAATTAGAGGCATGTAGAGTTCACTCAAAGTTTTAGGGGGTCAAGTTGCAGTTTATTTTGAGTTGTAATTGTTTAAATTATTTATTTGAGTTAAAATCAGTTTAACTAGTTCTAACTGATAAATGATCTAGTGAGAGGTCCAGTGAATTAACCCTAATTTAAATGACATGAAGTGATCAATTAGATAATTGATAATTCAGTCTAAATATGTGTTTCATGCCAGTTCTAAGGAAGGCCTAGTTGAGATTGGAGTTAAAGGGAAGTAAACTATCAGTTGTATAATTAGAAAATTGTATATGTCATGCATGAGGTCATCAGGATTCGTTGGATGTATTATGTAATAAATTAGTTGGAATTTCCTAATTAATAGGGGCTCAACTCCCTCAAGAATGTGTGAGCAAGTTTGGTCAGACAGAGGCAAGGATTTAGTTAAGTATTGGACCAAAATTTCTTTGATCATAGTGAGATAGTTAGAGATAGTGCAAATAGCTCTCCATCCTAAGAGAAGCATTGTATTTTTTCATATTATTGACTTAATGAAATATACAGATAGCAGGATTTTTAGCTAAGGCTTTCCCCATATACATCTTTTTATTTTGTGATTGAAATTATTTCTCTTTCTTGTTCATGTGATTGTGTGATCGTAATTGGTTTCCACAATTTGTAGAATATCTTCAAGTATTTTCTTTTAGCGTATTACAAGATCAGTTGAATCTATGTGGATTTTATACATGGTATTAGAGTAGGAATCACTATAGAAGAAAATAGTATAAGTTTGTTTTGAATAGGTGAATTAAATTTACAGATTTATTCTTCAGGACCAACAGTAGATCAATATGTATTTGTGTGGATTGAGACTCGAATATGACTTTGAGGGTAGTTAGAATTACATATATTTGAAGGAAAAGATGGAGGTAGTGTTGAAGGAAAAAAGACTAAAGGAATTCATAGACAGTGATATTCCCAGGCCCACAACAACGGATGCTCAAAATCTTGATGCATGGAAGAAGAATGGAGCAAAGGCGAGAAGGATTATGTTAGAAGGAGTTCGAGATCATATTGTATCGAACCTACATGGAAAGGAAACTCCATATGATATATGGAAGGCCTTAATAATTCCGTTTCATAATAGAAATGGCCACAGGAAATTAGCACTGAATGAAAAGCTCATAAAAATCAAGATGGAGCAGGGAGAGACAATACCAAAATATTTGACGAAGTTCACTCAATGTCGAGATGAGCTTGGAAGTGTTGGTGTTACCATTCCAGAGGATGACATGGTGACCTTAGCACTTACAGGCCTTCCCAAGAGCTAGCACAGCTACGAGGATTTGGTAAATGGGAGGGAGAAGCTACCAGAGTGGGAGAAATTGTGGTTTGACTTAGTGCAAGAAGAGGTTTGGCGGAACACCAGAGACGAAACCTCTTCCAAAGAAAAAGAAGAATATTTTTCATTAGTAGGAAAAGGAAATAAACACAAGGGAAAGAAGTACCAAGGTGAAGACAGAAAGAAGAAATAATTTTCGAACATCAAGTCTTTTCACTGTCATGAGTTCGGGAACTCTGCCACGAAATGTACATAGAAGGCAATCAAGAAGGATCTTGCAGTAGTAGAAATAGGTGAATTTCTAGCTTCATAGTTTGAACTTGATTTCACTCTCATTTTATGCATGGCCAACACTGTAATGGGATGCACGTGATATGTTGACAGTGGTTCCTTGTTTCATATGATGGGGAATAGAGATCTCTTCAGTGACTTGGAGGAAAAATACCTAAAGAAAAACATAGATTTTGGAGATGATGGGAAGTATAGTGCAACCAGTATTGGTATTGTTACCTTCCAGAGGGAGTCTAGCTCCCCTCTTAGGCTCACAAATGTGTTGTTTGTTCCAGGACTAAAGAAGAATATTGTTCCCGTAGCTGTATTGGAAGATCGTGGCTATGATGTGATATTTATAAAAGGAAAGGTTTTCCTTAGACACATCACCATGGGATGGGTGAAGAAGATCGGTGTGTGAGTCAATAACCTATATGCTCTCGAGGTCGAAGATGCATGCAAGGATTTTAGGAATAAGTAAAATGTTATATACTTGGTGGTTGAGAGGGAGCATGAATTAATTCTCAACATGCAACCTCAGAAGAAGCCTCATAAAGTTGTGGAGTAGCCACAATTAGAGAAGAAGAGAGGAGATTGAGTGGAGGCATCCACTCTAGTAGAGACCTCAAGTAGGGGGAATTTTGAGCCAAGGGGGAAGAGGGAGCACATGAAGCAATACCTTCAGGAGAGAGGTGGGGTGATGTGAAGCCAGTGTCCCAAGAGTGCAAAAGTTTGGGCAGTTTCCATTGAGATATTTTGTCTCATGGATCATTACCTTGCTACAGGATCCCATATTACATTGTAGTAGAATGGATAAGTGGCAGTTGATTATGTCAGATGTTAGAGTGACAAATGCAGAGACTAGCAGTAGTCAGATATTGTGGAGCACAGAGTAGAGTTGAAGACAATGCAGATAGAACATTGTAGATTCAACAGCAACATAGAGTTTTCAATAGAGAGTGTAGTAGCTAATAGCAGTCAGAGACTTTGGTGATAGATGCATCATACTAATAACAGTTGATTCAGTTTGGATCCTTTTCAGTTTCAAAAATTGCAATAGAAACAACACTAGAGAGAAGTGTTGCATGCATAACATTCCAAAGGTGTTAGATCTGGATAGAGTTGAATTCCTTTCTTGTTGATAGGGAGTGATGAAAATGGAAACAATAAATATTGAAAATGACATCAAAAGGAATTATAATTTAATTTTCCCTTAATTAAATTAGAATGAAATTTTAATTCCACATCACATGATAGCTTGTATGAGTTAAATGAGTTGGGAAGACTTATTTAGCTCATCAAATTCGAGTTTGGGATCAAACTAAAGGCATGTAGAGATCAATCTAAGTTCTAGGGGGTCTAGTTGCAATTTATTTTGAGTTGTAATTGTTGAACTTAATTATTTGAGTTAAAATTACTTTAACTATTTCTAACTCATAGATGAGCTAGTGAGAGTTCTAATGAATTAAATATGATTTAATTCACATGCAGTGATCAACCAAATAATTGATAATTATCTCTAAATATTTGTTGTGTGTCAGTTCTAAGGATGGCCCAATTTAGATTGGATTTAAAGGGAAGTAAATTGTCAGTTGTATAATTATAAAATTGTACATGTCATCCATGAGGTTATCAAGATTACTTAGAAGTGTTTTGCAATAAATTTGTTGGAATTTCCTAATTAATAAAGGCTCAGTTCCCTCAAGAATGTCTGAGAAAGGCTAGTCAAATAGAGGCAAGGAATTAGTTAAGTATTGGAAAAAACTTGCTTGGATTAGAGTGAGACGGTCAAATATAGTGGAGAGAGCTCTCAAGCCTAAGAGAAGCATTGTATTTTTTCATATTCTTGAATTAATGCAATATACATATAGCAGGTTTTTGAGCTAAGGCTTTCCCCAGATACATCTTTGTTTTGGGTGATTGATTTTTTTTCTCTTTCTTGTTCATGTGATTTTGCGATCGTAATTGGTTTCTGCAATTTGAAAAATAGATTCAAGTATTTTTTTTAGCATATTACAATATCAGTTCAATCTATGTGTATTTTCTACAATTTATTTACAACTACACCAAAATGTGTTGGGCTTACTTATTGAAGAACAAATTTGAAGCTTTTGAAATATTCAATAACTTTCATGCATGGATTGAAATTGATGCACAATATCATATTGGACTATTCGTAATAATAATGGAAAATAATATACTTCAAATGAATTTGAAAACTATCTTCACTAGAATGGGATTAAACATCAAACAACCATGCCTTATATTACTTAGCATATTGGAGTAGTTGAAAGAATGAACAAGATAATTTTAAATATGGTACATTTGATGATTTTTTTCAAGAATGCTAAGCTAGGGTTTTGGGATGATACAATTCTATGTGATATGTATATAAAGAAAATGTTTCCATCTCATGATATCAAAAACAAGAATCTCTATGAAATGTTGTATGGCCACATTCCTTTGGTGAGGTATCTTAGGGTGTTTGATTCCACATGTTATCCCTTCATACCTTAGGAACAGATAAACATACTCAGTTCAAGGATTCACAAATGTATCTTCTTGGGGTACTCAAATACCTCCAAATCATATTGTCTCTATGATGAAGTGAATAAGAATTTTATAACATCTAGAGATGTGATCTTTCCTAAATATTCCAAGACTGACAACATTGTTGAGTGTCAACTTGATCTCTTGGATAGAATCACACATGAAAAGTATTTTCAAGAGTCCATATATTGGATCAATCTGTGGAATCTTCTTTTGAAGCACTCTCTCCCCCACATGAAGCTCCATCCATTGATGACACTTTCAGTGATGTAATTAACAGAATTGGGGGACTAAATATTGATTCAGCCCCATATCATTAAACTAAGCAGCCTAGGCCATCTTGAAAGGTCCTCCAAATTGGCTAAAAAATAAACTCGAAAGTGTTTGTCTTGATGAGGTTGGAAAGAAAGGAACAAGAAGCTCAACCATAAAAAATGGAGGTGATGTAGATGATCTTGATTCACCCATTCATATGGATGTTCCTTATGATTGTGAATTGAATTTGTCTACTGATTTCGAACGAACTTCCTTCAAAGAACATGCTTCTCATAATGAATGGAAAGAAGGAATGCAAAAATATATATGATGCTTTGATAAAGAATGAAACATGGAAGCTAGTTGATCCTCCATAGGGAACCAAACCATATGGATTCAAGTGGGTTTTCAAAAACAAGTAAAAGCAGATGACTCACTTGACAAGCGTAAAGTCAAGCTTGTGGAAAAGGTTTTGCATAGAATGAAGGGGTCAATTATGAGGAAATTTTTTTCCCCATAGCCAAATGGACTACCATCAGGACACTCTTTGCCTTGGCAGCTCAAAACAGTTAGAAAGTCCATCAAATGGATGTAAAAACTTATTTCTTGAATGGATATCTGAAAGAGAATGTTTTTATGTCACAACCAGAAGGATTTGTTGTGAAGGGTCAAGAACACAAAGTATGCAAGCTTGTAAAATCCTTGTATGGTCTCAAGCAAGCATCGCGAGCCTGGTATGATAATTTAACTAAAAATCTTATGACACTCAATTTCAAACATTATCACATTGATGATGCAACTTTGTTTGTCAAGAAAGTTGGAAAAAAAATTGTATATCTTGTGGTGTATGTAGATGATTGACAGTGAATAATGAGAACTACATTGCATCCATAAAGAAAGAACTGAGAATTTTTTTTGAAATGACATATTTGGGCTATGTTCACTACTATCTTGGTATTGAAGTAACTCAACATCCAAAGTTTATACCCTCTCTCAGAAGAAGTACATTAGAGATCTGTTGAACAGGTTTGGCATGGGCAAGTGCAATCCTTTGACTACTCCAATGGAACAGAACTTAAGGCTCACATCCATTGAAGGAAAATAATTTGAGGATGCGAAAAAGTATAGAAAACTCATAGGAAGTCTCAACTACCTTACTAATACCAGACCAAACATTTCGTTTGTTGTTAGAATCCTCTCCAGGCTTATGAAAAAGCCTTGTGAGGGTCATTGGTATGTTGAAAAAAGAGTTCTAAATTACTTGAAGGGAACTCAAGATTTTGGACTCAAGTATACATGGGTGGGTGACTTCAGCTTGATTGTAGACTCTGATTCAAGTTTGATGGATTTAAAGAAATTGGGGTGTCTAATTCAGGCTATGTTATGATTCTTGGACTAGGAGTTGCCTCATGGAGGTCACGCAAACAGTCAGTTCCAACAGATTCCACAATTGAGGCATAATACATGGAAACAATTGAAGTAACGAAGGAAATTGTGTGGCTCAGAAAAATTCTAGAAGATTTGCAAGAGAAGCAAGTACATTCAAATCTTATTTTAATTGAAAACACTTCTGCAATAAATTTGGCCAAGAACCCAAAGTTCCACGATCGAATGAAGCACATAAATACAAAATACCATATTATTCGACATCATGTTGAGGCCAAAACAATCCACCTACAAAAATGTTCCACAAATGAGTAGATTGCATACATCTTCACCAAAGGGCTTAGAAGGGAAAAGTTTGAAATATTCAGAATGATGCTTGGACTCACCAACATCCCTTCAGATTAAGGGGGGGGAATGTTGACACCTAATATTTTGGATTAGGAGAATTATGTAAAAATTGTAAATACAAAAAATAAGGAAGGTGAAGAGACATTGGAATTTGAGTTCCAAGAGTATCCCTTCAATGTATTTTTCAATGATATCTTAATGTAAATAAACAATCACATTCGTGGAGTTACTCCTGGCCTGACAAGAGATAGGAAGGAAACTAATAAATTATTTCACTTTCAAATTTTCCTCATGAATACAAGGCACATACCTCGAGAGGTGAGTAAATTTTCTCATCAGTTCATCCAATATGATCATTTGGCCGAGTTATAATTCATGAAATTCTTTTGCCTTATCATCATAATGTCTTTCAATTGAGTATTTTTCGATGAAAAGCTTTTGAAATTCTTGCCAATTAATATTATTATCTTCCAAATTATGAACAGTTTTAACTTTTAACCACTATAAAGATGATTTTCCCTATAGATAGTATGTAGCTAAGTTAGCCTTAAATTTATTGGAATAATAATGTATCTAAAAATATTGGTTGATATTAAGTAATCATGCCCTTTCCACTTATTCTAACTCAACATCATAGGTTAGATATTTGATTATCCTTGATTCCCCCTACAACTCTATTTTCGGTCTTTTTCCTTGATTATGAGTCATTTTTGTTGAGTTACACTCCTCCATATTCTCATATTTGTCATATTTACTCACATTTACACTATCATGATTCATTCATTCATAGGGCTCTCCTCAATCCTTCTCTTATACTATTGGCTCAATAGTTTTTTCATCTAACCTTTTTATTAAATTATTGATAAGTCTTTCATGTTTAACACTGGATTTTAAAAATTTCTCACTATCTACACGAAGACCAGCTAACTCAGTGTTCAATTCTCCGACTATGTGCATTATCTCCATTGTTGGTAATGAAATTATTCTCTCAAATGTACCCAAATATGCTCTTCCCCTATATCTATTATTGTAGGTGATTTCACTATCACTTTGTCCCCTTCTTCTCCTTTCTATCTCACTCTATGTGTAAAAATAGAGGATTTATTTTGTTTCAAAAACAAATTGTGATTGGGATCATAAGCCACAATGTTGCAACTTATTTCTCTGATAACATTTTTAATGTACCTCATTCCTATTTTTTTAAATAACACATATATGTATAAAGTACCATACCATGAGGAATATCTTCATAGACATTGAAAGTTACTCAAAATTATAAGTTCCATTTGTACCCGTTCCAAAGTAAGAATGAATTAAAAACATTAACAAGTTATCTACCTAATGGTACAAATGGAAGGAGATGTTAGGAGTAAATTATGTATATATATATATATAAATAATTTACTCCTAACATCTCCTTCCATTTGTACCATTAGGTAGATAACTTGTTAATGTTTTTAATTCATTCTTACTTTGTAAGCCTTCATAGGTCATTAGCAGATGGCAAAAGCTTTATTAAAACAATTGGGGTTTTAATATTTTGCAACACCCCCATATTGTCGCATGATTAAGTACATCTATGTAATACCTCCTCACGGCCTTCATGTATATCGAACCTCCATCATTTAATCCTCTAGTGCACATGTTTACCATTTGGCTATATCCCAACCTAACTGGTTCAAACCATCTATGAAAGCTATTATGTTTTAACACTCCTAGATGTGATTTTCTGAGACACTCACTAATCTTAGAATAGTTTTAAATGTATGCAAGCCTCCATTGTGCTCGACATACATGTGATTACGGTTACGTAGGAAAATTGAAGGGTGACATATCACCCCCAACCACGTGAACTAGTAGAGAAGGAACATTACAATCAAACTTGGAAATCGAATGGTGAATAGCTATCCTCCTCGATGGTTAGGGTAACTAGGTCATGAATTTATACTTTGTTGTCGTAATGGTGACAATTCTAGTTCTTTATAGCCATTCTTCGTACAAGGTGGTCACTATACCCAAGTTCCATTCGGTAAGTATCAATTTTTTTTCCTGTATAGGTTCTTTTACTCTTTTTCCCTACTTGCATAGGTTTCAGGCTTCATCCGGTCTGATAGGTTAAATTTTGTTCCAGGATCGAAGTGCCTGCCCTTTGTTACATTTCCTTAAGTAAACTTTTGTACTGTTAACCTCTTTTAATTATTTTATCTAAAACCCTTGATTGTTATTCTTTCAATTTTTACTATTCCAGGCTTTATTACTAAAATATCTCGCTTATGGCTTGCAGGTTGGTACCATTCATTTTCTAAGAAATTTGTTCGAGGAATGCTTCCGGGTACCCACCGCCTTATTTCCTCTCGTTGGATTTTCTACTACAGGTTGTTCCTCAATACGATGAGATTATGCCCATACTTAGCAAAAGTCTCAGTTGGGTTTGAATATACTCGGTTAAATGCCTGAATAAATTATTTACTGTACTGAGATTTTGAGTTTAGTTTTATGTTACCTTTACACTTAAAGTATTTCCATTAATGACCATTCTAGGTCTTCCATGATTGTATGATTATATCTAGATAAGCCTCACTTGAGGATAGGAATGGATTGTTGTTGGTTTTAGTATATAATCTCGCTCACGTTAGTACTTAAATTCAACTGGTAATTGATATTCATCATGAATTGGAATTGTGAAGGTTCTGCTTGGGTTTTTCTTATAAAGATTCTTATAATGAAAATTAATCATTCATTCCTCACCAGATTATGTTCTCTTGGTTTCTTATTTATTTTACACAATCTATTTTTTTTTTATATTATATTGATATTTATTTGTGTGTTGCACCACTTAATGTGATTATGTATTAGACTTCTGGGGTTTTTCATTTTTGTAATTTTATCTCTCTTTTTCTCACACATATATGTATATATGGACGGTCCTAATACATAGAAACATAGTTCAAGACTCCTAGTTTCTAAATTTTTAAACTTCTAAATTTGTCACTTGGCAAGGACTAAGGGTAACCTGGGTGGCTTATCTCAGTGTTAATCCATAACCATGCCTTTATATATATATATATATATAAACATATCTGAAATAGTCACCTAGTTAACAATGTTTCTTATACACAATCATTTTTCGGATAGTTAATCATTACAGAGTTAACCAATTAATAATTATAGAGTTAACCATTTCCCTTTTCAACTAGATACTTACACCCAACAAATACTTGCAATTACTCCTACCATTCTACTAAGGAATATAGTAAATCTTGGCATACATAAGTTAGTAAACATGAGTTGAATTCTTTATCTGCATAGGTAAACGTGAGTTGAATTCTTTATCTATATAGGTCCATTCTTTATCATCCACTAGAACCTCATTTTTTTTTCCAGATTGTCTTTCTCTCTCACAATCTTAATTTCTAAAACATTTTTTTCCACTCATGACATTTCTCTCTAGTCATGGCCATTCAGGTGTTAAGGAAAAAATCATTCCTTACAAAAATGGAAGATTTTTCTTTTTCTATGTCACAATCCTTTATTAAAATATAATTGATTCTGACTATTTCTTAATAGTTGGGAGCCTAACTACTCACATGGTGACTCCCCTTGTATTTTCAAAGATAGCAATAATTAAAAAAAAGTAATGTTCCATTGATAGTAATAAATATTTACAATCTCATACAAATGTTTCAACATTACTTTTAGCTCTTTTAGTCATTTTTCAAGCTTATAAAATCTTAAAAATATAAATAAAAATTAATTTCAGTAAGATATTACACTTCAATGTAAAATATTTGTTTAACTCAAGGAATTATTAAGTGAAATTCACTTGCAAAATTATAAGCACAAGCTCAATAGCATAGTAGACGATAGACTTCCTAAGCTAGCTTTAAATTTCAGCCAAAACCACCTAGGCTTAAACGAGGTTGGTATAAAGACACCAAGGCCTGGTTAAACCATTGGGAGATCAACGAGAATGTTGCATTACAAAACATCAATAACATTAAAAAAATTGTTACTTCTAAGTTCAAAGAAAAAAGGTGGTGTGAGAAAGATCTAGCAGCTAAAAGAAAATTACGATATTATAAGGAGGTCATTGACCCCACCTTAGAAGATCAAAAGTGTCTCTCTGTTTTAACTAGCTCAAAGAAGAAAATTAATACAACCAAGATTAGAACGAACTCTCATGAGCTCCATAGTGAAACAAGTCGTTGGACAGTTCCTAAAACACCATGGTTGGAAAGGATGCCATCTCTGTGAGAATATGAACATCGAGGATGAAAATCATTTCCTCTTAGAGTGCCCTGCGTACAACCACATTAGAGCTCAATTTCATAATCTTTGTTGCAATACTGACCTTCTTAGCCTTTTAAGATGTCAAAATTATAGTGAGCTCAGGAAGCTTCTGTCCAAGCTTTTTGCGCCAGGACCTGGAGGTATCACGTTGAACTGCGCGTGAGCTGGATCGAGGATCCCGTCATGGACTTTAATGGCAGAGTAGGGAACAGCGCTGAGGCGCTCGTGGAAGGAGGCTAAGATCTGCGTTGAATGTGTGGACAGCAAGCACCATTGTCTTTTAATGCTGGTTTACTGCGAAACAAAGAAGCCGCGTTCATATCTTTGAGGGCCGCAATGTGAGTCAACAATTAATGCGTAGAACACATCCAGTGTCTGCACGTCAAAGTCGATGGTAGCAGTGAGAAGGTTCAAGAAGCTGCATTTGATTGCAGCGTTCAGTGTTGGAGCTGTGAGCTGGCAGCGTTCAGTCAATGGTCGAGCTGTGTAAAACCTTTGCAAGGTTGATTCACTACATTCAAAGCCGTGGCTGTGTAAGCTGTTGTGTTAGTGTTAATACATAGATCCGTGAGCTGTGAATGCCGAGAGGCCATGAGGCTGGATCTGCTGACTGCGACTATGAGTTGGAATGCTGTGAACTTGAGCTGACGGTGATTGCCACTCATCTGCATGGACTATGAGACCATTCTGTGCAAACCAGACCTGCAAGAGAATACGAATGTTGTTGGATACATAACTACTGTGAGTTGGAAGCAACGCCGTGGAGGTTGAGTGGAGGTTCAGTTTCGTTTGTAGGCGAGTAGATCAAGTGGGAACCATAATCGGTGATTGTCGCGATGTAGATGAGGAGTTGCTGCCTGTAAATTAATTGCCACGGTATTTTTTTGAAGGGGGTTGAAGATCTGCATGGAAGAAGCTACTGCACGGTGGAGAAGAGGTAAAATCTCGATTTTTAGCACATTTATGGAATCCAATTAATTAATAATTGCATGTTTGTAAAAGGGAATTTTATCAAATTCTTAATTTGATTAAAGAGGCAATTAAGGATCCATAGAGAGCTGTGTGAAGTTAAATTAAACATGGCAAAAACACAAAGTGCTCGATTTGAGATCGAGAAGTTCAATGGGAAAAACAACTTCGAGATTTGGAAAGTTAAGATGCATGATCTACTCATATAACAAGGTGTGGCAAAGGAGCTTTTGGGAAAATCAAAACAACCTTACACCATGATAGATGACGAATGGAGTGACATCGATGACAGAGAACTAAGCGGCATTCGATTGTGTTTGGCGGATGATGTTTTGTTTAACATCGTGTCAAAGAAAATTGTTGTTGTACATGAAAAAATTCTTATCCAATAGGATTCTTCTGAAGAGACAATTGTACAGCTTGCAAATGAAGGAAGGTATATCAATAACTGATCATTTGAATACATTTAATATTCTTCTGGTGCAGTTAGATAGTATAGATGTAAAATTTGATTCAGAAGATAAAGCTGTAACTTTATTATGCTCGTTGCCTGAGTCATGGGATCATTTTGTTACTTCTATAAGTCTTAGTTCATCAGAAACCCTTGAATTTGATGATGTTTTTGGAGCTTTGTTATCTGAAGAAACAAGGAAAAGGTCAAATTTAGAAACCTCTACATCAAAAGAAATGTTGGTTAGAGGTCGTTCTAAAGAAAGACGCTTCAATAAGTAGAACAACTCACGGTCAAAATTGAAAGGGAAGAAGAGTAAGGTAAAATGTTGATTTTGTGGAAAATAAGGACATTTGAAGAAGGACTGTTGGAAGAGAAAGAAAACATCCAAAGGAGACTCTTCGACAGAAAAGAAAGAAGCAAACACGACAGATACAGGTTCGGCATCCGGTTCAAGTATGAGTGATGAAGTGTTATCAGTTAGTTCGTCTAATCATGATCAACATTGATTGTTAGATTCTGGTGTGTCAAATCACATGTGAATTCATACAGAGTGGTTTAAATCTTATAAATCAATCAATGATGGAGTGGTTTACATGGAAATGATGTCTCATGTAATATTGTGGGAATTGGTAGCATCCAGATTAAAATGTTTGATGGGAGAAATAAAATATTAACTGATGTAAGACACGTGCCTGAACTCAGAAAAAACCTCATTTCTCTAGGAGTGCTAGACATAAATGGATATAAAACCTTTATTCAAGGTGGAGTAATGAAAGTTTATAAAGGAATTTTACCAGTAATGAAAGCAAATAAGGTTGGAAATATTTTTCAGTTAGAATGAAGAACAAATTCAGATCATGCTTCTATAGTATCTAAAAACAACAGTAATTCTATTCGTCTATGGCATCAACGGTTGAGCCATATGAGCGAAAAAGGATTAAAAAATTTATCTAATTGTAAGTTACTTCCTAGTTTAAAATCTTCTAAGTTAGATTTATGTAAACATTGTCTATATGGGAAACAAAGCAAGCAGAAGTTTAAAACTGGAAAACATACTAGTAAGGGAATCCTTGATTATATCCATTCTAATGTTTGGGGTCCATCTCCTACAACCTCATATGGAGGATCGTCATATTTTGTATATTTTATTGATGATTTCTCTAGAAAAGTGTGGGTCTATATATTAAAGAAAAAGTTTGATGTATTAACAGTTTTCAAACAGTTTAGAGCATTAGTAGAAAACATCACTGGAAGAACCATTAAATTTTTAAGAACTGACAATGGTGGTGATTTTACTTCAAATGAATTTGATAATTATTGCAAGGATGTTGGGATCGAAAGACATAAAACTACTGTATATACTCCTCAACAAAATGGAGTTGTTGAATGCATAAACATGACTCTTTTAGAGAGAGCAAGAAGTATGCTTAGTAACGTCAATTTGCAGAAGGAACTATGGATAGAAGCAGTATCTACGGCTTGTTATTTGATAGATCGATCACCATCAACTGCAATAGGATGCAAATTACTCAAGAGGTATGGAAAGGTCATCCTTGTGATTATTCTAAACTGAAAGTTTTTGGTTGTGATGCACATGCTCTAATTCTGAAACATCAACGTTCTAAATTAGATCCTAAATAAAATATATATATCTTTGTTCGATATGGTCATGGGACTAAGGGATACAGGTTGTGGGATCCTACTACTCACAAGATCATCATTAACAGAGATGTTAAATTCAATGAATCTTCTCTCGATAATCCAGATGTAGATGATAAATTGAAACAAGATAATGTATCTAAGTTTCAACATATTCAGTTTGAAACCAGTTCAAATACTGATGATAGTCCAGATAAACAAGTTTCAAATGCAGATCATGAACATGTTTTAGATGCAGATCATGAAGAAGTTCCTACAGATAATAATCAGCAAATTGTGGAAGAACCAGAAACATCTTTAGGGAGGTCCATGAGAATCAGACGTCCTCCTAAAAGGTATGATGATTATGTTACTTCAGTTGCTTTAACTGCTAATGATGATGAACCTTTGTGCTATCAGGAAGCTGTAGAAGGTTCTAACAGTTATACGTGGAAAGAAGCTATGAAGGATGAGATGAAGGCATTAGACAAGAATGCCACGTGGGATCTAGTAGAACTTCCTAAAGATAGGAAAACTGTGGGATGTAAATGGGTTTACAAATTGAAAAAGGGTGTTGATGATAAAGAATACAGGTACAAAGCGAGGCTCGTTGTGAAAGGTTTCTCTCAAAAAGCAGGAATTGAATTTCATGAGATATTTTCACCAGTTGTAAAAATTGTTTCAATTCAGATTGTGTTAGCATTGGTTGCTTTACTTGATTTACTTGATTTAGAATTACAGCAACTAGATGTTAAAACTGCATTTTTACATGGAGATCTAGATGAAGAGATTTATATGGAACAACCTGAAGTGTTTGTTCAAAATCGCAAAAATAAATTTGTCTGCAGACTCAAGAAATCATTGTATGGTCTGAAGCAGTCACCTCGACAATGCTACAAGAAATTTGATTCTTTCATGATGAGTCAAAATTATATAAGAAGTGAATATGATCATTGTGTTTACTTTAAGAAATTGAGTAATGGCATGTTCATTATCTTAGTGTTATATGTTGACGATATGCTTTTTGTAATCAAAAGCATAAGTGAGATCAACAGGTTAAAGACTCAGATGGCTAGGATGTTTGATATGAAAGATCTAGGAGCAGTAAGACAAATTTTGGGCATGGAGATTTTCAGAGATAGGAGCAATGGTAAGCTGTGGTTATCACAATAGAAGTATATTGAGAAAATACTCTTGAGGTTTGGTATGAACAATGTGAAGCCTATTTCAGTCCCTTTAGCTTCCCATTTTAAGCTTTCTTCAAGTTTATGTCCTAACACAAATGAAGAAAAGGAATATATGTCTCAAATTCCATATGCCAATGTAGTAGGTTGTTTTATGTATGCGATGGTTTGTACACGACCAGATATTTCACATGCAATTGAAGTTGTCAGAGGGTATATGGCAAATCGAGGAAAAGAACACTGGTCAGTAGTGAAATGGGTGCTTTGGTATCTTAGAGGCACAAGTGATTATTGTATCACTTATAACAGAAGTAGTGAATTTGTTTGCGGATATGTTGATTCCAATTTTGCAGGTGATTTGGATAAGAGAAGGTCAACTTCAGGATATGTCTTTACTCTTGCAGGTGGAGCTATAAGTTGGATGTCAAAGCTACAAAACATTGTTGCTTTATCCACTACTGAAGCAGAATACATAGCTGCTTCACGTGCTTGCAAAGAAGCGGTTTGGTTGAAAGGTTTGTTTGGTGAGTTTGGTAGGTTGCAGGACAACATAAAGTTATTTTGTGATAGTCAAAGTGCAATTCACTTGGCTAAAAATCTGGCCTATCATAGTAAATCAAAGCATATACCTATCAAGTAACATTTTGTAAGACAGGTTATCACTAAATGGAGAGTCTCTCTTGAAAAATTGCATACAAAGGAAAACTGTGCAGACATGTTCATGAAACCAGTTTTATTAGAGAAGCTATGATGGTGTCTGGCTTCTCTTGGCTTGCAGAAAAGATAAAAATAATAATGGAACAGGGTATCAAGCTAATTGTTGTCAAGGTGGAGATGGTTGAGATTTCTAATAATAATTTGGAGAAAATCTCATAAATATGACAACAATGGGATTTGTTGCTAAATTGACTACATCTAATCCTGATGTGGAGTTATTGCATCCTATTTTGTTGTGATTGAATTTATGATTCAGTTTCTTCTCCCAGCTATAAAATGTAAGCCCGTAGAGGTTTCTGACCATGAGGGATGTGAGGTGAGTGGAAGAGAAGTGCAGATGAGTAATTCTATTTTTGTATTCTTCTGTTGATGAATGAGATTGCTGATGCATCTGTTTGGTGGACGTAGCCCAGTTTGGTTGGGTGAACCACGTTAAATCTGTTGTCTTCATGTTTTATTGCTGTGTGTGATTAATTTTTTTTTCATTGCTTGACTCTAACACAAATTAAATAACTCTTTTCTTTAGGTCGAATAGACCAAGATTGGTCTCAGTGGACGTTAACCATCATCATCATCATCATATATTGAATTTATTATCAAATAAAATATTAAATATTGGATTTTTATAAATTAATTTATTATTTCAAATTATATATTGAAAATAAAAAATAAATATTTCTATTTAAATAGAAACAAGTATTTTTAAATAGAAATATTTATTTTTTTATTTTCAATATATAATTTGAGATTATATATATATATATATATATATATATATAGTCTTTTTTAAGAGTGACTTTTTGGAGTTTGGCTAGAATCCAACTAAAAAATTTATGGTCAAATATTAATTTGTGTTTAAACAGTTTTTTAACTATATATTAATTCAACACCTTTAAAAAAATTCATTTATCAAACTTATAATTTCAATGAATGAAAAACTTTCCAAAAATTTATATATATATATAAAATATTTTTAATACTTACCTGGACAATATATGAAAATATTCAAATCATTAATATACATTTAAATGTTAGTATCTTGGAATTATTAAGATATATTTATATTATATGATAAATATTTTCTGATTCAAAATTATTTGACACCATGGAGAACTTGTTGTCATCATAGCTAATTAATTTTCTAACCTAAATTATTATTACAATAATAATTTAAAATTTTAATAACAAAAAAACCTATATATGTTCAATATTTTTTTATTAAATTAAAATAAAATTATGTTAAATTTATATTTTTATTAAAAACTAAAACTTGAAATAACCTTGAATTCAATATTGATTCGCAGAAGCTATGATTAAGCGGATAGAATATACCATAGAAATATTACAAGAGCAAGGCAAAATCAGGGGTCATGGAGCGGAAAGTATCAAAAATTTTATATTTTATTGATTTTAAATTTTATTGGTTGATTTTAAGTATGAGTGAAGTTATATAAATTAAATTGTGGATAAATATCTATATTAATGTTAATGTTTTAGGTGAGTTTCAGTTCTCAGTCTTATAGTTTTTTTGGCTGGCACATTTATCCTTTCAAAGAAAAATATGATGTTAATATGTGCTCTTAATGTCAATTGGAAATCTCTATTACGTTTATATGATGTATTTCTTTTTTTTTCTTTTTTTCTTTTTGCCTCTAGGGAATTACTCGGGTGGTTTTCCCATTTTTTGCGAAAGACTTAGATAATTTCGCTATGTTTCTCACTTTTGTTGATTTTTTTTTTAGTTTTTGCAAATTAGTGTTTGCAGAAGAAGTGGAGATTTTGGGTGGGTTTCTAACTACTTGTAGGGTATAGCTCCATGTAACTCTTACTATTGGTTCTTAAAGTGAATTGTAATTATATGAGTAGTCGAATATAATTTGATTACATTGTGCATATTGCTTGTTATTATTGGATGTTATTCTGATGTTATTGTGGTTTGGTTTGGTTTCATTGCAATCTTTTCTAATGCAAATTTTATGAGAATCGCTGAGAGTGCCATATCTGTGTATTTTAGTCACAAAATGGTGGGTGACAGGAAAGTTTGTTTCTTGTTTTTATCTTAATTGCAATTGACTTTGTGCCAATTTTTTCTATATGCCTTGATTTCCATCAAGATGCTTGTAGTTCTTGAATTTCTTTAGTCATCATGTTTGTTTTGTTTATTTTCTGGTTAGTAATGTGTTTGCATCTTTTGTTGTTGGGCGTTTATGGGATTGAATGAGCTGAGGAAGGTTGGATACAAAACTTCGTGAGACTTAGGTGAGGTTATTCTAGTGGGTTGTCTTGTGAGAAGGTTTTGTTTGAGATGGATCTTTTTTTTCTTAACATGCAAGTCTCCTTGGTGCTTGCATGCGAGTGTGCCTCACATGTTTTTCCCCATGAAGGTTTCCTACATAATGGATTTTTTCTACTTATCAAAAGATGGTATGAAGCGAACAAAGTTCCTTCTCAAGTTAAAATACTCCAGAACACTTGGAATACAAATTTATCCATGAGGATACAAATATTATATTATAAAAGGTATGAAGAATGAGATATGAGATGATTGAATGTTACAAATGAGGCCTGATTATATACCTAGACAGGTGCCTCTTCACAAAAGGTCATGTCTTATCAGACATGGTCTTTCAACCTAATTACTAATTTAACTAATTAATCATTATTTATACTATTTTATTCATTACATTTCCTTTCCCTCAAAAATCTTTGTCCTCAAAGCTTGTCGATGAAAGGCCTCGATTTCGTTTCCTGCTATGAACATCTTCTCGTCTCGGGGCAATCATCCTTGTCGATACAATTTGATATGATCCTCTAAGTGACAAACAAAACTATCACACTGAGAATGGATCGGACCATCCTAAATCAATCTTCTGTGGAATCTTATAATGAATGGAAACTTGGGATGATTCATTAGTATTCTTCGGAATATCATCTTGTTTCTATTCTGAATACATAGCTTGGTTGAATTGTCTGCTCCCGAGATTTGGAAGTTGATAGGCAACCTTTTTGGTTTGAATTCTTTGATTTTCTTCTAGAGAGGATGTTATTGAGTTGGTTACATAACCTTCATGTAGACTGTTCCTCGTCTGAATTGCAACATCGAATTTTGTACGTTTTGCAACTTGCTTGTCTTCTTCTTGAGTTGTGACATTTACTGGTTGAATGTTCATTTTTTCTTCAACTTGAACTTCTACATTTGTCGGTTTTGATGATTCTTTTTCGACAAGTTGTTGCACCTTTTTCTAACAAATTCTTGTCCTTTTTCAGCTTCTTAATTTGCAATAGTAATTTTTCATTATGGTCCTCAAGGCGAGCAAATTTTTCATTCTTGTTAGTGGTGATTTTGTCAACTTCCTTTTGCATATTTTGGATCACCTTTTTACCTTCTTGAGAAATTACTTTTGGAATTTCTTGAATATCTTTAGGTGTCACTGAATTTGGTTTTAAGTTAAAGTCCTGTAGCGTTATTTTCTTCTTTTTGTGGGAGAATGTTAAAAACTTCATTTTTGTATTAAGGATGAATGACCCTAGTGATTCCATCCAGAGCAAACCCAGAACTATATCACTATTATTGGAAAATAAGATTTTAACTGTGAATTGCGAGACAAAGGAATACTCCCCAATACTTAGGTGTAAATTTGCTATGTTGTATTGTTTGTCATTTTCATTAAATGAATTTGCTTTAGTTATATTTGATTCAGGGATCACTAATTGGCTAGCACATTTGGTACTAACATAATTATTCTTTCGAGTAAAATCGATAGATATGATAACCTCTTTTCTCGCAAGTGACCCTTTGATTTCAATTAGCGCATCGACACACATACTATATTTTTTTGGAAATCTTCCCTCCTTTAGTTCTGTTTTGGATGCCATTTTTTCAAGATAACTTCGGGCTTTTTTTCTTTTTTTTTTAAGTGACCCTTCTTAATATTTATAATAAAATATTATTATTTTCCTTTTTATATTTTAAATAATGGATATAACCTTCAAACTTTTATTACTCCTTTGGTCTTTGGTAATGAATCCTTCACTAATATTCTTTTTTTTTTAAGAGGCTCAAATTCTTTTATATATGTATATATTCCTTTTTTAAATAAAATCTTTAGAATATAATGATTTATCTCCTTTTCCAATTTTTCAATACTTAAACCTTTAATAATATTTCTTTCCTTTTATTTACCTTCAACTTTAATAATGACTCCTTAATAATATTTTTTCCTTTCGTTTTTTTTTTTTTTTTAAATTACTTCCTTAAATATAGTCTTCCTTTAGTGATGAGTTCTTTGAGTAAGTAAATCCTAGTTTTATTTATTATTTTTATTTATAATTTTTTTTTTCAACAAATTATTTTTTTAACTCTTTTTTTTTGTTCTGAAAAGTTACAACCCTAGTGAAACGTAGCTATTCACCTATATTCACCTATCAACTATATATCCACTTATGTGTATTTGACTCTCGGTTAAATTTCTCCACGTAAAAGTAAACTTACCATTCATACAAAGATATTTTTTATTCCTTTTGTTCTTATTTTACCTTGAAAATACCATGGGCAATTACCATGGGCTTCTAAAACCACGAGCTTGTAAACCACTTAAAGAATAATCGAAATAACCTTATCTACTCTTCCTTCTTTGTTTTTCCTTTTTATTTCTAAATTGTCTTCGTATGTACGTATATGTACTTCTTTATATATATCTCTTTTTTTGTTTTTGTTTTACTTATATATATATATATATATATATATATATATATATATATATATATATATATATTTGACTCGATATATATTTCTTTTTCTTCTTTTTTTCAAAAATTTCTCTTTTTTTTCTTCAAATTTTTAATTTTGGCCAAAGGCCTACTGGTGAAATTTCTTCAAATTTTTAATTCTGACCAAAGGCCTACTAGTGAAATTTCTTCAAATTTTTTAATTCTGGCCAAAGGCCTACAGGTGAAAATGGAGAAAATCTAAGACTAGTAGCGAAACGCTTCGACGACAACAATTTTGACGAATTTTTGATGGCCAAAGGCCTGGACCGAGGGGCATAGCTTTGTGCAGTGATGAGTGGCCAGAAGATCGAACTGCTCTGAAACCAAATGAAGAAAACAAAGTTCCTTCTCAAGTTAAATACTCCAGAACACTTGGAATAAAAATATATCCATGAGGATACAAATATTATATTATAAAAGGTATGAAGAATGAGATATGAGATGATTGAATGTTACAAATGAGGCCTGATTATATACCTAGACAGGTGCCTCTTCACGAAAGGTCATGTCTTATCAGACATGGCCTTTCAACCTAATTACTAATTTAACTAATTAATCATTATTTATACTATTTTATTCATTACATGGTATGGTTGTAATCGTTAGTTCTCGAGCTTGTAATTTTCTGTTTTTAGGATTCTATGGTGATTTGTATCATTTGCGTTAATCCCATATATAGTAAGTCCCAAGATACTGGATACAAGTTCCTCGGAACTTCGATACAGTTGTGCCTCAAGGTTTTCATCCGATCAGGTTTCCTGTGGGAAGTGCGTCTGTAATCATTCATTTTTTAGGTTATAGTGATCTAGATCTTGGGATTTTTAGATTTTGTGAGTATTCACATCACTTCATCGAGTTGAATCAAGTGCCTATGGATTTTTCGTTCGTCAAATGTTTATTTTTTGGTTGGGACTATGTTTGCATCTTAGAAATTGGGCATATACTGGATATAATGAATCCGGGAATGTCAGTGCATGGTTGCCAAGAACTTGGGGTACAAATGTGCTAGTGGGTTCTCTTTCTAGTAGGTTTTGTTCAAGATGATTTTTTTCTCGTCAACATGCAGGTCTCCATGGTGCTTGCGTACGGGTGTGCCCCATCAGTTTTGTGTGGGAAGGTTTTCTGTGGAATGGAATTATTCTCCTTAAATCTCAAGATAAATTTTTTGTTTCATTAATCCATTTTCCAAAATATTGTCATTGTTGTTATGTCGATTAAGTGCTTCATAATTAAGATGCATTTATTGATTCGTTACAATATTTTTTATATTCCTATGTTGTCTTTTGTTTGTTGTGCTTTTATTTCTTGAAGTTCATTCTCACAGAGCCAAGAACTAAAGAGTTATTTTTTTGAACAAGTTGTCCAATTTTTTCAATGTGATCACTTATATAATTTGCACGAATAAGTTCGGGGATCCCAGATATAGACTACCTAAAGCCTCAATACAATTTTTCCCCAACATTTTCCTCTGGGAAGATTTCCTTCTGGAAGCACAGGAACGACAAGTGAAAATAACTTTCCTCTTAGATGAAATTGTGCTCCTTAATTCTTGGGATATTTTGTTTCAGTGACAATGGAGCTTTTTGTTTTGGGAGTATTCTTCAACACTGAAGCTTCTCACTATTGAATAATGTACATTTAATTTAATTTTGGAGAATTAATGGAATTTTTACTACTCAACTAGTGGTATTGTTGTAATTGTTCATTTTCGAGCTTGTATTTGTGTGTGTAACATACACCTCCCCTCACATCTACCCAAGTAATCGACCAACCAGGGTAAACATGAGCTCAGGGCAGTTAAGAGAAGAATCAAACTCCTTGGTGACTTTAAGGAAGCGGAATCGACAGAAAAAAATAACACAGATTCTCTGCACCTGCTACAAGCCACCCAGAGGTTGTTCCAGTCATCAAGCTAACATGTCCTTGGGTCCCACTGACTTTTTCTGAATAAAACCCCTAGAATATCCCTTGATATGGGCAAGGGTACACCTGGGAGCCTCTTGATGCTCCCACAACATATGCATGGGTGTGTCTAGGGACTCAATTTCCCAGATCTATGCCTGTGCCTGTATCTACGGGATTTAATGCACTTTTTAAGCCCATAATCCTGGACACTGCCCAAAACTTCCTGTAGGCTTCAAAATCCATCAAACATATGATGAAAATGCCAAATAACCAAAAACTAACTCCATGAATAATCTTGATCATCCCCAACCAAGACTGACATTCTTTCAAACACTTGGCATGAATGAAATAAATAGATATATGATACAAGACAGAATATGAATGACCGAAAGCTCTTATGATACATTACAAGAAGGATCAGCACCATATTCCTTGAATTGATATGACATAAATTAGGTCTTGCATCCAATATATTAACATTTACAAGTAAATACATGAAATAACCATGAAATGAACTAGTCTTTAACGATGTTTATAACCAACATAAAACCATGGAAATAACAGTGAGATATCAGCCATTAAATCCACACATTAATAAGAACAAATTAATTTGAACTTAACTTTCATTATACATAGGAAACAACCGACTAGATTTGGGACTTCCACATACCACCCAACCATAGACATGGTCGGGACAAATCCCTCTTCAACCAGTCACCCCCTTTTCCATATTCCAAGCATGAATGGGGGATCTCATGGATAAGCTAATCCAAAGACAACCAAGGGAATCGATAAGTTAAACCACCTCCACCCTCACCATATTGTGATCACACCAAAACCTGTGCTATGATCACAAAACTGAACCTAACTTGGAATTCCATATGAAATCAATCACTATCCTTGAGGATTTTTTGTCTCCCTATCTCCCAGGATTTATTTCAATCCAATCCTAGATCATAAGCCCTAAATCGATACACCACCCTTAGGCTTTACCGTGTATCCTGACAAAACTGATCAAGGGATTCATCTTGGAATAACATACTACTCATGGAGCTTTATAACTTAGCTTGATGCAGTATTTAAAATGAATTACCTTCTCAAAGAAAAAACCATGATAACATGACCATATAACATCCATACCGCTTATTGGAGATTTATAACTTAGATCATGGTGGTATTTACATCCACATATGTATGTACATATACCAAAAAATCACAAAAACATATAGCAAGCATATACCAAACACCATACAAACACTTCTTTGCCTCAACTAACAAACAATGAAGAATACATGGCCCACATTTGATCCTCCATCTCCCATGTAGCTTCATCGGGCCGAAAGTGCTTCCACTACACTTTAAATTGCTCGATGGCTGTGTTCCTAAGCATGAGCTACTTCTGCTACAATATGAACCAAGGTTTTGACTGCAATTCTCCTTCTTACTCCACCTAAAATACAGACGAATAAATAACATGATCAACATCCTTTATATACATTTTAATTAATGAAACATGAAACACATCATGGAATTTCACTATTGGAGGCAGTGAAAGTGGATAGGCCTATGGTCCAAACCTATAAAGGATATCAAAAGGCCCACAATACCGTGGTGAAAAATTTGCACATGATTTGATCCTCAAGGATCTCTTCTTAGGCTTGATGCGCAAATAAAAATGCTGCCCAACCTAAAACTCCTTAAATACCATGTGTTGGTCTACATAACTCTTCCGTCTATCCTATGCTACCTTTAGATTATTTTTTATAACCTTCAAATCATGTTCCATGTCTTCCAACATATCCCATCCAATAAAAATCGGGTTAACTATATCACTCCAACTGATGGAGGTATTGCAACTCTTCCGATATAGTGCCTTAAAGGGACTCATCCCCAATGATTCCTGATAGCCATTGATGTATAAAAAATAAACCATTGGTAGATACTCTTCCCATTTCCATTGCTGGTGCATCAAATACATTCTCAAAATCTCCTCCAAGATCATGCTAACCCTCTTAGCCTATAAACGTGTGTGGATGATAAGATGCATTGAAGTCTAAGTCTGTGCCCAAAAGTGCAAACAACTACTTCCAAAACTTGGAAGTGAAATTTTCATCCCTGTCTGGCATAATATTCTTTGGAACACCATGCAATATGACCACATCTCTAATGAACACCTGTGCTACATTTCTCACTAAATACATGGACCTCACTTGAATGAAGTGTGAAACCTTTGTCAAATTGCCCAAAATAACCATGATAAAATCATGTTGTCTCACTTTCCTCATAACCTTGTGATAAAGTAAATGGAAATGACCTCCCATTTGCATTCTGGAGTCACAATAGGCTGTCGTAGACCACCAGGATTCCTACACTCTTCCTTTACGTGCTAGAAGTCCAAACATATAGCCACAAACTCTGCCACATCTTTCCTCAGATTCGGCCAATAAGAGAACCTATTTATTGCAGTCAATGTATTCTAATAGCATGGGTGACCTGAATATGGTTTCACATGAAACTCCCTTAAGGTCAACTTCTTGAGCTCACTACTGTATGGAACATATATCCTATCTCTAAACCTAACCAATCCATATGTCGTGAGACAATAGTCCACATCATGTACACTTGTAACTGTACCTATACCTATATCTATACTTGTACTCTACTGCAACCTATACCTAAGCTCCATATATCTGACATCCTAGATAAATGTATTTTGGATTAATCAAATTATTATGAATTGGTCATAATAATGCGACTAATTCGAAAGACATTTTTCTACTTTATGGATCAAAAAATTCTTAGATCTAACATATGAAATCCTACCAAACGCCTGGAAGATCCTATCTTGTAAATTTGTCCCATAGGAGTTCATAACTGCTATGTGATATACCTATACCCACCTGCTAAGAGAATTTGCAACCCTTTTCTCTTTACTTTTGATGTATTTGATCTCAAATTCAAACTCATTGATCGTAGCCAACCATATAACTTCCCTGGCATTCAAATTTAACTGGTAAAACAAGTACCTCAACCCACTGTGATCACTCATCTGTGCAAACCTCCTGCCAAGAAGAGAGTGCCTCCACTTCTTCAATGCATGTATGATTACTGCCAGCTAAGGATCATGCATTAGATAGTTTTGTTCGTGTTCATTCATTTTTCGTTACTCGTAGCATACCACTTGTCCATCCTACATAAGGACTCCACCAAGCGCTCTCTTGCAAGCATATGTACATACTACAAATTATTTGTTAGGATCTACAATATTTAACATTGGAGCATGTGTTAATAAATTCTTAAGCTTCTTAAAGCTGGTCTCGCACTCATTCTTCCACTCAAAATTATTACCTTTCCTCTGCAATGATGTAATCAGATAAGAAATATGTGATAATTTCATGATGAACCTCCTGTCATAGCCTACAAATCCCATATATCTAACCTCATCTACACTTCTAGGAGTTTACCACTCCATGATATCTCATACTTTCTTTTGATCTTCCATTATTCCCTCCTTGGATACAACATGTTCAATGTAATTTACCTCTGTCTGAAAGAAAATACATTTTTTGAGCTAAGCATACAACTGATGCTCTCTTAGAAATCCCAAAACTACTGCCAAATTCTCGACATGCTCTTCCTCGTTTTTAGAATATACCAATATATCATCAATGAAGACAATGACAAACTTGTCCAAATAAGGATGCAACACATTTTTCATCAAGAACATAAATGTAGCTGGAGAATTAGTCAACACGAATGGAAATACAATAAACTCATAATGCCCATACCTGGTTCGGAAAGTTGTCTTGTAGATGTCCTCTTCCTTGATGCGTACCTAATGAAATCCTGATCTCAAGTTGATCTTAGAAAACATTTGTTCTCCCTTCAGTTGATCAAACAAATCATCAATCCTTGGTAATGGGTACCTGTTCTTAATGGTCAATTTGTTCAACTATCTATAATCAATGCACAAATATATGAGAGTTCCATCCTTATTCTTTAAAAACAACACTGGTGCGCCCCAAGGTGATACACTTGGCCTAATGTATCCCTTATCAATCATCTCAGTCATACAAAAATTTAAATCTACCAACTAAGGTGTGCTCTTCCTGTAAGGTGCATTTGATGTTGGTGCTACCCCTGGTATAAACTCAATATAAAATTCTACTTCCCTGTGAGGTGGCAACTACGAAATGTCTAATGGAAACGCATCTTGAAACTATTGCAGAACTAGATACCTGCTAAAATAATATACATCCTCCAATTCCTTACCTTTGTCGCTAGAGATATGTATTGAAAATAATGCAAACCCTTTCCTACAACTACGCTTGGCCGACATCATTGTCACCATCCTAACTAATGTGGTTTTCTTCTTTCCCTATAAGACTCTTGGTTCCACATTTTCATCCAAACAATCAATGGGATTTTCATAACAATCCACCTTGGAACTGTTAAGATATATCTAATCCATACCCAATAGCATGCTATATGATCCCAATTGAAATATGTTCAAGTGTGTTGTTGTACGCATACCATTCAACTCAAATGCACAAGCTCTTACCCAATGATGAACTATTTTCTTTGTACATGTAGGAAACTTCATTAACCAATATTATGCATGCATTTCTTTTCTCAAACAACACATATACACCAGGTCAGGATTAATATAAATATAATTAGATCCAATATCAATCAAAATAGAAACAACTTGATTACAAATATTACCTCCCATCTCAATGATTAAAACTTGATTATCTGCTGTCTGAAATCCACAGTTGCATAAATCCGAGGAATATTATGACCAACATCCCCAACTGTCTGCGCCTCCTGTGCACTATAGATATAGGGTATACAACCTTGATACTGCAGAAAATCCCTCTTATGATGATTATTTCCATATATCCAACACTACAACGATGCTCTACCATAACCTTTAGTCTGCTGCTCTCCAGTTCCCTTCCCAGTTGTATTTAACTTCTTGTAATGAACCAAATTTTCTTTCTCACTTAAATCTTGCAGTATTTCTTGCTTTGGTGTTCATCTTCCCTTAGCTTTCTCATTTCCTTTCAAATCATGCTTAGGCTCTACTTTGCATTTTAACTCCTCATAACAATGCTTCAGCTTTCAAGTGGCCTTCGCCAATGATCTAGGCTCACCGAACTCAATCCGGTATCTATAGGCTACTATCAAACCAATGATGAATCTCTGGAACTTAGCCTTCTCCTCCTTGAGGTAAGGGACATATATCAACAACTCCAAAAGCCTCCTAGTATACTCATCATCTTTCATTGAACCCATCTGAAACTCATAAAATTCCTTAGCTATAGCATCATAGTACCTCTCTGGAAGATACTTCTTCCAAATTAACCTCTCGAACTCACTCCAAGTCAGTTCCTCTTCATAAATACCCCTGACATTCTTCACATCTTCCCAATAAATGTCTTCTTTACCTTTGAGGCAGAATGTAGCTATTATGGCTTTCGTGTTTTTTGAATAATCATGCAATCTTAATAGTTTCCTCATAGTAAGAAACCATGCCTCTACATCGTGTGGTTTAATCATCTCTCTGTCAAAGGTAGGTGTATTTTCTTTCTTAAACTCATCTAGAAAATACCCCCTATTACTCCTCTTGTAAGGATGGTAATGATGAAAATCATAATGCCTATCAGAACTAGAACTAGAATAGTTTTTCCTGTGTCTATCACCTCTCCTCTCCAGAATGTCCAAGAATATTCAATTTCTAATTGTGTCATCTCTATTTGATCTATGACCACCAGGAGAAATAGTTCCATATGCCCCATTAATTCCATCCTACTGTCCATAACTGATCCGAAGTGGCCCCTGTCATTGCAAATCTGAAAAAATTTGAACGACTACTGCATTTACTTCTACTTGCTTTTCCTCTGCTTGTATGATTTTGTCATTGTTTTCCTTACCACTCCTTATCTCTTCCTTCAAAATTTTCAGTGTACCTGCTAAACAATATGAGTTCCCAACACCATGCTGCTCATCGGATTCATAAGGAGAATATGTTTTTTATACCATATTGCTAGCCATGTCTGATTTCTTCCTGCAAGGCATCTCATGTCACCTTAAACCAAATCACAATAAACCAAGGTACCTTGGCATAATTTAGGGAGGATATCTCATATGAAAGATCAAGAAATCAATGTAATACATGTATAAACATACTCATAACAACATATAGACTTGTAACAAATGGTATACCAACACATAAAAGTCATTCTAGTTAGAGTACAATCATCAATCCATGACCACATCAAATACACTCCATGCCCTCATGCATGACTACCTCAACCATACCACTGCACATTAGAAAACATGTAAGTACCTGACATGTATAACTAATCATATGCTCATGAAAACACATTTAAAAAAATCATCAACCCTTCCATGGTGACATCATTGCTGCCATTACCAATACCATGTAGACACAACAAGTAAATAGACCACCAACATGAGAAACACATGCACGACTGACACAAATGCATGATGAAAATAAGCTTGACAAGGTAAGACTTTTCCTAAGGAGGGAACAATCACACTCTGATACAACCTATAATGTACACCTTCCCTCACATCTACCTGAGTAACCGACCAACTAGGGTAAACATGAGATAAGGGTAGTTAAGAGCAATATCAACCTCCTTGATGACTTTGAGGAAGTGGAATCGTCGTGGAAAACCATAACATAGACTCGTTGCACCTACTACAAAACCCATAGAGGCTATCCCAGTCACCAAGATGACGTTTCCCTGGGTCCTAATGACTTTTTCTAAAGAAAACCCCCAGTCGTTACCTTGATATGGGGAAGGGTACTTTTTGGGAGGCTTCAGACGCTCCCACAACATATGCATGCGTGCGTCCAGTGACTCAATTTCCCAGACATGTTCCTACGTCCTTGGGATTTAAGGCACTTTTTAAGCCCATAATACCAGACACTACTTGAAACTTCCTGTAGCTTTGAAAATCCATCAAACACATGATGAAAATCCAAAATAACCAAAAACTAACTCGAGGAAAAGGTCTAACCATCCCCAATAGGGACTATCATTCTGTCGGACACTTGGAATGAATGGAATCTACAAGTCTAGGATAAAAGATAGAAAATGAATGACTGAAAGCTCTTATGAGACATTACAAGAAGGATCAGTACCATCTTCCTTCAAATGAAATGACATATATTATGCCTTGCATCCAATATATTAACATTTACAAATAAATACATGAAATAACCATGACATGAACCAGTCATTTAACCAAGCTTATAACCAAAATAAAACCATGGAAATAAAAGTGAGATAAAAATCATTAAATCAACACATTAATAAGTACAAAATTAAGAAAAATTATCTCTCATTATACATAGGTAACAACTGATCCAGTTTAGGACTTCCACATACCACCCAACCATAGACATGACTGACCAAAACTCTCTTCAACCAATCACCCCCATGCCACATTCCAAGAATGAATTGGCGATGTCATGGATAAACCAATCCAAAATACAACCAAGGGAATTCAGAGGTTAAACCACCTCCACCCTCACCATACTATGATCACACCAAAACTGGTGCTCCAATCACAAAACCGAACTGAACTTGGAATGCTATCTGGAATCCATCACTATCCTTGAGGTATTTTTTGTCTCACTGTCTCTCAAGCTTTACCATAATCCAATCCTAAATCACTAGGCCCTAAACAAAGACACCACCCTCAGGCTTTACTGTGTATCCTGCCAAAACCGGTGAAGGGATTCCTAGGCCTTTGGAAATTTTCCTTGAGACCATCTCTACCCTGGATTCCAAAATCCATACGGCTATTCCAAAGCTTAAAACTGAGATCAAAATCCCAACACACCATGAAATCCAGAAAAATGAAATGGAATGCTGAAAACCACTCTCAAAACACAACAAAACCATGCCACCTAGAGTAAGATAACCAAATACCAACATGCATGAGCCATGCATGTCCAAACTAGCTAGGAAATCACACATGCAATATGTTACCTACAAGTATTCATGTTGAAGTAACTAGATTGTTATAGGTAAATTTGGGCACCATTCCTAATGACCCAGTTTAACTAGACCTCATCCCCATAACCAACGGATAGGGTCTTCATCCCCTATCATTTCAGTTGCTACATGCCCTAAGACAAATAACACAGACAAATCATTCCTGACTTCCATTGCAAGGTTTCCAAGATTTGAAGTATATGTTATAACACCTATGAGCTCACCAATGTAATATCTCAAAGGGCTAAGTGAGTCGCATATGTAGGCAGCTCCACTCAAAGGTGCTCTGCAAAGCACTTCCCAACACTCAAGAGTGTGTTGGTCAATTGGGAGCGAAATTCTCATTGTTTCGGAATCTCCACTTGGCCAGTGCCTTCTAGAAGAGTGCATATGTGTCAAACTTCAAATCCATGTGTCCATTTGATACCTTTGAGCTTGGGAACATGTATCACCTATTATTATAAATTCATTGATTGTAAAACTACCTTCAGATTATCTATAAATTGAGCACAGATCCTAGTGCTTGAGAAGGAATAATTTGAGTAGAAAAATGCTAGTGGAATTTCAATTGAGGAATTGATTTGAGTGATATGCTGCTGGAGAGATGTTCATTGTGATGAGGTTGGGATGATGCTGGAGATGGTGACATCAAATCAATCGCTGGTTGTAACCTCCCCTTCTATCCATTAATAAATATTGATGTTTAATTTCCCACATATATATCTCTCTAAGTTTTTGTCTTTCATATTATGAATTCTTATCTGATGTATATGGTTCATGTTTCATTGATTTAACTGAATAACTTGAATAGGCATCTATATATTGCTATCTCTTTGCTGTTTAGTGTTCATTCTTACAGGAAATATTTTGGCAATCTAGCTTGGATTTGAAGCTATATCAAGAGCGACAGAAGGAGAATTGGAAGCACTTGGACTCCAAGTAAGTTTCTTGATCTGTTTTGTGTGTCTATTTACTGTTAGGAAAAGTATCTGCAAAGTATTTAACCTGTTGCTCTAAATTCATTGCACCACATTTAGGGAAGAATGTTTTATCTATAATTCATAATTCCACATAACAAATTGGTGACTCCGCTGGGGATTTTACCCTTCATCCTTGGTGTATTTTTCCTCTATTATCAACCGAGTAGCATTTTCTCTAAAATATTAGGCTTTTTGAATTAAAATTTGCATTAGAATTGTGTTAAACAATTTGAGTTTTTTGTTCTCTGTTGCGCCCAACGCACTGTTGAACAAGACAGTGCTTTGCATAGCACTGTCTCCCACTCAGGGGTGCATTGCAACGCACTGTCTCACTTTAGAGACTGCGTTTCCCCCTATAGCCAATCAAATTCCATTGAATTTTTCATTGCATTTTCTTTTAGTTTTTTGTTTGCTATGTTTTCAAAGTGCCCGATGCCTCATATTGACCAGTGACTTTACCTACCTCTTCCTCCTTTGAAAGAAAATTTTGTTCAATGTTTATTTAAAGTGTTTTTCTTTATCATTGACGAATTTATTTCAAATTATTTTCATTATTGCATTAGATCCATTTTCTTTTGAAAAGGAAATTGTTGTTAAATTCTTCGTTTCCTATAGGAGAAATTGTAGTTAAAATATTCATTTTTCCTAAAAAGAGAGATTTTTGTTTTTATTGATTTGATGCACTTAGTTTCCTTTTTTGCATTCACATTAAAGGAACTAAAAGTAAAAACATGCATTTTCTTGTAGTGGATTGTGTGTTTTGCATAGGAAGAATTAGGAAAGCTGCATTTTAGTTTCTACTCTTTGATTTTTTGCTCTCAAATTGATTGCTCTTTCCCTCTAGTAGCTATGATTTTCATTGAAAAAACTAAAAGTGAAAATATTTCTTATCATTTTATTTTTCATTTTAGGAATTTCAAATACATCATCATCTGAACCTTGAAAGGAAAATTGATAAATAAGATCAACTTAAAATTTACATCAATTTACCTAACAAAGCATTGGAACCATGACGATAAAATTTAGAAGGTCTAGGCTAGAGACGTGTTCCAGCATCGTAAAACATAGTAGATATCGTTAACTGTTTGTGATACATTCAGAGTGTGATACCTCACTCCACGTATGTAAGTATATCATAGCTCTTCCACGTACTTTCGGGTATATCGAGTAGTGTTATAGTACGAAAAGTACAAAGGGATGCTCTCACTGTGCAGTTTCACATTAGACAGTGCTAATACAAACTTGGGCCTCCACATACCTTTAGGTATATTTGGGAGGACAAATTTAGGTTTCTATCCATCCATAGTGAACCGAGTCGGTCACCTTGTAAATTGTGATACACCGAACACAGCATTCGGGGGGATTTCCTGCCCATACTTTTTGGTTTTCCAGGAGGTATTCTGCAGTTCACAGTTTCTTGGTAAACCTTTTTCCTAACATTACCCTTTTCTTTCGTTTATTTGTTTTTGGTTAAAACAAATCCGTCATAGTGGAAGAAAAAAATCCTTTTCCCTGTCATTCGTGAATATTAGCATTGAAACCACCTTTACCACCAAAAGTTACTGTTAGTTGGTGAATGCGACATCACTCTAGCGAAATCAGTACTATCGTTACCTTTGGTGAAACATCATCTTCTCATATAGCAGATTTGGCACAAGTTGTTTCAACAAATCCTGGTTTGTCTACTATTGTCAAGACAGAGTCCTCACATCTACCCATGGTAATGATCCATCCAATCTATGAGAACATACCTCCCAAACTTGACGTTGTTCAACTGGAAGTTGATCCGGATCCCATTGTGCTTTAGGGGGTAGTTGTTATTGGTCAAACTGGAAATCATCCCCAGGACCAATGAAATATGGTCTATCATCCCCTTATATTTCAGTTGCTATATTCCCTAATTGGAGAAAATCTTGATCCCGAAGTCGAACAACTGGAATTTGTTCCTGTATTGGTCACTTCACAATCTATTGTACCCATTAAGTCTCCCATATCGCACAGTCAACCACCTGAAATATACTTCGGGCCAGAAGGCAAAGTTATTCCACCATTTTTTATTTCTATTGAAGAAATATCACAAGACGAGACACCTTTAACTCCAACTCATTTTCGGTAGGAGATTTACCTGTACGAGTCTTTTCCTCAATCACCTTCCTCTGCTTTTGTTGATCTTGTTTCACTTCGAGTTCCCGTAGATTCTATAGGGTATAAACTATGTCATTTGACCATGGTTGAGATAACATCCCAGACTGAACCATCTATTTCAGTTGCAACAACATTTACTGTTGCTTCATCTTCGATGTTTTGTCCATTGAATTCACCCATGTCATCATCTGGAATCCTATCTGGTTCCTCTCTTATGAGTACTAAACGACTTGATATTTTATTCACATCCTCAGTGCAATATAAAGTTGATCCCATCATTTATTCTCCTTGGTGGCTAGTGATACCACAGAAATTACCCTGGGAAATTCCAAAATTCAATGGAAAACCTGGAGAAGACCCGTCAACGCATGTTATAACTTATCATTTGTGGTTCTTATCAAACTCCTTAAATGATGACTTCATTAGACTACGTCTTTTCTAGCACACACTCACTAGTCCAATTGCACTATGAGGATGGTTCTTTTCCTATGTCAACTTCGTTAAAAAATGAAACAAGTGTTGAGGATAGTTCTTTTCCCGTGTCAACCTCGATAAATGAAACAGGTTTTAAGGATATTTCTTTTTTCTTGTGTCAACCTTGTTAAATAATGAAACAAGTGCCTTTGAGGATAGTTATTTTTTCTTGTGTCAACCTTGTTAAAAAATGAAACAAGTGTCTTTGAGGATAGTTCTTTTTACTGTGTCAACCTCGCTAAAAAATGAAACAGGCAATGAGCATAGTTCTTTTCCTGTGTCAAGTTCGTTAAAAAATGAAACAAATCCTCCCCTATAATGAACCTTCATTCCATCCAGCTATTACTAACTAGTAATCTACTTAGGTGAATGAAATGAAGCTTGGGGGGCACCTACTCTTGCAGGGGGCATTCGACATGTGCTCTTGCAAGGGGCATTCAAAACATTCTTACCTATTGCACCCAATCAACTGCTGAAGTTCGGGGGTAAAAATAGGTTCAAAGCTCCAAAATGAAAATGGTAACCTACAAATGGTAAAAATGATTGGTAAATCTCTTTTAATTAGTCATTTGATTATTTGCAATGAATATTTATTGCTGTGACTATGGTTTTATTATATTTTTATCATAAAACATGTATTTTTAATCCATTTGATGTTGTTCTGAACAGGTTTTACAACTGATGAACAGATTGGTCGTGAATATTTATTTCAAGAGTGATTTGACCACAAAGCATACTTTTATCCTTATTTTTTGAGCTTTGTTAAAAATGAAAAAGGACTTGAAGCACACTTTTATCTCTTTTTCGAGCTTCTATAATAGCAAAAAAGGAACCCTTTGAGTCTTCTTTTAGCTCTTTCCTGACTCCGATAATGTGAAAAGATTGACGAGCACTTGTCTTTTCGAGCTCGTAAAAGTAAATGAATTGATATCCACTCAGTATAACTTTAACCCTTTTCTAGACTGAGATAGATTATTTACGAAAAAGGAATACCTTGGTAAAACATGACTAAAGAGGTTCTCTCAGATATTATTTTACAATTTTTCAAATCTGAATGACAACTTTACGAAAAAGTACTTATGGAGTTTTCTTTTCTTCCTCTTTTTCAAACCCTCTAAATATGAAAAAGGATTGGGCTGTCACTGTCATTAGGCTCGTTAAAACATAAAATAGCGACGGGCTTATCGATCATTGCAAGAATCGAGTTTCATTCATCACTAGACTCATTAAATTATTGAATAGCGATACATTTTTTGCATGAAGGGTTGAATTATAAATCAAGCATATGTTATCCTCCTCAAGCTTGTTAAAAAATAAAGAGGTACTGGTCAAAAAATGACCGAGGAAAATTTGGGAAAGTGAAAAAAACTTTTTACGGTAGCAAGTCGCTCTTGAACATGACATTTCACTACATCATCATGACTGTTTGGGTTGGGTAAATCTTCTTCACGGTTCATTCATACCTATGGTTCATCATACCTTCACTTCGGTTTTGGGTCAATGCTGCCAACTCATCTCGGTGAGTGTCACCGATATGTTCAAGAGAAGTCATCTAGTGAATACTCATAAACCTTCATTCTCATGAAAGTCATCCCTGAACATTGCTATATCAAGTCATACCTTTGTCTCTGAAATCAATAATTCCTATTTCATAATAAAGTGGCTTCTTGCCAATGACAAATCATTATCCATGAATTTCACTTAGAAACATCATATTCCAATACCATGAGGCTTGTTAGAGTATCGACAAGATCCTCGCTTCCAGATTTTTGACTGAAAGATTTTTTTTGGCGTTCGACATCAAATCATCTATTCACTCCTTACGAAAAGTACTGTAGTACCTTGAGGGCCATTGACATCAATGGTGTTTCTCTTGCATTTGTTAACAACTCACATCATTGGCTGGTAATCAAACAATGTATTCCCATGTTCGACTACAAATCATATATTTGCATGGCCAGACTTGTACCCGAATGATCGAGTGAACGAGATAAGAAGACCCTGGATCTAGTTTCATCCATCCAGGCTGTGATTTCAGGATTGTTTTACACATCATCTGTACGGTGACCTTACATAAAAATCGTCATCCGAACATGGGCCTATATCTGTAGGCATGTCTGTATTGGGAAACATTCCAATGTAGATGACTTTCTGCACTATGTACATGTTATTAGATATTTTATGTGTTGAGCATGGGAATGCCTTCCCTCAGCAATTCATGATCAAGAGGATATATCATGATGTAATGTATTGTAAGATTGATGGAGGTCACCACTCCGCTTCAGCTCCAACCCATCATAGTGTAAAGAATCTCATTCATAAAATATTGTTATTATTATTCTGACTTCATGCTTTAAGGGGAAATCTATTATAGGTCAATTTGGGCACCATTCACAATGACCTGGTTTCACTAGACATCATCCCCAGAACTAATGAATAGTGTCTATCATCCCCTATCATTTCAGTTGCTACATGCCATAAGACAAAGAACAAAGACAAATCATTCCTGACTTCCATTGCAAGGTTTCCAAGATTTGAAGCATATGTTATAACACCTATGAGCTCACCAACGCAATCTCTCAATGGGCTCAGTGCATTGCATATGTAGGAAACTCCACTCAAAGGTGCTCTGCAAAGCACTTCCCGACACTCAAGAGTGTGTTGGTCAATTGGGAGCGAAATTGTCATTGTTCTAGAATCTCAACTTGGCCAGTGCCTTCTAGAAGAATGCATATGTGTCAAACTTCGAATCCATGTGTCCATTTGATACCTCTAAGCTTGGGAACATGTCTTTCCTATTATTATAAAGTAATTTATTGTAAAACTACCTTCATCTCATCTATAAATTGAGCACACATCTTAGTGCTTGAGAAGAAAGAATTTGAGTAGAGAAATGCTGGTGGAATTTCAATTGAGGAATTGATTTGAGTGATATGCTGCTGGAGAGATGTTCATTGTGATGATGCTAGGATGATTTTGGAGATGGTGACATCAAATCAATCGTTGGTTGTAACCTCCCCTTCTATCCATTAATAAAGATTGTTGTTTACTTTCCCACATATATATCTGTATAAGCTTCTGTATTTCATATTATGAATTATTATCTTATGTATATAGTTCATGTTTCATTGATTTAACTGAATAACTTGAATAAGCATCTGTATATTTCTATCTCTTTGTTGTTTAGTCTTCATTCTTGCAGGAAATATTTTTGCGATCTAGCTTGGATTTGAAGCTACAACAAGAGCGAAAAATGGAGAATTAGAAGCGCTTGGACTCCAAGTAAGTTTCTTGATTTGTTTTGTGTGTCTATTTACTGTTAGGAAAAGTATCTACAAAGTCCTAAACCTGTTGTTCTAAATGCATTTCACCACATTTAGGGAAGAATGTTTTATCCGTAATTCATAATTCTGCATAACAGAGATCATGCTCTTTCTTTCTTGATCTTTGTTTTACATTCATTTCCTTGTCCTTCCTTTGCTTCCTTTCCTCTTTCTTGGCTTAATGTTTAAATGCTCCAAGAAAACTCTAAGTATCCAAGAGTGAGAGAGAGGGAGAATAATGAGAGAGCTCCAAAACTGAACTGAAAAAAGGTGAGCTGACAAAAATGTATCCACTGATCCTCATAACCCATTTTATCAATGAGTCCTCTATTTTATTCATTTTCCTTCATTTTCCTCCTCGCATGAAACATGTGACCTTTTACCTTCCTTTTCTCCTATTTTTACTTATTTTCGTAAATAAATGTGCCAAAATTACTTTTTCCTCTTTAATGCCTTTTCCATTTTTCCTTAGCCATAAACACATATCCAGTTATTCCCACTAGCATATATTTTCCCAACATTCAGCTTGGAACAATTTTCCCTTAACCATGGTATTATTTTTTCCTTTATTAAATTTTATTATCTGAAACTTTTTCCCAGGTCTATTATAGAACCCTCCCCCTTCTGGAACATTATCCTTGGTGTTAAACTACAAATACACCTCAACAAAATTGCAAAAAATAAAACATACTACTCATGGGTATTTATAACTTAGCTCGATGCAATATTTACAATGAATAACATACTCAAAGAAAAAACCATGATAACACATGACCATATAACTTTCATACCTCTTATTGGATATTTATAACTTATACCATGGAAGTATTTACATCCATATACATATGTACATATACCAAAAAATCACCAAAACATATATCAAGCATATACCAAACATTATACCAAAATTTCTTCGCCTCAACTGGCAAACAATGAAAGATACATGGCCCACATCTCATCATCCATCTGCCATGTAGCTTCATTGGGCCCAAAGTGATTCCACTACACTTTAACTTGCTCGATGGCTATGTTATTAAGCATGAGCCACTTCAAATGTAATATGCATTGAGGTTCCGACTGGAATTCTCCTTCTTGCTCCACCTGCAATAAAAACCAATAAATAACATGATCAACATCGTTTATATACCTTTTAAGTAATGAACCATGAAACAAAGCATGCAATTTCACTGTTGGAGGGAGTGCATGTCAATAGGCCACTGGTCCAATCCTCTCAAGGATTTCAAATGCCCCACAATACCGTGGTGCATATTGGGCACATGATCTGATCCTCAAGGAGCTCTTCTTCAGCTTGATGCTTAAATAAACATGCTCCCGAAATTGAAACTCTTTAAATACCCTGTATTGGTATGCATAACTCTTTTGTTTGTCTCGTTTTTCCTTTAGATTCTTCTTTATAACCTTCATTTCATGTTCCTTGTCTTCAAACATATCCAATCCAATCAACACCCTATTAATTGAATCAATACAACTCATGGGAGTATTACAACTCTTCCCATATAGTGCCTTAAAGGGACTCATCCCTAATGACTCCTGATACACATTGTTGTATGAAAACTCAACAAATGGTAGATAATCTTCCCACTTCCATTGTTGATGCATCACATACATCCTCAAAATTTCCTCCAATATCATGATGACCTTCTTAATATGTCCATCTAGTTGTGGATGATAAGATGTGTTGAAGGGAAATTATGTGTGAAAACCTACAAATAACTCCTTCCAAAACTTGGAAGTGAACTTCTCATCCCTGTTTTTAGTCATCAGTAATTTTTTTCCCTGATGATGACTAAATGAATATCACAAGATTTCTAGAAACAAGGTTCATAAGCATTGTGAGTTCTAGAAATCTCACTGCCTTCATTATCCTCTAGATAATTTTTCACTATCTCATCACTCCATAATGTCTAGATTTTCTTACTAGTCCCAGAAAACCCATTAGATGCTTGTATCACCCATTTTGTGCATATATATTCACCTTTGGTCCAAATCCTCTTTTTGTTTTGCCTAAAAATTCCCCACTACCACCTAAGCCTACCAATCAAACAGCTTTGTTATGCCTCCCATGATACTCTCAAACATTGATGGTCTCAAATTGTCTCTGTAGACCCTTTGGCTAGTCAAGTATGTGGGATTTTAGATCTTCAATACACTAAGCTTATCATGGATCCTATCTTACACTTGGTGATCCCTAAGTCTAAGTTTCAGTCCAAAATCCAAATCCTAGAGAGCCTCCACTAGGACACCTAGGGTTTCATGAGTCTTAGGGTGGATTTAGTATCCTTCAAATCTCTATTTTATACCTAAAAGGAGACTACTTTCAAAAAAAAGGGACAGAGACAAGTAACTTGGTCCAAAACTAATAAAGAGATCCTTTAAGGAAGGTCTTCGATCTGAAGCATAAATATGGTAATGGGACAGCTGCCCCTTGCTCACTTTCCTGCTAGGAAAACCAAAAGGGACAACATATCATATATGAGGTAAGGTAAAAGAGGGAGAAAATCATCACAGGAAGATCATTAGTAGAAAAAGGACAGAAGCAAGCATGGGTTTTGAGAGATCATGGTTAGCAAATATTGTTGGCCAAAACAAGTAATAAATGCTAAGGTTGCAAGGGCAAAGGTTACCTGACTCCTTCAATGCACAATTATAAAGATAAAAGATTTTTGATGGGTTTTTTAGAACTTAGAAGATAACACTGTTTATCTTTTTCTGAGAAGCCCTCAAATCCATAAATTTGAAGAGAAATGATAAAATGATCAAAGAATGATAGAGCCTCCTTTACTACAACAGATGGCCACCAGAGATTTCGAAATCACCTCTCTAGGGTTTTCCAAGAACAACAATGTTTCACCAGCACTGAAGAAGGAATGGAAAAGAATATTAGTTTAAAAAGGATAACTTCCCAAAATGCAAAACATAGGTCTTCAAGGTAAACAAAAGAAGACAAGCATAGGGTGAAACTCTGAAAGTACCCAAGTCAAGTCCATGTCACAATTCGATTTTTTTACTATGGATAAATGATACTGTTACTACCTTAAAAACATAAGAAAAAATTAGGAAATAGTCTTTAGGTCACGAGTAGTCAAAGAATGCCAAAGAAGGTTAAGAACAAGTGTTTTTTTTTTTTTTTAATTAATTAATTTTTTTTTTATTTTTTTTCAGTTTGACTAAAGCATGCTCATAACTAATTGCTTAGTACCCAAGTGATCAAAATGAAGAAGGGTAAAAGGACATCAGCACATCAACACCACTAGAAGAGAAATGTGCCTTGAGGAATTTTCTCAAAACCCTCCAAAAGATAAAGGTTATGAGACAAATGAAAAGGGACCTAGAAATCACAAAAGTGGGTTTTATGGTTTGATTTATTTTTTCTCAAAAGCATAAAGGATTTTGAATTTCTCAATTTGTTCATTTCCCGCACTTGGTGAACTTGTCAGGCGTTGTGCAAAAGAGGAGTCAGCGTTGCACAAATTGTCATCCTCCCCATTCATTTTTGCACGGCGCTATGAAAATTTGTGTTCAGCGCTGCGCAAAGTTTGGGCGTTGTGCAAACGCAGGCCTACCCCACCTGAAGACTTGCAATCTATGCCTTTTTCCCAAAACAAAATTCCTTCCGCCCAAGCGCCATGCAAACAGGCCGCCCAGCCGGCCGACTGACGTGCATGGGCTGCCCATTCCTCCGGACGCTGTGCAAAAAGGCCTCCCTTTCCTCCAGGCGTTGCACAAACAGACGACCCGACCTGCCCAGATAGCGTGCAGACCACCCAGCGCTGTGCAAACAGGCAGCCCGACCCGCCCAAAACAGGGGTGTTGTGCAAAGTTCAAAGAGGTGCCAAAGGTGCCAGAAGGACCTTAATGCATGAATTTATCCTTCAAAGGTGCCTCCAAGACTGAAGAAAATTGAGGAAAGTGGTAAGTGACTTTCCTCTTTGATTCCCCAAATCAAATTTGCAAAAACATCTTGTTTTTATTGGTGAAGGTAAAAACCCTAGGAGGGTGAAACCCTAGGTCAAAATCAAAGAGAAAAGTTTCACTCTAGAAACTAAATTTGATAGCATAAATTATAGGAGGAACTTAAGGTTGTTACCATATTTGTGATTAAACTCCTCAAGCTGCAAAAATCACTCAAAACCTCTAAATTCATCTCCTAGCTAAAATTGAACTCAATTTCATTCCTCACTTGGTTCTTCCACTAAAAAGCCTCAAAAATCCAAATCAGTGTCCCCCATCACCATGTCAGAGATGGAAAACAACAGTGGTAGTGAAGGCAATCAAAGACCTTCAAAATCAAAGCACAAGGGAGGGAAAATTAAGAGGTTGGAACCCCAGAATACAGTGGCTATCACATCCTCTCCTAGGATCTTGTCATGCTTCCAAAACACAAGATGTTTTCAGTTATGTGAGAGGATCAAGCAGGTGAAGAGAAATCCTGATCTTACAAGGCTCCTCATCCTTAATTTTAAAAACAAACATTCATACCTTGTAGGGATAAAATTTGAGATTTCAGCAATGTCCATATCTGAGGCCACCAGTATCCCTTCAGTGGGTGAGAAATGGTTCAAGAATGGTAAGCTAGAAAGAGATTTGTTTTTTCCATTTCTCAAAAGGAGGTATAGATAGGGCAGTATCATTGTTTTTCCTTTATCACATCTCAAACACAGGTATGAACCTTTGATGTTGGCTACCATGAGGTACTTCACCTGTGAGGGGAGATACTCCAGGGTCTATACCTATCATCTTATACTCCTTATGAATTTTACGGGGGTTAAGGCACTTGACCTACCCTACTATCTCTACAGGACTATTATGAAAATGTGTTCTGTTGTTCAAAGGAGGAGTTTTCCTCAACAAATGTCTAGCTTGTTCCACCATTCCTTGATCAAGATGGTGGTTGAACATCAGCTAGAAGAACAGGGTGTACCTTGGGATTCTTTCATAACCAATGAGTTCTTTTCAAACCCACAACATCCTCATCAAACAAATCTGCCTTCCTCATCTAGACAAGTACCCTCACCATAGGCACACATCCCTTCCTCTCCTTCTCTTGATGCATCAAGTGAAGTAGGAAGTGGACATCAAGAATCACATGGAGATCAGGGTGAGGGAGAAGAAGTGAGTGAGGAAAACACATAAATAAATGAAGAAGAGGTAGAGGATATGAGAAGTGATTGGGAAAATAGTGATAAAACACAAGGGAGTGAGCATGATGAACAAACAGATTAGCAGCAGGATGAAGAAGACAGTTAGCATAATGCAAAAGGCAGCCAAGGAATTTTTCGTGACAATATTGACAGATGTCAAGACTGTCATGACACTAATCAGTTTTTAGATGATCAAGAAACTCAAAGTGATAATGCAGAAAATGAACTAGTAGAAAACCTCAGTAAAGAAAAAAGTCAATATAAGGGTCAAAGCAATGATGAAAACATGGCAAAAACTACCATCATCACCCCTCACATATGCACATACTACAGAGGAAAAAGAGATGTGTTTGCTGCCTTAAAAAGGGAAAGGGCCATCTCTCCTCAAGCTATCAAAACAGTGGACAAGGGCAAGCAAAATGTGGGAAATATTGAGCAGCAAGGAAAGGTAGGGAGGAGTAAGAGACTGAAGAAAACTACTCAAGCGCCTGAATTCATTAACTTAGACAGTGATGAGCAGGATGAGGAGATGACCACTAAGATGTTGCTCCTAGAGAAAGACGCACAAATCAAAGAGTGGGAGGAGGATTTTGAAAGAGCACAATACATCATTTAGTACTATAAGAATGAGCATAAGTACTTCAAGAAGATCAAGAGAGGCCTTTCTCTCCAAAAGAAGATGACTAAGCACTACGCAAAGAAGAATAGGCTTGCATGTGCCAAACTCAAAGAAGCCCTCCTTGAAATAAAAAACCTAAAAGGAGAAAATGAGCATGATAGCCTTGGAATTTTGGCTGAGGCCTCTCAGCAATTATCTAAAAACATCTAAGGAGGGTCTCCACCATTTTTGAAGGAATTAGGAGAAGATTTTGTTTTTTGTGAAATTTTTGGCCTACTTCGCGTAGCGTCACCGGCGCTACGCAAAAATTTGGGGTATCCTCTGGAGGTAAACTTGAAATTTTTGGCTTTTTCATGACCTATACATCATCCACACAAAATTTCAAAGGATTATGAGCTGTTTTGACCCCTCAAAAGGTCAAAAAACACCTTTCTACCCTTGTTTTAGGCCTGGCACTGCGTAAATGAAAGACTGGAGATTTTGGAATTTTTTTTAGGCTTATAGGGACTATATCAGGAAACCACAAGAATTTTTGGAAATTAGACTCTTCAAGCTTTCCAACGAGCTATCACGGAGCCAAATCCGACATCGCGAAGTGGTCCAAAAGCTAGTTGCAAAACAACCTATTTTCTGCAGAAATGGTGCTGCACAAACATACTAACTTAGGCCAAAATGTCAAAAAAAGACATTGATTAAGGGAAAAATATTTTTTTAATATTTTCTTGGACAAATCACTCTAGATTTGATTGAGGAGTTATTTTTTGATGTTTTTCATTTATTAACTTATCTAGTATGTGTCTTGGGCCTTGCATGGTCATTAAGCACATTTATGACATTTATGACAGAATTAGGGTTTCTGGAATCCTCTTATGGTTTCCAGCTCCTCATTTTCTCCATAAATAGAGCATGAGGCTCTTATCTATTGGGTTATATTTTGATGAATTATTCTAAAGTAATACATAGTCTCTTGGATTTTTGAAAATAATTTGATGCCTTGGAGCTCATGCATGCCCTAATTTGTTTGTTGATGGAGGAGGACTGTTTGCAGGATCCATAAGCCTGGTTGATGGTGAAGTGTTTCTCTTTTGTTCATGTTTTCTAGTTTTTCATTATGTTTCCATATTTCTCTATTTCAGTAGGACAAAGAATTTAGACTAAGGCATGTTTTCTGATGGCACCTTAGGTATGTTTGTTCTTCACTGACTTAATGTTTTCTTTTACTAGGATATGTTAGAGAATTCATCTTTTGCTCTCTAAGGATTTCCTGAACTTGTCTATTTCTTTAATGGTTCAGATCAGTTTTGATTTAATGTTTTCAAGCATGTTTGTTGCCACTAAAAACTTTGTTCTTGGAGTCATCTCTTTAAAGCATCATTACCTAGGTTTGTCAAAGAAGTTTGTTTCAATCATGCTCTTTGCATTTTCTTAGCTAATTGTTTCAAAGAACCTTCATAGCTATAATCTTAGATGTTTCAGATTTTCTCTCCTTCTACGATTGTAGTTATTTGTGCATCTTTAATGTTTTCTGTTCTTGATAATGAAATCCATGAAAGTTGAATAAATTTCTTGCCTTTCTGTATTTCATTTGAATGTTTGTCTTGGATAATTATCTGCTTTAAGTTTGAATCAAAGATTTTAGGAGTTCCTCTGCCTTTGATTTATTATCTATGCTTGTGATTCTTCTAACTCTCTTAGTTTAAGTATATGATATAGAATTCTTTACTGCTCTTTGTCAAACTTTGTTTCTCAAAATTAATGTCCATCTCATGATCCTTCAAACCTCAAAGATCCACCAACCAAGCTAGATTTTCCCTACAATACTCCCTACTCCATTTACGAACCTATCATGACCTTGTTAGACTCCATTGCCCAATGACTTTAAGTTTTCCTTGTTTCTATCTAATTTATCTAAGCATCATACCCAACCAAAAACAATCAACCAACCTAATATTTCATAACTAGCCTAAAATCAACCCTCATTAGCAAACAAGTTCACATATTTGCACCTAATAGAGAGATCCCTGTCTAAATCTAGGAAGGCTAGGTCCTTGGATTCCAAAGCTTGGTTTGATGTTACCCCTGTTCATTTGTATCTCAATCAATCTAGCAAATTACGGGGAGCTAACACTTGTCTGAAACAATATTGTTTGGAACACCATGAAATTTGACCACATTTGTGATGAACACCTATGCTACATCACTAACACAATACATGGTCTTGACTCAAATGAAGTGTGAAACCTTTGTCAACCTGTTGACAACAACCATGATAGAATCATGTTGTCTCACTGTCCTCGGAAACCCTGTGATAAAGTCCATGGAAGTGACCTCTCATTTTCATTCGGGAATCACAATAGGCTATAGTAGACCACCTAGATGCCTACACTCTGCCTTTACCTACTAACAATCCAAAAATCTAGCCACACACTCTGCCACATATTTCCTCAGATTTGGCCAATAATATAACCTCTTCACTGCAGTCAATGTCTTCTAATAGCCTGGGTGAATTGAATATGGTTTCGCATGAAACTCCCTCAAGATCACCTTCTTGAGCTTGCTACTATCAGGCACATATATCCTATCTCTAAACCTGAACAATCCATCTATTGTGAGATGATAGTCCACATCCTCTACACATGTACCTATAACACTACATGTACGTGTACTCTACTGTAATTTCTGCCTAAGCTCCACATATCTGAAATTCTACTGAGCTGCCTGTAAGATCCTATCCTGTAAATCTGTCCCATAGGTGCTCATAGTTTCTATGTGATTTACTTGTACCCACCTCCTAAGAGCATCTGCAACCCTTTTCTCTTTACTTTTGATGTATTTGATCTCAAAATCAGACTCACTAATTGTAGCCAACTATCTAGCTTTCATGACATTCAGATTTGCTTGGTCAAACAAGTACCTCAACCCACTATGATCACTCATCAGTACAAACCTCCTACCAAGAAGATAGTGCCTGCACATATTCAAGGCATGTATGATTTTTGCTAGCTCAAGATCATGCGTCGGATAATTCTTCTCATGTTCATTTTTTTTCTGTGACTCGTAGCATACCACATGTCCATCCTGCATAAATACTCCACCAAGACCTCTCTTGTAACCATTTGTACATCCTACAAATTCTTTGTCTCAATATAAAATATTCAACACTAGAGAGTGTATTAACAACTGTTGAAGTTTCTCAAAACTTGTCTGGCACTCCTTTTTCCACTCAAACTTCTTACCTTTCCTCTACAATGATGTAATTAGATAAGCAATCTTTGATAATTTACTGATGAACCTCCTGTAATAGCCTTCCAATCCCATGAAATATCTCACCTCATCTACACTTCTAGTACATTCCCACTCCATGATAGCTCTTACGATCTCTGGATTTGTCACTATTCCCTCCTTTGAGACAACATGTCGCAAGTAATGTACCTCAATCTAAAAGAAAACACATTTGTTGAGCTTAGCATAAAAATGATGCTCTCTGAACTATCTCAACAGCTCTGCCAAATTCTCACCATGTGCTTCCTCATTTTTAGAATATACCAATATATCATCAATGAACACAATGGAAAACTTGTCCAAATAAGGAGGCAACACACTATTCATCAAACACATAAATGTAGCTAGAGCATTAGTCAACCTGAATGGAACTACATCAAAATCATAATGCCCATACCTAGTCTGGAAAGTTGTCTTGTATATGTCCTCTTATTTGATGCGTACCTGATGATATCCTGATGTCAAGTTGCTCTTAGAGAGAATTTCTTCTCCCTTCAGCTGATAAAAAAAATCATCAATCGTCGATAATGGGTACCTGTTCTTGATGGTAAATTTGTTCAACTTCCTATAATCAATGCACAATTTGAGAGTGTCGTCCTTCTTCTTTACGAACAACACTAGTGTGCCCCAAGGGGATACACTTGCCCTAATGTATCCCTTATCAAGCATCTATTTTAGCTACAAATTTAACTCTACCTACTTAGGTGTGCTCATCCTGTAAGGTGCCTTTGATGCTAGTGCTTCCCTTAGTACCAGCTCAATAGAAAAGTCTACTTCTCTGCGAGGTGGAAACTACAAAATGTCTAATGGAAACACATCCCAAAAAAACTGTAGACCTAGATACCTACTCAAAAAATCTGTGTCCTCCACTTCCTTACCTTTGTCACTAGAGATATATACTGCAAATAACACACACCATTTCCCACGACTACGCTTGGCCTGCATAGCTCTCACCATCCTAACTTATGTGGTTTTATTCTTTCCCTGTAAGAATCTTGGTTCCACATTGTCATTCAAACACTCAATGGCCTTGTCATAACAGTCCAACTTGGTCTTGTGAATATATAACTAATCCATACCCAATAGAATGTTATATTATCCCAATGGAAATATGTTCAAGTGCACTTTTGTAGGCATACCATTCAACTCAAATTCACACACTCTTACCAAAAAATGAACTATTTTCTTTGTACATGTAGCCAACTACACTAACCAAGATTCTGCATGCATTTCTTTTCTCAAACCACACTTATTCACCTGGTTAGGATTAATATAACTATAATTAGATCTAGGATCAATCAAAATAGAAACAACTTGATCAGAAAGATTACAGTTCATCTCAATGATAGAAACCTAATGATGTGCTTGCTTGTTTTCCACAACTACACAAATCTAAGGAATTCTATGAACAACATCCCCAATTGTCTATGCCTCATGCGCACTATAGATCTGGGGTCTACCACCTTGATACTGCATACAATCCCTCTTACAATGATCTTTTCCACATATCCAACACTCCAACGGTACTATATGATCACCTCTAGTCTACTGATCTCCAAGTCCCTTCCCAGTTGTAGTGAACTTCTTGTAAGGAACCACATTTTCTTTCTCCCCTGCATCTTGCGGTCTTTCCAACTTTGGTGTCCATCTTTCCTTAGCTTTCTCATTGCATTTCAAATAATGTTAACACTCCACTTTGAATTTTAACTCCTCATAACAATGCTTTGGCTTTCAAATGGTCTCCTCCAATAATCTAGGCTCATTGAACTCAATGGGGTATTTTTAGGCTACTATCAACCCAATGATGAATATTTGTACCTTGACCTTCTCCTCCTTGAGGTAAGGCACATATCTCAACAAATCTAAGAACCTCTTAGTACACTCATCACCTATCATGGAACCCATATGCAACTCATAAAACGCCTTAGCTCTATCATCATAGTACCTCTCTGGAAGAAACGTATTCTGAAGTAACCTCTCAAACTCACTCCCAGTCAGTTCCTCTTTATAAATACCCTTGAAATTCTTCACATCTTCCCACCAAATTTCTAATTTACCTTTGAGGCTGAATGTAGCTATTCTGGCTTTCATGTTTTTTTAATAATCATGCAATCTTAAGAATTTTCTCATACCAAGAAACTGTGCCTCTTCATCTTGTGGTTTCTTCATCTCTCTGTCCATGGTAGGTGTCTTTTATTTATTAAACACATCCATAAAATATCCTCTATCAATCCTCTTATAAGGATGGTAATGATGATGATCATAATTCCTATCAGAACCAAAACTAGTATAGTACCTATGTCTGTCACCTCTCCTATCTGGAGTGTCCCAGAATATTCCATATCTAATCGTGTCATATCTATCCAATCTATGAACACCGGGCGACCTGCTGCCATATGCCCCATTAGTTCCATCCTCCTATCCATAACTGATTCGAAGTGGCCCCAATCACTACAAAACTGACAAACTCTAAAGGATTACTGCATTTACTTCTTCTTGTTTTTCCTATGCCTGTATGATTATGTCATTGTCTGCCTTACAACTCCTTATCTTTTCCTTCAAAATTCTTAGTGTATCCTCCAAATTAGATGAGTGCCCAAAACCATGCTTCTCATAAGATTCATAAGGAGAATATTTGTAGTCTACCATCTTGCTAGGCATATTTTATTTCTTCCTGCAAGGAATTGCATGTCAGCTTAAACCAAATCACAATAAACCAACGTAACTTAGCATAATTCGGGGAGGATATCTCATCTGCAAGATCAACCAATCAATGTAATACATGTATAAACATAATAATAATAACATATAGACTTGTAACACATGGTAAACCAACACATAAATTTCATTCTCTTTATATTCCAATCATCCAAGCACGACCACATCAACTAAACACCATGCCCACATTCATGACAACCTCAACCTTACCACTTCACACTTGACAACATGTAAGCACGTGACATGTATAACCAATCATTTTATCATGAAAACACATTGACAACAACATCATCATCCCTTCCATGGCAACATCATTTCCACCATGACCAATACCATGCAAACGCAACAAGTACATAGACCACTAGCATGAAACACATGCATGAACGACAGGAATGCATGATGAAAATAAGCTTGACAACATCATATTTTCCCAAGGAGAGTGCAACCATGTTATGGTACCACCCGTAACATGCACCTCCCCTCACATCTACCCGAGTAATCGGCCAACCAAGGTAAACATGAGATGATGGAAATTAAGAGTAGACTCACCCTCCTTTGTGACTTTAAGGAAGTGGAATCGATGCAGAAAGCCATAACACATACTTCTTGCACTTTCTATAGGAACCCTAGAGGCTATCCCAATAATCAAGCTAACTTGTACTTGGGTCCCACTGACTTTTGCTAAATAAAAGACCTTGGATTATCCCTTGATATGGGCAAGGGTGCCTTTGGGAGGCTCCGGACACTCCCACAACATATGCATGTGTGCATCTAGGGACTCAATTTCCCAGACCTATGCCTACGTCCATGGGATTTAAGGCACTTTTTAAGCCCAAAATCTCAGACATTTCCCAAAACTTCCTGTAGCTTTCAAAATCCATCAAATACATCATGAAAATGCCAAATAATGAAAAAAAATGACTCTAGGACTAGGCCTGGCCATCCCCAACTGGGACTAACATTTTTTTAAACAATTTGCATGAAAGAAATATACACGTATAAGATACAAGAAAGAAAATGAATGACTGAAATATCTTATGAGACATTACACGAAGGATCGCCACCCTCTTCCTTCAACTGATATGACATCAATTAGGTCTTGCATTCAATATATTAACATTTACAAGTAAATACATGAAATAACAATGACATGAACCAGTCATTTTACCATTCTTGTAACCAACATAAAACCATGGAAATAACAGTGAGATAACAACCATTAAATCCACACATTAATAAGTACAAAAACAAGAGAACTTAGTTTTCATTATATGTAGGAAACAATCGACCAGGTTCAGGACTTCCACATACCACCCGACTATAGACATGGTTGAGCCAAATCTCTCTTTATCTAATCACCCCCATGCCATATTCCAAGAATTAATGTGGTATATCATGTATAAACAAATATGAAACATAACCAGTGGAATCTAGAGGTTAAACCACCTCCACCATCACCATACCATGATCACACCAAAACCGGTGCTCTGATAACAAAGCCAAATGGAATGTAGAATGCCATTTGGAATCCATCATCATCCTCAAGGAATTTTTTGTCTCCCTATCTCTCACACTTTACCACAATCCAATCCTGGATCACTAGGCCCTAAACCGAGACACCACCCTCAGCCTTTACTGTTTATGCCACCAAAACCGGTCAAGGGATTCCTAGGCCTTTGGGAATCTTCCTTGAGACCAAATCTACCCTGGATTTCGAAATCCATCCAGCAATTCCAAACCTCAAAAATGATATCAAAATACTAGCACACCATGGAATTCGTAAAAATGAAAGGAAATACTCAAAACCACTATCAAAACCTGGAAAAACCATGCCACTGAAAACACAATAACCAAATACGAACATGCATAAGCCATGCAAGTCCAAACCAGCTAGGAAATCACACATGCAATATGTTACCTGCAAGTACTCCTGTTGAAGATGCTATATCCTACTCTTCCTTTCTTGATCTTTGTTTTCCTTTCCTTTCCGCATCCTTCCGTTGCTTTATTTTCTCTTTCTTGGCTCAATGTTGAAATGCTCCAAGAAAACTCTAAGTATACAAGAGTGTGTGAGAGAGAGAATAATAAGAGAGCTCCAAAACTGAACTTACAAAAGGCGAAGTGAAAAAAAGGTACCGAGTGATCCTTAGAATCCTTTTTATCAATGGGCCCTCTATTTTCTTCATTTTCCATTATTTTCCTTCATTTTCCTCCTCACATGCAACCTGTGACCTTTTACATTCATTTTCTCCTATTTTCCTTTATTTTCATAAATAAATGTGCCAAAAATACTTTTTCCTCTTTAATGCCTTAGCCATTGCCTTTGCCAATTTTCCTTGGCCATAAAAACATATCCAGTGATGCCCACTAGGATATATTTTCCCAAAATTCAACTTGGAATAAGTGTCCCTAAATTGTGGTCTTATTTTTCCTTTATTGACTTTTATTACATGAATCCTTTGCCCGGGTCCGTTACCGTTTGCATATTAGATTTTCAAGATTGTACGATCATTTGCATCATTTACATGAATTGTGTTTATAGTAGGTCCATATGTCCTAGATACATGTTCACCATAACATCGAAGCGGTGGTTCCCTGTATTTTTCTTCTGATAAAGTTTCATCCAGGAAGCCCAAGAACACTTAATGTGAATTTTCCCTCAACTTAGGTAAATTTTTCTCCATGGTTTTGACACGGGAATGTTTCATTCAGTGACGTTTTTTATTTCCATATTCGGCAAGCTATTTCATGTGCATGTTTGTTGTTATTCCATCAATTAATAATTTCTTGGACATGAATTTGTTTTCATATGTGGTTGTTGTGCAAATGCGTGATAGAAAAACTTGAGGCACCCAAAATATAGGTTATGGGGAACTTAGATGAAATTGTCGCCCAAATTTTTTCTCTAAGAATGTTACCTCTGGGAAACTTGGGAACACGGGATCCAAATGTGCTCATAATTTGGTTACGAGTGCTCTCCTTTGTTTTTATGTTGGTTGGTTGTTAGTTAATTCTTTATTTTTCAAGAATGTGGAGGTCCTAGTGATAACATTTTGGAAAATCAGGTCGATAGTACATCTCTCTTTCATTGGTTTCTAGTTAACATAATGTCCAATATGGGAAAACCTATATATCTTCTTATGTAATTGAGACTCTTAAACTATTGTTACTCTAGTCATGTTGATTTAGTTCTTTGTATTTAATATGCATTTATTGATTCACTTCAATATTTTCTATTTTCTATATTGTATTCCATTTGTTGTGATTTGGTTTCTTGGACTTCTTTGTCACAAATCCAAGCACTAAATAATTGTTGCGTTGAAAAAGTTGTCATATTGTTCCAATAGGGTTAGTCGAAATGAAAAATAATTTTGCATTAAGTGAAGACAATCTATAAGAAATCGATCACAAGTTATCGAGATTTAGTTTATATATATTGGAGCATTTTCTTATTATCCTAGTGATTTTCTATTTGTATCATTTGTTATTGTTTTCTATTTCTACTATACTTCAACTGAAGTACGAGAAGGAATTGTTAAACTAAAAATTGTCATCCTGACATTCTGCCATAAGTATGAGCTCATTATTACTCATACTTCCCCCTTTTGCAAGTCTAATATATCAGTTCCTCATGTCAAGCCTTGAAAATCAAAAAAAATTCCTAAAAGTCTCCTAAAATTTGGTGTTGCACTTTCTGGCTATCTTGCCTGCGGTCCCGCACCCAATGTTCATCTTTCCTACGTTCCTGAATGCACTTTATATTTTTTATAGGTGCGGACCCCTGTAAGATTAAAAAATCACAAGTAAATCCCAAAAAGCTCAATTAAAGTAAATTATAGAAGCTTCTAGAATGGATCTTGCGGTGGCAGAACCGCTCTTGTGAGGTACATGAATCCCTTACCTTATGGAGCTAACCCCTTGATGTGAGGAGCTTATCCCTTTGAAGGAGGATTCTATCCCTTCATACTTGGAACAGAAAAACTCCTCTTTTCCGCTATAAAAAGAGGCATTGGGTAGCCTCAAAGGGAGTTCAAGTTTAAGAATATTTGAGGTTAAGTGCTGTTGAGATTTAGACTCAGTTAACTAAGACTTTTGTGAGGAGAGATTACATACCTCTATTTGTCTTGGTTGGAGGAGTGCAGAGCTTATCAAAGTAAAGGAGACTCCTGCTTCGGACCCCGGAAAGTCCTATGCAACATCAAGGCTCAGGTTGTAAGGATTTTCTTCTTTTGAAATTAATACAAATATACTCATTTTTCTCAATAAGCTTTCAATCAATGGTTTATTTCATAGATTCCTTGATCACTATTATAAGCATGGTTTATGATGATTTCTATACAGGTGCTATGTAATCCTTTGCTTGTTTGTGACTGCAGGTTTACAAGCGAAACTCCTTCAAGCGCGCGAGGGATAACAACAACTTCAAACAAGCACTGGACAAACGGTAAGCCTTTTACACCTATATAGAGCTTTTCATAGATCATATATGCTTAGAGAAGGATTAGTCTATTTGGCTGTTTGTTGCTAGATACTTTTAGTACTAGGGAGATCGGTCTTGTCCGCAAGACGGATTAATCCATACAACAAATTGGCGACTCCGCTGGGGAAATAACTTGTTTTTTTTGGTTCTCTTTTATTTTGATTTGAGGAAATGTTTTTCTTGGTTTTTGATTGATTGACATCTGCCTGAGTAGCTTAGGTTTTCTCTGTTTTGAAAATTTTGAAATCCTTTGGGTTTTTCTCTAGTTTTTCCTAGGACCGCACTTTACCTTGTTTTCATAGTGCGGGCAGTTTCGCTCTTTTCCTATGTAAACAGTGCGGGACCGCACCTGTGATATCTTGGAGCCTGCGGACCCTGTTAAAGTTTTGAAAAAATTCAGATTTCTTTCTTTAGTTCATCTTTATTTTTATTTTCAGTTTTTGTTTTCTGCCCAGATTGATGATTGTTTCTGTCAAAAACTTTTTGTTAATAAATCTCAACAGTATTGGTGTTTTGATGATTTTCTAGAAGTTTTGCGTTTTGGATTGATTTTCACTTGGTCTTTGTAGCGATTTGAAGCATTTGACACTTAGAAGTACCCCAGATTACCTTGGTCTTTTTTTGTCTTTTTGCTGGATCTGACCTGATTGTGAAATCATCCTTTATTGAGAAATCGAGTTACCTGTTTCTTTGCAAATCTTCGAAAAGAAACTTTGTTATTGGTTTTTGAATTTCATTTTTTATAAAAACATAATTGAGTGTTTTTGATCTGTTTGTTATTCTGGATGAATAGATCCTTAGTTTGCTGAACAACTAAGTAAAACATTCTTCAAAAAAATCTTAAAGCTTTTATTCATTTAGATTATTAAAGTTTGTAGTTTTGTGTGCTATTAAACTTTGTAGATCTCGAAATTAGTTTGTAGTTTTGAGTGCTTTTAACATTTCTAGATTTATTTTGAAGGAAAATTGTTTTGTAGCTTCAAGTTTTTGGAAAGTAAATGGATTTTTATTGTGAGCTTTGATCATTTATTGGAAAAGACAAAAATATTTTCTTTCAAGTATTCTTTATGTTTAAAGAAGGAATTGTTTATTAAAAGAGTTGCATTCTCTAACTTTTCCTTAATTAGAATTTCATTGAAAGAAAACAATCTGATTATCATTTTTAGGTGCATTTTTAGTGTCTTTTGGAAACCGAGTCTTCACACCATCAGAGTTTCATTTCCGCACCCATTGACTTAAGGAACAACTCTTAAAAGTAACGCTTAATTAAAATTCATCTAGCAATATTTTTATTTTCTAGGGCTCTTATCACCAACATAGCTTAGGCTAGTATCTTGGAGTAGAGAGTAGTTAACTCTCCAAGGTAGTAAAAACAAACAAGTAGACAAATCTTGCGGTAGGAGATCAATCTAATTGTAATTTGTATAATCTGGGAAGCTTCTCTTAAAGAAGTCAATCACGAGATCATGTCCGAACCTTTGAGACAATCGATTCTGTTTCATTGGGGAAGATATAAGATTTTGCACGTATTACAAATGGTAAACCTCGGATTAGCCATTGTCGAGGAGCCTGGGGTCACTTGTCGGTAAACCTCAGATTAACCATGTCGAGGAGCCTTCAAGGGGATTGAGCTTGCTACTCTACCCTTGCGCGTGAAATCGGATCGTAGACTGTTCCCCCAGTTATATTTGTTACTGTTGGTAACCTTAGTGTCCATTATCTTAAGATTATTTCCTAAGGTGACGGTGAAGGAAAGATCTCACTGTACCTGGAGCAGACGTCGACTAGACTCACTTGGACTCTCTGGGGGGTTCTCTTCACACGAGATGGTTTTGTGAGGAAACTTGTGCTAGTCTGTTTCATTAAGCAGGTTGTCGAGGTAACTATTCCAACCGCCCTTTCTGTGTTAAATTTCTACTAAGTTGGATTTCATCACCAACTAGTGTTTTTAGTACGGAAAGTTACTGTTTGTGTGTGGTTTGAACTCTTAGATTTTTAAGCGTGTGATTCAGCTATTTGTCTCTTTAGAGACTTTAGGTGTTTTCATTGAAATTTTCTTTGTTTGCGTGTGATTAGTTAATCTTTAATCATGGCGGAATTGCCGAGACAATCCCGAAGATTACAAGGGAAACCCCCTGAATATTCACCAAGTCAGCTTGAAGGGCTTCGTGCTCTGGTATCATCCAGTAGTGGTAGGATTAGATCAACAGAAATTGGAAGTTCCTCTATAGTTGTTCATCCTGATCATCAAATACCTACAACAGAATACATTCAAGAACCGATTTCAGTTTCTGAAGTTACTGGTAGTATTCCTGCTTCCAGTGAACTGGCTGACGAACCTGAAATCTCTGAACCTGAAACTGAACCTTCTATTTTGGAAACATCCTCAGGATTTATTTCACCAACTTCTAGCGATCTTGGTTCACCTAGGGTAAGAAATATCGTCACTGACGATCTTCCAGCTGGTCTTATTTCCATTGAAGAACTTACTAATCCAGACGAAGATATATCTCTTCCCGACTCCCCTCAATCCTTAAATCTTAGGGAGCGTGAATCTATTTTCTACAGCCCTATTCGAACTAGTGCTTGGTATCTATATTTAACAAACTTTTTAGAGAATCCGGGTCTTTCTTTTTCTCCACCTCGAGTTCCATTTCATCCTACACCCAGAGGTTACTATCCACCATCCATTATGGCCGGAGAGTCATCCATGTTTTCCCAGACATCGGAATCATTTTTACATGGTGGTCCTTCTATTCCTTCGGGATATCAGGCTCTGTCTGGTACTTTCTCGGGAGCAGCTCCTCAACCAATCGAACAAGTGTTATCATCTGGTTTTAATGGTGTTAAAACTAAAACGTCGAACGCAGAGCAAATCTATATGATGTCTGGTAATATTCTGAATCCTCAACCTCAAGGCAGTCAGTTACCGCCTGGAGAGCCAACACAGGGAAACCCGTTACTGCCTGGGGGGCAACCTCAAGGTAGTCAGTTACTGCCTGGGGGAAAACCTTTAGGAAGTCAGTTACCACCTAGGGGACAACCTCAAGGTAGCTTTTTCCCAGGACAAACTGTGGAATCATATTATTTTGGGGGACAACCCCAAGGACAATACACACCTCAAGGGTATCAACCTTCAGGACAATATATGCCCCAAGGTCAACCCCAAACTCAATATGCTCCTCAGGGTCCTTATCAACCCCAGCTTCAGTACGCGCCTTAGGGTTATCAACCTCAAGGTCAGTACCCAATTCAAGGTTTCCAACGGCCTTCTGGTCAGCCATCTATTCAAGGAGCCGAAAATGTACCACTTACTTATCAACCCTACGTTCAACTAGGTTATAGTCCTTATGTTCAACCTTCTGCGGGACAATACCCCGGAATGAATATGGTGTGAGATCCATCCCAATATCAACAGCCTATGCAGCGTAATGTGCAATTGCCTTATCAGCCTGGATAGCCTTTAATTTCTGGTCTAACCCAGCAACCTGTCCAACCTACTATTCAATCTTCTGCATCTAGTACTGTTTAGCAAGCTGGTCCTAGTTCACCTAAGACTCCGCCTCAAACTGCTGTAACTGATGCTATGACTGTTCAACCTGTAACACCTGCTTCTGGAGTATCTGTAACCCCGAGTTTGTCTATCCCTGCATCCGTGAAAATCCCTCAAGTCTCTGTACCCCTGTCAGGATCTTCGGTTCAGACTTCAGTTCAGATGCCTACGGGACAAGCCGGTACAAGTACAGTTATCACAAGTCAACTGTAATTCACGTATCAACTGTACCAGGGATAGCCACAATTCGGTCCCTATACACAAAATCCAAACTATCAGTATCAACCGTACCCTAGCTATACTTATCAACAGCCTCAACAACCCCAGTTCGGTCCGGTTAATCCTGGTTTTCCAAGAGGTTATACAATTCCTAATGCAAATCCAATTCCAAGTTATCTTGGATATCCGCCTCCTAGAACTGCTTTGGCTACTCAAGGTTTTCGCGACCCTAACCGTCAGTTACCATTTATCACAACTTTGGATTTACCTGATTTGACACGCCTTACGAATGATCTAATTTTTTATTATCCGTATTGGCCGCCAATGTCGCATAAGTTGCCCAGTGATATACCGAAATTTGAAGGTAAGTCAGGAGAGGATCCATCAAATCACGTCATGACTTATCACCTTTGGTGTGCGTCTAATTCAATCATTGATGATTCGATTCGCTTACGTCTTTTCCAAAGAACTCTTATTGGTCTTGCAGCCAAATGGTACATTGAGTTACCACGAGGCTCATTTCATAACTTCAGTCAGTTAGCAACTGCCTTCTTGACTCATTTTCAGTTGCCGGTCAGATACGACAATGGCACGGAATTATTAACTTCGCTGAAACAATCCACGTCTACGTATATTTCTGATCATATTCATGAATGGCGACGTAGGAGATGTTTCGTGAAAGTTTATATCCCCGATCAAATTTTGGCAAAATGGTTTGTTAAATCATTGTTACCCAAGATTACTGAAGATGTAGCTAAGGCTGGTGTTTTTACTAAAGAGCAAGTAATTGCTCAAGCTCAGTACCTTGACCTCGTTTACACGCAGTCGGGTACTTTACATGAAGAAATCCCAGACCTTCCAAAACAAGGTCAAATAGCTGTTGCTCCTTCAAGGTCTCATGCCGTTGACGGTATGATTGGTACGGTCAATACTAAAAGTAAGAAGAAATCTTCAAAGAATTCTTCTCCAATTAGAACTTTACTTGATTCCCCGAAAGGAGAATCTTCCCCCGAAGTTTCTGCCGATATTCATGTTGTGGAGACATCTACAGCTAAATCTAAATCCGGTAGTAAAAATAAAGGGAAGAATAAAAACAAAAATAATTCGAAAGAAAAAACTGATAAAAATGAATCCAATGATGAAAAACGTAAACCACGTTATCCTTGTTACATTTGTGACGAATATCATTTTACTAAGGAATGCCCACATCGGGCCGAGGTTGCGAAATTCGTCAAAGGTTCACAACTTGCTGTCTTGAAGGATCCCTTTCCGACTCAAGATAGTAAGATGGTTGGTTCTACCTCGACTGCTTCAGAAGAACCAATTTTGATGATGTCTCATGTAAGGATTGCGACGTGATCACAAGATTATGGTACTAAGAATCCTGTTGATGGTAAATAAGTAGAATCTTCTAATGCAAATACATCAACTACACCTCCTCCTATTTCTGGTCCGCTTCAGATCGAGAAACCAAATCTAGACTTAATAAACAAACTGCCTGCTAAAGGTGTTCTTCGTAAATCAGCTTTCAATCCACATGCGAGAGCTGCTCAGAATTACAACATTGTTGAAGACTTAGCTATTTCTCCTTCAGCGATGTCGGCTTTGGAAGTGCTGCAATCATGCCCAACACAGCGTAAATTGCTTTTGTCTACCATAGGAGCTGTCGATATTCAGGATTCTAATCTTATAATCTTCGATCTAGAAAATATTACACCTCGCCTACCTCACCAAATGGCTTTCCAGATTCCGGTGACAGTAAAAAACAGACTGATCTATCGGACTGTGATTGATGAGGGAGCTTCAACGTGTATTATGTCGATTCAGTGTTGGAAATCTCTTGGTTCTCCTACACCGAACCAATCTCTGACGATTTTAAGGCTTTTGATGGTCGAGGTTTCCACCCTTTTGGTATTTTGCAGGATTTACCCATACGGGTTGAAGGTAAAATTGTAAATCTAGATGTGGAAGTGGTTGATGTCCCTCTTGATTACAACCTTCTTCTGGGTTGTAGTTGGTCTTACACTAGACTGTTGTTGTCTCTTCGGTCTTCCGACTCATAAAATTTCCATATCAAGGAAGGATCGTTACAATAGATCAGTTAACTTATTTTTCTTCCAACCCAACCTCTACAGAAACAATCCAGCATGTTGGTAAAGCGGCTATCCCGTACAAGGATGTTGGATTAGGTTTTATTAAAGAATCTGGTTTTCTAGGAACTTTTTCCATTCCTCCTCCTAACGTATCGCCTTCTGTTGCAACTATTCATATGATTTCGTCAGACTCTATTATGTTTGATGATCCTTGGATCGTACCTTCCAAATCCGAGTTAGATTCAATTGATGGCATGATGCCTTTGAGTCCATTTGAACTTGCATATCAGGCTGTACAGCCATTTTACAACCCCTCTTCAACCGAAATTGATCCAGTGAATGGGATCCATGAGGAATCACTTTCTATATCTAGTTCAGCTACAACGACATTTCCTGAACTTGTTCATACTGATGAGCAGATTCGTGAGTGCTTGTCTGTTGACGATTTACCATGGGAAGATCTACATCACCGATCTTCGTTTTTACCTGAACTAGATTATTTTGAAGATGATTTTGCTTCAATCTTTACTGCTGAATATGTCAAGGAACTGCAGAATCCATTGAAAAATCCTGATTCTTAGTTAAATTTGGAAAATATTTCTCGAACGATTCCAATTGACATTTCAGTAAAACCTGGAATAATTGAAAAAATTCATATAGGTTCTTGATGTATTGAATATGAAATTCAAACTTATAAAGCCCTATTTCAAGAATTCCGTGATGTGTTTGCTTGGTCCTATGAAGAAATGCCAGGAATTGATCCGTCAATTGTCGTACATGAAATCAAGACTTACCTGGATGCCAAACCTGTCCGTCAACGTCTACGTCAAATGCATCCTAGAAAAGCTGCTGCTATCAAAGCAGAGGTTGAAAAATTACTTCATGCAGGTTTCATTTATCTAATTCCTTTAATAGATTGTGTATCTAATATTGTTCCTGTGACTAAAAAACAAGGAACGATACGAGACAATTATCCAACTCCCTATATCGATCAAATAATCGATGATTGTGCCGGCAGTGAAATGTTTTCCTTTATGGACGGCTTTTCAAGGTATAATCAAATAAACATACTCCCTGCTGATCAACCAAAAACAACTTTTATTTGTCCATGGGGGACATTTTCTTACTGCAAAATACCCTTTGGATTGAAGAACGTTGGAGCAACTTTTCAAAGGGCAATGTCTTATGCGTTTCATGACATTAAGCACATTGTGCAACCATATCTTGATGATTTACCTGCTCATTCATCACACAGGGCTGACCATCTCACACATTTACGTGCTATCTTTATGAGATGTCGGCATTATCGAATTCGGCTGAATCCACACAAATGTGTTTTTTGTGTCAAGTCGAGTCCTCTACTGGGATTTGTTGTCTCGAAAGTAGGTATTCGTGTCAATCCGTCGAAGGTTGAAGCTATTGTCAAATTACCTCCTCCTTCGACTTTACACCAACTCCAAAGTTTGTAGGGGAAAGAAAAATTTTTACGTCGATTTATTCCTAACTATGCCGAGCTTACGAAAGGTTTTACCCGGTTGCTGAAATAGAACATTCCATTCTTTTGGGATGAGATCACTGATCGGTCTTTCGATGCACTTAAACACGCGTTAACCCATGCACCGTTATTGCATCCTCCCAACTACAACCAGGATTACATTTTGTACCTCGCTTCTTCTCATTCCACTATTGGGATGGTTTTAGTTCAGGAAGACGAATCTAACAATGAACATGTGATTTATTATCTTAGTCGGAATCTGCATCTGACTGAAATCAAATACACACATGTGGAGAAATTGGCCTTGGTAGCTGTTCAAGTTGTCCAACGATTTAGACATTACATATTGTTACGCAAAACTACGGCAATTTCTGATTTCAACCCTATGATCTACATTTTTACCAAACAATTGCTAAGGGGCAAGTATTCCAAATGGATAGTCATCCTGTAGGAATTTGACTTGGAGTTTGAGAAATCCAAGGCAAAGAAATCTTTGGTATTTGTGGAACTAATGTGTGATTTCCCCTCTACTGATACTGAAACTGTGGCAGAGCAGCCCATTGCGGACGAATCTCTGATTATTATCAGTACTCTTGATCCATGGTATGGAGATATTATCTTGTATCTCCAAACCCAATCTTTTCGGCCTGAAATCTCATGATCTCAGCAATGGAAAATACGTTTCCAATCCCAACAGTATAATATTATTGGTGATACACTTTATCATCATGGAGTGGATTATGTTTTCCGACGCTGTCTTGTTCATGAAGAAGCTGAAAAGGTTTTAAATGACTGCCATTCTGGAGCATGTGGCGGTCATATGTTTGGGTATGCCATAGCCCAAAAGATATTGTGCATTGGTTATTTCGGGCCCTCGTTATTCAAATATTGTATCTATGCAGTCCGGAAATGCCACAATTGTCAACTTTTGATCGTAAGATGCGCGCGCCACCCGCTCCTCTTCATCCCATAATTGTTGTTGGTCCTTTCGCAAAATGGGGTATCGATTTTATTACATGTAACCCTCACTCGGGCAGGGGGCATGCATATATTATCTTAGCAGTAGATTATTTTACTACGTGGGCCGAGGCGATGCCTACATTTTCGGCTGATGGCAAGACTGCTGCAACTTTCGTATTTAATCACATAATTTCTAGGTTTGGTGTTCCTCAAGCCATTATTACTGATCATGGAAGCCATTTTCGGAATGTCATGATGACTGAGCTGATAGAACAGCTTGGCCTACGCCACGATAGTTCCACTCCATATTATCCGCAAGCCAATGGTCTGGTCGAAGCCATAAATAAAGTTTTAGTCACCATGATCAAAAGAATTATTGGTATTCACAAGACGAATTGGCATTCCATGTTATTTTCAACACTTTGGGCATACCGAACCTCAGTCAAAACATCAACTAGTTTCACTCCTTTTCAACTTGTTTACGGTTTGGAAGCTGTGTTGCCGATTGAATGCGAAATTCCATCTTTGAAATTAGCCATAGAGTTACTCCCAGCTACGTCTGAAGAGGAGAAACATTTTTTTTATTTGGCTCAATTGGATGAAAATCGGAGAAACGCTGCAATAGCAAACGAGGCTTGTGTCAAAAGAGTAAAAGCTCAGTATGATAGAAGTGTTACCCCTCGAAATTTTTCAAAAGGAGACCTAGTCTTAGTTTATGATCAAGCCAACGATAAGCTAGGAGCTGGGAAATTCGTGCCCATGTGGCATGGTCCTTTCATTGTTAAGCGAAAGCTGGCAAAAGGGGCCTATGAGCTGATAGATTTTGATGGTATCCCTTTAGATAAGCCCAAAAATGGGTTATATCTGAAGCGATATTATGCTTAAACTTGGTATGGAGATCTTTTATTTTTTAGGTTAGATTTCTTTACTGCTGGTGTGTCTTAGATTAGAAAGGTGTGCCTAGTTTAGAAGTGTGTTTTTATCACTATTCCTACTTATCTGAGTTTTACTCTTGATATTGCAGATGTCGACGTCTCTTCAAACCTACATTGGTTTTGCTGATGGTGCTTGTCGTAGTACACGGAAAATTTCTTCCGCAGCTTCGGCTATCTATTCACCCTCTGAAAAGTTAGTTTCCATGCATGGGGTAAACCTTGGGCAAACAACGAATAAAATTGCCGAGTATAGTTCAGTGATTGAGTTATTATCTGAGTCCATATCATTTGGGATTCAGATTTTGATTGTGAGGTTGGATTCTGAACTTGTTGTATTACAGCTTAACAGGGTTTATGCCATTAGAAATCCAGTGTTGTTACGGTTATTTTTAAGATTTCGTCTCTTGGAACGTGAATTTGACTACATTTAATATCAACATATTCCAAGACATTTAAATACATTAGTAGACTCAGTTGCTTCTAGTATGATAAATCGACATTTGCAGTGATCGAAACAGTAAAACAAACAACATTCATAAAATGTACGCAGATAGCTGGTAAATAGTGATATATATCATAGTATAAAAGTGTTTTCAAAAAATATACATCATCTTCGATCATAGGTTGGAAACACCTTATGATCTGCAAATGATAACACAAAAAGTCAAAAATATGAGTCTAAAATACGATCATCCCATCACTAATGGTGTTCACAATATGAAACCACTGCCCGAGCCACCCTGCATAGGAACCTCCTAAAAGGTCCTGGAACACCAATCACGTATCTCTCCAATCTGAGTGGAATGTCATCTATGTCTGTCTCTGGAATATCTAGAGTCAAACGCTCTAGATGATGCTCTAAATCAGTCAAGATTTCTGCTAATTAGCCTACTGGAGCTGGTGGAGCTGCAACTGGTTGTCTTCTTTCATAAGGTTGGAGATGGGCTGGTCGCCGTGGGCCCACATCTATATTCAAAAAAAAATTGGTTATTAATTTTCAAGACGATTTAAAAATAAAAAAATTTTAGAACTTAGAAACTGTTGAAGAAAGATTTTTTTTTTTTACCTGAGTCATCCCACTGTTCCCCTGCTGGGAGAGTCATCTCTCGGTCGCCGCAAAAATCTATCTCGACGTATAGAAAGTCCTCTATGACAAAAATTTGGTGATCCAGCCAATGAAAATATGAAGAAGGAAATCGAACAATCTCAGCGCCCTCAATACCATGACGGGCCATCAGTGCGGACCAACGAACCATCCTAGGTTCTCTAAGTCGACCGGCATCAACAGGGATAATCTATGGAGCTAGCATAGGAATCCTCTCTAGAGCAAAGGAGACGATGATGGATCCATATCCAAAGTTATTCAGTTTCCCATTTTTCGCTCTAGTTAGTTGACCTTTTATATTAGCCAACACAGCGTCACACCAGTTGAAAATGGTGCCGCGAAAACAGTCCATAGCAAAGCGCATCTGAGAACCGGTAGCTACATGCAATGCTGCGCTCCCGCACAGTCTGGTAACAGAAAATGCAATAACTTTCAGCTTGGGACGGATGATAGTTTTTATATCAATTCGTTTGTCCCTGGGGTCTGCTTCATCATTACAGAATTCTTGCCGAAGACTAGCGACAGTCTGGCCACCTGGTCTAGTCCCAAACAAGGAGAGTTGTTCACCCCTCTTGGACAAACCAGTCAGAAAATAAATGTTCTCCAGCTCGATTTCGAGCCGATGGCAACCAATAATGAAACACTGGTCCTGCACGTTCCACCTGTTTACCAGCCATGTCAGGAGCTCTACCTGTGCTCTCATGCCTTGGATGGCCCAGAATTTATATAAACCACACGCTCTTAATGCTTGCATTGTGGGCATATGGAGCATTGTGGCGTCATCTACGTCCTTGTGCTCACGCTCTCTCCAAATAAACATCTTGTTAATCCTACGATACATAAAAAGATAGATTAGAACAATCTAATTTGAAAAATTTTTGGCGGCAAAAGAGAAATTTGAGTTTTAAATTTAAATGCGCGGGGACTGCACTTTACCTTTGTAAACAGTGCGTAGTAACGCACACGCTTTTTAAGGAAAGTGCGGACCCACGACTTTTTTCTTTGTAGAAAAAAGTCGGGGTCCACAAGTACCATGTGTGTCACCTGCGGACCCCTGCGGGCGATTTTCGAACCATATTTGTTCCTTAAAAATAAAATTTAAAGCCTAAAAACGAATTGTAAATGGATGAAATGCAAGATTAATAGGTCGTGGATTACCTGGGACTGACGGTTCTCGATTTCAACAGATATATTTTCCAGAATCTTCACAGGAACTTTTTACCCAAAAGCTTCTACTTTTCACTCTGAACTTGAACGATAAAAATGAAATTGAAAAAGTCCTTTTTATAAGTTTTTTTGAATAGATGAATTTTTTAATTTATTTATTTTTCACTTTAAAAAGGGTATTTTTGAAGCATTTTTACTCATCTTAAACAGGTATGTGTAATGTTTCAAGTTTTTGTGCAGAAATTGGATTTTTCAGGAGAGTTGATCATTTTTCAACAAAGAGCATACTTTTATCACTTTTTCAGACTCTTTCAAAAATTCACGAAAAAGCGAAACATTAGAGTCCTCTTTTAAGCCCTTTTCAGACTCTCTAAACATGAAAAGATCGTCGAGTACTTGATTGTTTGAACTCATTAAAGTAAATGAATAATCGTCCCTTCAGTATAAGTTTACCACTTTTACGAACTGAAATGGACTATTTACGAAAAAGGTACACGTTGACTAATTACGGTCAATAGAGTTCTCCCCCGCATTATTTTATCCTTTTTCGGGCCTGAGAGACTAAATTTATGAAAAAGTACACCCATGGAGTTTTCTTAAGTTTTTTCTTCTGACTCCCTAAAATTGAAAAACACTGAGTTTCTCCTATACTGGACTCGTTAAAATTTAACAGTAAAGGACCTGTTCAATTTCAAATAGGAACGAACCACTCCTTCTTAGGGTTCAAATCTTAAACTAAGTTGGACTCATCCGAAGGATGAGTTTATAAACAATAAAATTTTATCCTCCTCAAGCTTGTCAAAAATAAATAGGTACTTGCCAAAAATGGTGGGGGAAAAGAGAGGAAAATGGGAGTGTTTGTTGTATTTTGATTCTTTGAAAATTCAGTCAACCACTCTTGAACACGACACTTTCATTCACCTGGGTTGGGAAATCCTTTTCCTAACAGTTAATCAAACCTCATTGAAAGTTTTCATCTGGTTTCTGGGTATTAGCTTTGGGTTAATTGTCGCCAAGCCATCTGCAGTGTCGTTATGTGTTCAAGAGGACAATTCAAATAAACCATTCATCTGTAAAATATCTGTCATCCATTTTGACCATCCCTGAGTCAGTCCTTGCCAATATATTTTCAAAACTTGATCTATGATTTCGTGTTGTGGGCTTGCCTACAACAGATCGCTTTCTATCGAAGAAAACTCATTATCTGGGAAGTTGATCTAGAAATCGTCAGTACCTTGGAATCTGCATGCCTTAATGGCAGGTTTCTCGCTTTTGACGATGGGTTACATCATCGACCTTCGATCGAATGATTCCGTGAAATGTTCGACTTCAGCTCATTCATTCACATTTCATGGATTGTACTGGGTACTTTGAGAGCCATTGAAAATACTGGTGGTTACTCTCACACTTGTTAACAGTTTACATCATTGACTGGTAATCAAGTGGTTTCTACCATGTTCGACTTCGACACATTCATTCACATGGATAGAATCATACTAGTTCGAGATACGAAAATCAAGACCCTGGATCTAGTTTCTATTATCCAGTCTGCGAGGAATTTTATTGTCATTTATACAGTGGAATATTTATAAACATATGGCTGCGCCCATACTGTGTTCACACATGTCTATACTATGATGTACTCAAAATCATTCCTATATCAGAACAGTTGAATCAGTTTTTAGTTAGTTTAATCTGAGTATCGGAATGCCTACCTCAATGATGATATGTATACATATATATTTTTCATTGATTTTTTTTACAGGTGCTGATTGGGGTGTCCACAGGATGATCCTTGAAATGATAAAGTACTGCACTCTTCATATATGACAGACTTCAGTTTCATATATTCTAGACTTTGCACTTTAGGGGGCAATCTGTTACACTAAAAATTGTCATCCTGACATTCTGCCATAAGTATGAGCTCATTATTACTCATACTTCCCCCTTTTGCAAGTCTAATATATCAGTTCCTCATGTCAAGCCTTGAAAATCAGAAAAAAATTCCTAAAAGTCTCCTAAACTTTGCTGTCGCACTTTCTGGCTATCTTGCCTGCGGTCCCGCACCCAATGTTCAGCTTTCCTACGTTCCTGAATGCACTTTATCTTTGTTATAGGTGCGGACCCCTGTAAGATTAAAAAGGTGCAAGTAAATCCCAAAAAGCTCAATTAAAGTAAATTCTGGAAGCTTCTAGAATGGATCTTGCGGTGGCAGAACCGTTCTTGTGAGGTGCATGAATCCCTTACCTTATGGAGCTAACCCCTTGATGTGAGGAGCTTATCCCTTTGAAGGAGGATTCTATCCCTTCATACTTGGAATAGAAAACCTCCTCTTTTCCACTATAAAAAGAGGCACTGGGTAGCCTCAAAGGGAGTTCAAGCTTAAGAATATTTGAGGTTAAGTGCTGTTGAGATTTAGACTCAGTTAACTAAGAATTTTGTGAGGAGAGATTACATACCTCTATTTGTCTTGGTTGGAGGAGTGCAAAGCTTATCAAAGTAAAGTAGACTCCTGCTTCGGACCCTGGAAAGTCCTGTGCAACATCAAGGCTCAGGTTGTAAGGATTTTCTTCTTTTGAAATTAATACAAATATACTCATTTTTCTCAATAAGCTTTCAATCAATGGTTTATTTCATAGATTCCTTTATCACTATGATAAGCATGGTTTATGATGATTTCTATACAGGTGCTATGTAATCCTTTGCTTGTTTGTGACTGCAGGTTTACAAGCGAAACTCCTTCAAGCGCGCGCGCGAGGAATAACAACAACTTCAAACAAGCACTGGAAAAATAGTAAGTCTTTTACACCTATATAGAGCTTTTCATAGATCATATATGCTTAGAGAAAGATTATTCTATTTGGCTGTTTGTTGCTAGATACTTTTAGTACTAGGGAGATCAGTCTTGTCCGTAAGACGGATTAATCCATACAACAGGAATTGTAAATTACTTCTGATATTTCTGAGATCACCAATAAAATATTTCTTTACAATCATTGTGAATTGAATTGGCACTTGAGTTTCTTCAAGACCACAATGTTAATGATATTGAGATGTACTTGGAAGTATTTTTTGTACCTTTTTATGTTCATGATCCATCAAAAATTAGCTTATGGGGAGATGCTTTATGTGTCAAATGGTTCTCTAATTGATTGTTGGTTCCATTGAATGTTTGGCTATACACAAATGAAAACCATATATTCGCCTCAATAAAGAAAATCATGGATAACATTTTAATATAGAATCATGTATGTGGGAATTTTGAACTTCTCTTGTTGTATCGTGCAATGGTCATGTTAATTACAATTCCTAGATCAGCTACTATGTGCATTTCTGCTGCCAATACCAATCTAGAAAAATTGACATGTTGTCAATTGAGTGAATCTTATTAGAGGATGAATTCTTGATTTATTGACATATTGTAAGCAGCTGCCACGACTCTTTTTTAAATCTATTTTTACATTTTCACAAAAAATTTACAATTGCTTCATTTGCAATGAGATTATATGTAATATTCCTACTTAGCCTAAGATAAGAGGAATATACATTTTTGTTTCATTTGTTGTTGCGTGAAGAAATGAATAAAGGAGGACATGTAAAACTCCTAAAAGAATGAATAAATCAATGCCCATATGAACAAGGATAAATCTGGGCCATGTAAACAAAACACTTGCAGGTGTGAGTAGGTTTGAGCTATAAGACTGGGTCAACCTTGACCAAATCTACAATTGTCTAGATGCAATATACCTCATGGATGGACAATGCAGTTCTAGATGGAGGCCCCTCATATGAAAGGAGCTAATTCATTGAAGTGGTTTAGGGTTTGACAAGGCTTTCATCTTATAAAAGGAAGAGGAGAGCAGCAAGAGAAGGTTTTTGATTATGCATATTTCTGAGCATCTTGTCTGTTTAGACAAATACCATTCTCTGTTGTTTAGCTGAGAATAATGTTGCTTAGCACTTGAGAGTTTCTATGCAGGAATCCCACCTCTTCCATTGAGGATTTATTGGAGGAGTCTTGCTGATTTCATCCATTATCAGGCATTTGTCCAAGCTCATCTTCCAACTACAGCGTTGATCCTATTAAGGTTTGGGTTGTCCTTGCAAGCTGCAACAAGTGGAGGATAGATCTGCTCAGATCTAGGCCATTTCAAGCCCTCTTTTCACTGGGAAAGTCTTCTATCCCAAGGGCAAGAGAGTGTTGAACCTTTGGAGCTGATATTTCATATCTTGGCATCATGCCAACTCAGTGTTTCAAGCTACAACGTAGTTTCCCTTCCAAGATTGTGTTATTTTCATAGAGGAAATTGCAGAGTGTTTTGACCCACTTTTTGAGAAGAGATCTCTGGTGCGGGGCTTTGCCTTTCACTTTGGTGATCCATGGATTAGCTTGCTGATCCATGTTCTGTATAGATCTGATCTGTTTCTAATGTAAAACATCTTCATAAATTTCTAAATAATATTACAGATTTTCTACTTTAAACTCAAATCTACTCTCTGTATTGCATGATTTGATCAAAAGCCCAAGGGGATCTTGTAAAAGAGCCTTTCTAGTGTACAGATTTGATATTTTGTACACAGATCTGCTCTAGATCTGAAGTGTAACATACAGCTGATGCAACTCTTATAAAAACGTTGTTAAGCCATTTTGTAGTTAATACATGCGTTGTAGCCCTTTTTTCTGAAGAGTTTCTTCTATTTTGTCTTCCACATTCTGCTATATAATGTCAGGGCATCATTATGGATCTGATTTGTTGCTTTTTATTTAAAATTTGATCCTTATTATTGGCCTCCTGCTCATGCTCTAAAAACTACGTTATTTCTGAATAATTTTGTTGCATATAGCTGCAACCCTTCACTTTGGGTTTTTTTCAGCTAGACTAGGTGGTCGGAGATCTGTTTACCACACCTAGTTTGATTTTTTTTTGCTCTCCTTTTGGATCTAGACACTAGATCCACTGATCTAAGGGATCCAGGAGCTGCAAACTCATTTCAGTGCATAGATTTCCCAGAAGAGCGTTATTTCAGTAGGTCTTGTTGAATATTCCCATTTGGGGATATTACAATGGTATCGGAGCATCTTTCTTGGCATAGCCTGTGATTTTCATTGAAGAGCTGAAACTAGGATGGCTTCAAGAGAAGATGAGCCTCTTACTGATAAAGAGAAGATATATCTACATAAAGGATAGAATAAATTTGATTACACTAATGATGATTAGGGCAAGGGTAAAGCCACTGAATCTGGAAGGAATAAAGAAGGAGAAGAGTTTGCAAGAACTCTTTTGGTGGCCATGCAAGATCTTGCTAGAGAGATCAAAGAGATGAGAATGGAAAGGATGAAGGAATCTCCTGGGATATTTCATCCCGGAGAAAGCTCTGGCATGTTTCACCACTGGAATGATCAACCGATGAACCAGCCACAAGCTCCACAACGCTCTACTATGCCTACCTTCTTGGCTGTGGAGAATGAAGGGCCTCAAGAGCAAGCATCCCTTGAAGAATACTTTGAGGAATATGAGTCTCATAATCAAAGATTCAAGGACCACTTTATTTTTCAAGAGTTTTATCACCTCAAGGACAAAAGAAGACTGAGGCATCATTACAGAGATGGTGGATTCATTTATAATCATGATCGACATCACTCTATGGGCAGATTATTTTTACCCAAGTTTGATGGTTCATCCACTAGTTCTACCAAAGCATGGGTAGAAAAGTTTGATATCTACTTTCAGTTGAACAAAGTCCTTGAGATGGAAGCCATCAAGATTGCAGCGCTACACTTTGAAGGTGAAGCACACAATTGGTGGTTCCATGGGTTGTCTACATTGGGCCATGCCAATGTGACTGCCTATTCTGAATTCACTAGAAGACTGGTTGAGAGGTTTGACAGGAAGGATCCAGAAGCACCTTTCATGAGCCTTGCAAATTTGAAGCAGCCAGGTAATGCAAAGTCTAATATCTCTGAGTTTCTGAGATTATCTGTTATGGTTCCTAATCTGTCTACAACAAGGAGGGTGTACATGTTCATCGATGGCTTGGATGAACCTCTGGATGGGTTGGTTAAATATACCAAGCCCATCACTTTTCATGATGCCATTGAGAGGGCTAGAGACCTCCAATATGCCTTGCCAAAAGCAAAGGCAACTTTTCAGAACAAGGCCCCTTACCTTTCTAAAGGAAAGGAAGAGAAAGTTGCTCCTTCCAAGGAGAGCTCATTCAATAAGCCTCTTGATGTTGAAGTCTGGAGGGAGATAAGGAAGAAAAGGTTATGTTTCACTTGCCAAGAGTCATGGGCACCTGGACATAGATGTGTTGTTGGGAAAGCACACTACATAGAAGTCTTCTCAGATTTTGAGGAGGAAGAAGAAGATGATGAACCAAGAAGAGGTCACAGCGCTGATAATGTTGAAGGGGATCCAACACCATCTGGAGATGGGAATGGATCCTTTGATCGAATAGGAGGAACTCTTGAATCCTTTAGGGGAGTACCTAATTACTTGACCTTAAGAGTTCGAGGTTCAATCATGAATCATAGGGTTTTTGTACTGATTGACAGTGGGGCAACCCACAACTTTATTGATGCTCATCTTGTGCAGAGGAGGGCAATACCCACTGATACTTTTGAGGGATTCTCTGTTTTGGTCCCAGGAGATAGGACAATGAAATGAATGCACTATGTCCCATCACTTTCATTCACTATGGGATCCTACACCTTGGTGGATCAATTTTTTGTAGTTGACATACCAGACACCAATATCATTTTTGGTGTTCAATGGTTGGTTACATTGGGGAAAGTCACCACTGATTGGAAGGCTCTACAAATGGAATGGGTGGAAATGAAGAGTGGTGAACCTCAAATGATCCAAGGCATGCATACTTACCCCTCACCTAGCACTTCCACACAAACAATAGAGATGGATTTGCACAGTGGAAGCAAGGACCTCACAGTCCCTTCTCTTATGTTCATGAGAATTCTGCATGGGACATTCTTATCTAGTGGCAAACCACCTGGGAGGCCACTAGATTCAGATCTTGTGGGGAAGGCCTCAAAAAGTGCTACTCCAAACTTAGATCCAGGAGGTATTGGAGCAATGGAAGACCAAGCTACAGCACTAGGAGGCTTGGGACAACTCAAGAATAAGGAGGATCTTATTCCTTTATCTCTACCACCCCCTCTCATCTCTAGATTTGCGTTGTGGGAGGAGGAGAATGGGAGGATCAGCCTTCCAACACACATATTTGGCATAATAGATGTCAAAGAGGAGATTGACAACATGATAAGCACTCCTGTGTATGTATCATCAGCGCTGTCATTGTTGAGCAGTGTGGGTCTGTACTAGAAATGTCAACTGCTTGTAGAGTATTCCAAATATATGCACACATGTATGATACTAGATGACATGCAGCAAGAAGAGGGCTACTTAGTTCAAGGGGGAGTCATCTATCATCATGGTAGGGTCTTCTTTTCTAGAGCTTCCAAGCTCAAGCAAAAGATACTACAAGGGGCACACAAAGAGTTCTTTTTCAACCATATGCAGTCAATGAAGATCTACACCCTAATCATGAGGAGCTTTGATTGGGAAGGCTTGAGAGGGGAACTACATCAGCACTTTCAAGAGTGCATGAGCTATGTGGATTTGGGGCAGCCAAGGGACTCTATGCAAGAGTTATTTCAGCCATCTCTTCCTTCTTTTGGAAGAGGAGGAATGCCCATGCACCACTCCATGTGTATGAGGAACTATGATGGTAAAGAATATGATCATGTAAAGAAAGTTTCGTTTTATGATTTATCACATTATTTTACCATGTTTTTGCAGGTTATGACTCCCAAAGGGAGTGATATATCATGTAGATCTCATGGCATTTGGTGGGCCAAAAAAATTTCTAAACTTGGCCACTCCCTTGTTGTGTAAAGGGAGATTCCTTTTCATGATGGGTGCTTCCCAAAGGCACCAAACATATCTGACATCTTCAACTATGTTAAGATGAATTATGCAGAAAATGTGTGGTGGGAAGGCCACTTACCACACCTTGATCTAATGCAGGCAGGAGATGCACTGCGCTGGCATCACATGTGGGATTTTGACCCACCTCCTCATGCTCAAATTTCCGTTTGTGTATATGTAATTCTGCTTCCATACTTGGATGACATAGTTGTGCTATTTATGGGACTGCATGGAGGGAGGATGGGAAGTTTTTATGTACCACATGGAATGGAACTTCTCTATGTACCTCATGATACATGTTTTAAAGAAAGCATTGCTCTAGCCATGTTTATTTCTGTTGAATTTTTCACTCCTTATGGGATGGATTATGTACATCTTATGATGACTCTGGAGGAACAATTCATGATTGGTTGGTTTGGTGAACACTTCACTTATGAGGAGAGCTTGATCCCTGATGGTGTCACCAATGTAGGAGGAGAAGTATTGCAGCACTCACCCTATCAATGGCTTAAGGAGAAGCACAATTTTGGAGGGGAGGACTGTAATATTCCCACTTAGCCTAAGCTAAGAGGAATATACATTTTTGTTTAATTTTCTGTTTCATGAATAAATGAATAAAGGAGGACATGTAAAACTCCTGAAAATAATGAATAAATCAATGCCCATATGAATAGGGATAAATTTGGGCCATGTAAACAAAACACTTGCAGGTGTGAATGGGTTTGAGCTATGAGACTGGGTCAACCTTGACCAAATCTACAACACTGTCTAGATGCAATGTACCTCATGGATGGACAGCGCAGTTCTAGATGGAGGCCCCTCATGTGAAAGGAGCTAATTCATTGAAGTGGTTTAGGGTTTGACAAGGCTTTCATCTTATAAAAGGAAGAGGATAGCAACAATAGAAGGTTGTTGATTATGCATATTTCTGAGTATCTTGTCTTTTTATACAAATACCATTCTCTGTTGTTTAACTAAGAATAGTGTTGCTTAGCACTTGGGAGTTCCTATGCAGGAATCCCACCTCTTCAATTGAGGATTTCTTGGAGGAGTCTTGCTGATTTCATCCACTATCAGGAATTTGGCCAAGCTCATCTTCCAACTACAACGCTAATCTTGTTTAGGATTGGGTTGTCCTTGCAAGCTGCAACAAGTGGAGGCTAGATTTGCTCAGATCTAGGCCATTTTAGGCCCTCTTTTCACTGGGAAAGTCTTCTATCCCAAGGGCAAGAGAGTGCTGAACCTTTGGAGCTGATATTTCATATCTTGGCATCATGCCAACTCAGTGTTTCAAGCTACAACACAGTTTCCCTTCCAGGACTATGTTATTTTCATAGAGGAAATTGCAGGGTGTTTTGACTCACTTTTTGAGAAGAGATCTCTGGTGTTGGGATTTTCCTTTCACTTTGGTGGTCCATGGATTAGCTTGTTGATCCATGTACTGTATAGATCTAATTTGTTTCTTTTGTAAAATATCTTCAGAAATTTCTGAATAATATTGCAGATATGCTACTTTAAACTCAGATCTACTCTCTATATTGCATGATTTGATCAAAACCCCAAGGGGATATTGTAAAATATCCTTTCTAGTGTACAGATTTGAAATGGATCTGATCTTTTGTACATAGATCTACTCTAGATCTAAAGTGTAACATACAGCTGGTGCAACCCTCTGAAGAGTTTCTTTTATTTTGTCTTCCACATTTTGCTATATAATGTAAGGGCATCATTATGGATTTGATTTGCCGTTCTTTATTTAAAAGTTAATCCTTATTATTAGGCTCCTTCTCATGTTCTCAAAACTGCGTTATTTATGAAGCAATTTGTTGCACATAGCTGCAGCCCTTCTCTTTGGGTGTTTTTCAGCTAGACTAGGCGGTGGAAGATCTATTTACCACACCTAGTTTGATTTGTTTTTGCTCTCCTTTTGGATCTAGACACTAGATCCACTGATCTAAGGGATCCAGGAGTTGCAAACTCATTTCAGTGCACAAATTTCCCAGAAGTGTGTTATTTCAGCAGGCCTTGCTGAATATTCCCATTTGGGGATATTACATTATAGATATTAATTTCTTGAGAGAACATTTGGATACTGCGACCATTGAGGAGGAACAATGTATCAATGATTGGAGAGGTTATATTATTAACTTGTCAATGCCATATGAATTTGGAAATATAGAAGGAAACTGTAGAATTACTATGTAGATTTGAAATTATTCATGAAGTTTTAATCAAAATTACAAGACACAAAATGTAACTGACATCTTGATAACTATGCCATCTTGGGGTACTCATCCTTACCCACGTGGAAGAAATGAATATTAGACATGAAGCTAATTTGAGTGGCCTTCCGATGAATGTTATGGATGGTGTGGAAGTTTTAATATTGCGTGTGTTGGAGGTGGTGAGTGGAATCATCAGTTGGGAAATCAAATGTTGGGTTTTTAGACGAATGCTCCTACTCGGTTCATCTGGAGGGCTCCTTTAGAGAGCTAAGCAATCACTGTGAGGTGGGTGAAGAATGGCAAGCATGGGTAGCATTAGGTACAAAAGCAGCTCAAGTGTTCATCTGGGATCTAAGGTTGATGATGTTCCAATATTTGTTGTTATATGTTAGCCATGAGGCCATCCATGGCATAATTGGTCATCTTCCAATCTTGAGGTCTCAGCCTTCATCACTAAAGCTTCAATAGAGGTAATTTTTTATCCTGGGATTTTTTTGGAGTTCTTGTCTTATTTTTGTGTGTGGGAGTGGAAGTCTATTATACAAGTAACCTTGGTGCTCAGGCCTATGAGTGGTTGGACCGAGCGTCAGGGTATCCTTTGGTTTGTTGTGTGCAAACAAGGTGGGTTGGTGTATAAAATAGGCCAAAACGAATCAAGGTGTTGTCGCCCTTGGGTTACGGTGTTTCTCTGTTGGTGGTGTATACATTCAGGATGTCCATTTGTTCCATTCCTACCTATTATGGTCCTTCACAACTCGCTGAAAATGCTTCGTTGAGTCCGAGTCGGTGTTAAGGTTGAGGATTGGAAAAAATAGTGTGTTATTAGAAAGTTTTCAACAATTGTGGAAATTTCCCTTGTGTGTAGTCTCAATGCTCATTGCTTCAAGCCCAATGTTCATTTTTTCAAGCTTAGATGATTCACTAGTGCGGTCGACCACATAGAGGAGGTGGCCATAGAGGGTAATAGGGAGCTTGTGCTGAGAGGGTGGGGGTGATAAGCAATGAGGAGCAGGGTGGAATGGAAATGGAGATGGAGAGAGAACTTTCACATGGTCATGCCCTCTTGTCCGGCCACGTAATTCATCCTCCATAATTGAGCACTATTGTTGATCAATTGAGGAACATCCAGGCCAACCTGGACATCCTCCATGAGCACATATATGAGGAAAAATATGAACTTGTGGCATATATCAATGACATCCAATATAGCCATAATGATATATTTTAGTAGTTGTCAAAAATGATATACTCAATAAAATAGAGGCAGTTTGGGTCACATAGACTTCCATGTCCATGAAGGCTACAATCCAGCCACAATCCTCCAGTAGCTTTGGGTGGCCAAGTTGTCCCTCCTCCTCAATATGAGAATTACTAGGTGTTTCATAATTTTGCATGTTTGTTGAAATATATGGAAATTTTGTTCATGGGAAATTGTGAATGATTAGACACATCTTTTACATTACTGTTTATCTCTCCTTGCTAAAAAATCTAATCATAATGAAAATGGGAGAGCTATAGACCATCACTATATACTCTATTATTTTTTAATATAATATAATGGAAGCTCCTTTAACTGACCAAAAAAAAATGAAAAACCATATAAATATGTAGAAAATCTAATATTCAATCCCATCTTTTAAATAGCATTAAATTTAAACGTTACTTATTAACTTACACCACTAATGAGATAGAGGGGATAACGTTCAATTTTTATAATCATTAAAATGAAATCAATTATTTGCATATTTATTATTGATTTATTATATTATAAAATTTGTAATAAGGGGTAATGTTCAACTTAAAAATATTATTGTAAAATATAATTATAAATTAACTATTTCTAATCATATAATAATATTAAATTCTCCATCAATTTTAATATTTTAAACTTATTTTAATTATCAATCTTTCGGGAAATCACATACGAATTTTAGGAACCGACGCGTTTCGAACTACAAACTGTAGTTCATCATCAGGATAATGAATCATGGCTAATCTGACTTTCACATTTATACTAGGAAGAGAGAAGCAACGGTCAAAATCCAACGGTAAAAAATAAGAATAAAACTATAGAATAAATAAAAAATATAGCCAACCCAACCTTAAAAGTTATAAAGTTAAAACGGTCACCAAGACCCAAGTCAAAAATATACTAAAAACTAAAAACAAAAGTATCACATTTACAAAGAGATAAGATAAACAATATTTTAAACCTAAATTAAATCAATAGTAATAATAATAATAATAATAATAATAATAATAATAATAATAATAATAATCATAAATAAATAAATAACCTATCCTTAAAAATTACGAAACAACCAAGACCAAATCAAAAGTAAAATAAAAAATCACATTTACAAAGAGATAAGATAAACAATATTTTAAACTTAAATTAAATCATTAAGTGAAAAAATAAAAAATAAAAAATAAAAAATTAAATTAAATTAAAATAAATAATAATAAATAATAATAATAATAATAAATAAATAAATAAAAATAATTTATTTTATTTATATATATATATTTTTTTATGAAATCAAAATAATAATAATAATAATAATAATAATAATAATAATAATAAATATATAAATATAAATATAAATATAAATATAAATATAAATAAATAACTTATCCTTAAAAATTATGAAACAACCAAGACCAAGTCATATAAAAAAAAAAAAAAAAAAAAAAAAAATCACATTTACAAAGAGATAAGATAAACAATATTTTAAACTTAAATTAAATCATTAAGTGAAATAAAAATAATTAAATTAAATTAAAATATAAAAAAATATAAAAACAATAATAATAATAATAATAATAATAATAATAATTAATAAATAAATAAATAAAAATAATTTATTTTATTTTATTTTATTTTTTATTTTTTTATTTTTTTTGAATAAAAAGCGGAAGGACCACCTACAAGGAGTGAAGAGATGGAATCCAACAACTGCTAACTTTCCATCCGTCATCCATGTTTAACGAATGGGGTGTCTTCTCAATCTCAGTCGCCTCCCTAAATTTGTGGTGATGGAAATGGTCAACCCTAGCAAGGAATCTAGCGTCTTCCATACAGATGTGATGCTTCATCTTCTCCGCATGCTCAACAAGCACTGAGGACTTGGTTCTACCATGCCTAATATCCGTGGAATGCTCCTGTGTCCTTTCATTAATGGATCGACCAGTTTCACCAATATAGGGAATCCCACAAGAGCACGGGATCAAATAAACACCTTTCACACTTTTTAGGTCCAACGAGTCCTTCACTGATTTAAAGGAGCCCCTAATGGTGTTTAAAGGTTTAAAGGAAATCGAGATCTTATGCTTCCTTAAAATCCGAATGATCTTGTCAGTAATACCTTGAATAAAAGGTTAATGTACCTAACCAACAACATCATCAATTATTTTAAACTTATAGGTGTATAATTTTGCATGGAATTAAAATTTTTAAGTAAAAATTTGAATAAGTGCAATGTTTTCATGTCGTAATCATATAATGATATTAAATTCTCCATCAATTTTAAAATTTTTAACTTAATTTTATAGTTGCATAACTTTGCATGGAATTAGAACTTTTAAGTAAAGATTTGGATAAGTGCAATGTTTTCATCTAAGGTGTGAGTGAATTTTGACACATAAAAAATTGAGACAATTAATAACTAATGGACATGAACACTATCCACACATTTTATGCGCCTTATTCAATTAAAATGAGAATTTTATGATCGATAAGAAAAAAATATTTTATTTAATATCTCATAACTATAAAACACTAATCGTTTATATAATATATTTTTTCAAAAAAAAACTTACATCATTACATTATCAAGTATGCATAATGCATCCAAATTTAAAAATAATTAATTATTCATAATGCATCCAAATTTAAAAATAAGAAAAGAAAAAAATCTAAAACAAATCATATCTCTTGCATACTTTTATAATAATAATAATAAGCTACCTTTTCCCTTTTTTTTTAAATTAAAAATTAAAATATATTTACTATACATACAAAAATAATAATAAAATTGATATATACCCAACAAAATAATAAAAAATGATATATAGATAGAAAATGGTATTAAAATTTATTAATTTTTCAAATTAAATTAAAATTTTCCAAATGGATTATTATTTATTAAAATTTTAAAAATTGAAGTTAATTTTCAAAATTAAATTTACAATACACATTATCATATAATAAGAATAACCATTAGAAAATATGGTCGTCAATGGGTGTTTAGCTGGAGTGGTAGGGACTTGTCATCCTATCCACTTGGGTTCAAGTCTCTAGAGACATAGCTCGTCATAGTAACGCAGGAGGGAAAGACATCACATTGGAGTCTGGGATCTCAACTGTAGTACTGGTGGTCTCTGGACATATTGGTCTTATGCTAAACTATGAGTTTCCGATATATGTGCAACCATATATAACACCTCTAGCCTAAGTGTCAAGTACTTATGGTGAAATAATAATGTGCCTTGTTATCCATCCACCCTCCCCATCCTTAGAATTAGAAATGGAATTGAAATGCATGTGGAACGATCCCAAAAAATATAAATTGGAAATAATGAATTGACTATTTAAATAACAGTGTCCATCTCCATTGTACCCACACTCTCTTGTATTTAACCTACGTAACCTATTACTTATACACATAATTATCTTATATGTAGTCAAGTAAGGGTAGATCGAGTGTTTGAGGTGGGTTGTTAACTCCCTCACCACCTAGGTTCGGTTCCTTGAAATGACATGCTTAGCCTGTACTAATTAGGCTCAATGCGTTTTCACTCAGTCCATGATCAATAAGGAATGTCTTTGATATTGCTGAATCATTAAGTCAATATATATATATATATATATATATATATATATATATATATATATATATATATATATATATATAATGTCCGCGGTTAGTAATGAATGTCTTGGATTTTGCTGAATCATTAAGTCATTATATATATATATATATATATGTTTGTGGTCAATAAGGAATGTCTTGGCTTTTGGTGAATCATTAAGTCATTATTGTTATAGAAGAAGAAGAAGAAGAAGAATTTATTTTAATGTCCTCGAGGCGAAAGATATCCTATGGGACATATTGCTTCTCTATCTGGCTCTTGTATTTGGCCCTTTTCCTATGAAGTTTCACAATAAACTCTCCCAACTTCTCGACAAACCCCTTGCAGAATAGATTATGCCAAGAACTAGCCACCAAAATATCTACATAACTTTCCTTGCTATCTTTGAAGGCCTCACATTATAAAATGAGATGCTTTTCTATTTCCACTTTCTCGGAAGAGAAAAAAATACATACACTTTCCTCCCACACTTCTTTGTCCTTTTCCACTGCCCTATTTCACAACGGAGTTGATGATAATTAGTCCTTAATTTAGCAATAAGAATTTTGGCTCTCCAAGAAATATTGGCCCCTATGTACGCTTTTTGTTAATGATTATGAGTGGGATTAAACTCTTCAATATAATACTTTCTGTTTCTCCCTAGCTCCTTCTCCCAAGTATGTTTTTGGAACTTTATATCCATAACAAAATCTTTTATCTCTTTACTATTTGTGGGACACATGCTCAAGAAAATGCCCCAATAAACCATTTGTTATTTTGCCACATCCAAGTCTTCTTTCTTTTGCAGAATATGTCATTAAACACTACCTTAGGCCATCTGCTCTTCTCCATTTGGTCAATTTTTTTTAAATACCTCATGACTCATAGCATAGCAATTGCTTCAATATGAGAAAACCTTGTTTCACTTAACAAAATAGCATAAGGAACTACACTTTTAATTTTGAATTTTCTTGTAATCAAACACTTCTGAATTTTCTCAATTTGTTTTCACTGCATGTCAGATGCACTGCTGGCCCACAGTTCACAACTGTAGAGAATCACCAGAATCACTAAAAGCCCAAAAAGAGTTAGAGTGGTTTTACAGTCCCATAACTTTGCCTCTATACACCTATTTTGTAAAGCACAAAATTCTTTCCAACCCCCCAGAGTTATTTTATTTCTACATCCATCCCAACTTATATTTCTGCTGAAGTCATTACAAGGTATTTTTAATCTGCAAATTCTTCCAGAATGTTGTCTTCAAAGTAGAACCTATGTTGGTTATGTTTTCTTTTGTTAGAGAAAACCACTACTTTCGTTTTTTTGATATTGACTTGCAACCCCACACTTCTACAAAAATTCTTAAGGGAAATTAAGTTCTCTTGCAAACCAAGAGAAGATTTAGCATTAGAATAAGGTCATCTCGGTACAAAATAAACCTTATAACAAACTTTCCCAAATGGATATTGTCAGCCCCTTACGACTTTAACCACTCTTCAAGCTTGTCGATATATAAACCAAAGAGGGTAGGAGACAATGGGAAACCTTGTTTGACCACGATATCATTTCTAAAACTTTCAAAAATTCTTGTTGAGGTTCTAATTTTGACTTTCACCTCTTCATACAGCCTATGCACATATGATCTCAAATTCCTAGGAACCCCAAGTTCCTCCATTTTGTGCCAAAGATTATCCCTAGGAACCATGTCAAAGGCTTTTCGGAAATCAACAAAGCAACAAAATACTTTTTCCTCTTTCTCCCAAACTTGTTCAATGGTGTCCATTAAAGTTATACCATGATCAACTATGGAATGTTTAGGTCTAAAACATGCTTTCCCTTGACTCGCACATTTATCTCTATCTTATGCCTAATTGTTGATTTAATTTTCTAACATGCCTCTAAATAACTTTGCAAAAAACATGTTTATCATTATGGTCCTATAATTGGAGGGATTATTGACGTCACCACTCTTGAAAAGAGGTATTTCCATACTAGTTGTCCAATCTATGGGGAACCCCTATTGTAAGATGTTGTTGATTTTTTTTGTAATGTGAGGTGCAAGAGTTTTTAAGCCCCACTTTAGATACTCTGCTTGGAGTTCAACTAAGTCTTTTGCTTTTCCAACACCCAACTTCTTGATACCCATCTCTACCTCTTGCACCATGAAGAATTTTGTAACAACGATGACCAAGGGAGGATGGTCAACCTTGGGATCTTGCTCATATAGTTGTCTTGCATAGTAAAACCATTTAAAAGTTGTAATATTGTTTTCATTTTGCATCTTTCTTAATTGGAGCTCCTTCCAAAATAATTTGGGGCTATTTTCCCAAGAAATATTAGTTCTTCTCTCCTTGAAACCATGAAATCAACCTTTTTATTTCTTAATATCTCTCTCTAAGCATTGAGCTTTATTTTATCCTTGTTTGACTCTTTCAACATTATCCTTACCTTTTTGCATTCTTCGTCAAACCAAGCATTAACCAGAAAGCAATTTGTTTTAGACTTCTTAATTTTTACTCTTTTGCACTCTGCAAGTGCACTTTGAATTAAATGTGTTAATTTGTGACTATGTAGGTCGTGAAATGGAATTTTCTCCTTCTTGAAGATCCTGTCTAGAGCTATTTTGAGTGTATTACAATTTTCTGGAGTCAACATGATTCTGCTCTATGGAAGATTTTGTTGAACACACTGGGTTTTTAAACCTAACTGCTTCTTTCCGGGCCAAGAGAAACTTAAATATATTGGGTTGTAATTTGATTTTAAGTCCCAAATTTGATATCCAATCAAAACTTCCTCCATTTTCTCGCATAAACTATGTGAGAAAATTACATAGTCTACTACACTTGCTCCATTGTAAGTATTGCAAGTGAAATTACCAGACTTTTTCCATCTATTCAAACCATTACAAATGACTAAATCGAAAGCCCCACATAGACTAAGGAATTGTTCACCAAAGAGATTGCACTCCTTCTCCTTTGAAATTATTTCCTACTCATGATTACTCTCTTCTCCAAGCCAGATAGGATCGTAGTCTTCTTTATAACAAAGAATGCTAGTTTGCTCACTTGCAGTCTTAGCATTGAAATCACCCACTATAATGACTTCACGTAGCTGAGAATATGTTGCAATATCTGCTTTTAATGTTGCAAAGGGTTTTTTGTGGTGAAGCCCTCTACTTTTGTAGATTTTTGAAACTTACGACGCAAAATAACATGCTACAATTCTGGTGTGTTTTCCATTTTCTGATATTTTAAACCAAACGAATTGTTTATTTGAGTATTTTTTTTCTAGTTGAATGAGACAACCTTATTTTTCTCTCACTAATACCATGATCCTTTTCCATTCCCTGCTGCCTTGTTCCACACTGTCGTCTTCCAGTACTGGTCAAACAAAGGTGTCTTGCATGCTTCATGCTCATGTGTTTCTATGAGGAAAATTATGTCTCTATCTTCTACAATAGGCCCTAACCAAGGTCCTCGTCTCCATGGCTAACCTCTGCAGTTCCAACAAACTAAACTTAATGAAACTTGGGTATGACTTCACTGCTATTTGTTTTGACATTCAAGACTCATAGTTGAGTATTTTTCCATGCTTTACCATACTAGCATTGCTTCCCAATTTCCTGCTAAAGAGTTTGTTGTCTCTTTTTTTATTATCATCTTACTGACCTGTTCTGGAAGAAGGTCCAAATAGTGCTATCACAACTTTACCCTTATAAATCCATGCTCTATTTCCCTCATCTCTTGCTGCCCTAACCTTTAACATTTACTCCCTCATTTCCTCTTTTTGTCTTACAGTTAAGTCATTTTCTAGAAAAAAGAGAGAACCCCTCAAGAGCTACTTCTTGCTTAGAATGATATCTTTATCACGTAAGCTAGGCATGATTAATCTTTTGGGCATGACTCTCTCACTATTAAACTTTCCTATCCTCCATGCTTGGCATATTTGTCCTTGCCATAACATCTTGTCTTTCAAGAAGTCCCTTGCAAGGTCACAAATAGATTCATTTTCCCCATATTATTTCACCCCTTTAATAATTATGTTTGCTGCTCTATCTTGCCTTTCCTTGTTTTCTCTACCTTGCATGTTTTCGACGTGAATGTTTGCTTCTCCTTCCCTATTAGCAGAATTGTTAAGAACTTCAACCCAAGTTTTGAAAATTTTTGTGGAACCTCCTTTCCTTTCTTCTCTTGTTGTCTCTTCATGGTTTTTTATTTAGGCAACCACTTTCCCTTTATCCTCGGTAGGTTTCGCATTCACCACCTATATGCTCTCCACTACAAATTTCTTCATGTTTTGCACATCTGCCTTCATGCATTTTCATTCTATCTTCCCTATCAGGAGAGCTAACTTTAGCAATGCCACTTGCTCCTTGAAAAAAAATTTATTGCTTTCTGCTAAACCTTGGCTCTGAGTTGTTATTACATGAATTGTACAATCCATTTCTTTCTCTTTAGCTTCTAAAACCTCCAACCTTTTTTTTGCACTTAACAATTCTTTCACAGAAATTAGATGACCAAGTGAGAGGTGTGGATGTGAGACTATACAAGGAAGAATCATCAATGACTTTTCATCTGTGACTTTTGCTCTGGGTCTATTGTGTTCATATGCTTGCAAAGGGGACTTGTTTGAATATTGCTTATTGCAAAGGGCTCAAGTATTTTCTCTTTTAGACAGTTTTGTCCTTGTCTTCTCCTATTCTAGACAGGCTAGTCTTCGTTTTAAAATACCTCGATATTGCTTGGCATTGACCCAAATCCACTTCCCAGCTTTGGTTGATGATGCATTTTTCACTTTTCCTAAATCATTTGTTTCCACAAAATTCTTGTCCCGTTATCATATTTGAATGCATTAAACTCCAACCCCTTCATTGCAGTGTCAAACTCCTAATTCCCCAACTTCTACGTGTCCCTCTCTCAAACTCAAACCCTAACAATGAAAAGCAGAACCAGAACCATAGCAGAGTGCAAACGTCCAAAATTTCCAGTCTATAACAAAGAGACTTCAAATCTAAGGCCAGCACAGTTCATTCGATCTGCTCGAAATTACTGTAGTGGAAACCTTAAATTTCTTCGCTCTGTGCCGAAAATATTTCAAATCTGCGGCCAATGTCATCATGAAAAGAGATTTTTTGAATGCCGAAGTCACCCGTCAGTGCTAATTTCAATCTTTTGGAGTTTTTTCAAATATACAGATCTAACCTAGCGCCACAGAGATCAAGGTTATGGAATCTGTGAATGTACATGGCAATTTCCTGCACACCGTCCGCCATTGTTTTTCCTCTTCGATATGAACGAGTCGAGGTCATTCACATCACTGAAATTCAACCTCCCGATCTACCACCGTCTGCTGAAGGGCCTTGAAAAAATTATTTTATTTTATTTCATATTATATTAATATATTTATAGTGATTTTAAATGAATTAAATTAAAATTAAACATTTTAAATAAATTAACAATTCATTTAAATTTAAATTATAAAAATTATAAAAAATAAAAATCTATTGAAATATGATATAAAAATAATTCATTTATGGAAAATTTATGATAATATATAAAAAACTTTCCCCATACATATATATATATATATATATATAACTCTAAATTAAAATGAATAAGATATTTTTCCATAAATTAATCTTAACCCAAATTAAAAGTAAAAAGATACAAAATATCATATAATTTTTTTGGTTGGAAAGGAAGAGGACATAGAACACAAATATTTCATACACTAAATTCACAATTTTTTTATTAATCATATGAATTTTAATTTCACTGAATGTAATGAACAAGTTGAAAAGTATTTATCAACTTACTTGACATGCATACACTTACCAAACTAATCTATCACATAAGTAGACTTCCTCATCACTTAATTAACTGGCTCTGTAACTCATTTACAAAAATCATCAATCAACTTACTCAACGTGTACTTAACTGATTGTCTAAATCTTCATGCAAGAATTAATTAACTATTTTAACAATTTGGTTACTAGCAATTCAGTAAAAATATTTTATGATTTAACATCACATACAGAGTTGAAGATTGTGCACATACCTGACAAAAAAAAATGTATTGATGTGAACATGGTATGAATTTCAAAACCAAAACACCCGTCAATTTTATGGTTTGGGCAGCTCCAATATTTGTCTCAGAAATTTTAAAGAAAAAACTTCAAGGGCTCGACGAACATTTAGCGGTATTTGACGGGAAATTTTCCATCAAATTCGGTTCTGGTAATATCGGGTTCTTGTTTATCCATTTTTTGGTTGATCAAAACGTATTTTCTCCCTATTTTCTCTGGGAAGGACGAACAACAGACATCACCCGACTCGACACCTTCATCTTGGTATGTTTCCTAGATTATCGGCTTTATTGGCAGTTTAGGGACGGCAGTTGCATTCCAATAGGATACGACCGTATTTTATATCTACAAGACGGTCAGGGGCCATCTATTAGACTGATACATGCTCTCGCCCACAAGGGTATTCATATGCTATCCTAGGTTATACTCGAATGGTCCTTCGCTGCTCCTATCTTTAAAAATGCAAGTCATCTGGGTCTAACAGGGGAGGTCGCCGCTGAATGGGATGCATTTCGGGACGTGCTCAGTGGCGCTGGATTTTGTTATGCTCCCGGTGGAGATATTATTACTTGGAATGGGCCTCATAAAAAGAATATGATTATCGTTAAGGATATTTACCGGGGCATCATCTCCTGCTCTATGGGGGTGGCTTCCCGGGATTTCTTCCAATTCCGGGGTAAGAAAATTCCAACGAAAATCACCATTTTCACGTGGTTGGTTTAGAAGGGAAAAGTCCTCACTTGGGATAATTTAAAGAAGCGGGGACACTTGGGACCAGGAAGATGCGTTGTATGCCGCAGTGAGGATGAATCTATTGCCCACCTATTTTTCTCCTGCTCTGTCATAAGAAGACTATGGAAATTATTCAGCGTGTTTTTTTTGGCGCCCCAGTGGTTCCCTGTGGATTTTCTATCGGCGACTGTGGAGTGGGGAAAATTGAATTCAAATTATAATGTGCTTCCTTTTTTCCTAATATGGGAGGTTTGGTTAGCCAGGAACCGCTTGATATTCTAAGGGATTCCTTTTCAGTTCAATAAGGTATATGAGAACATCAATAGGTGGATTGCTGAGTGTCCTCAACAGTTGGAGGTGATGGTCCACTACTCTCGATGGATAAGGCCGCATGACATAGCTATTCCTGCAATTTTTTTTGATGGGGCTTCCATGGGGAATATTACTGGATGTGGTGTATGGATAAAGCAGTCTTCCAGTGCTCGCATTCATATCTAGTGGAATGGAGGGCCCGGTTCAAATAATAAAGCTGAGATTATGGCCTTATGGGGTGGCTCATGGGCGGCATCGGAACTCTCTATCCAGAACGCAAATATATACGGGGATTCGAAGCTGGTTAAAGGATGGATTACAAACGAATTCGTTCTACTTTCTCCACATCTACAGGGATGGGTGGATCAGACACAAAGATTATGGAGAAGGATGAACTGTCCGCCTATCAACCATATATACAGAGAAAATAACACTCGGGCTGATGGTTTATCAAAGAAGGGTCTCTCGACATAATATGGGAAGATGCAGATTTATCACTATCGGGATGGCAGGCTGATACAGAAATCCTCTTTTCCCATACCGTGAAATATTTCTATCAGTAATATCCTGTCTTTGTTTTTGTATATCCGATTTCGTTTTATATTCCCCTTGATTATTATATTACAGTTTATAAGGGCGTGTCCTATGGAGATTTTTGCGGCTAACCAATCTCAAGAGAAGCTGATTTTCAACATCATCCAGTGCTATATCAAGCTTCAAAGAATGGCTCATATCTGATCAAGAGAGCCTGAAAATAATTTTTTAAGAGTGCATGGTTTTTGTGGTTAGTCCTGGTACGATCTTCAACAATCAAGCGAGCCTAATAAAATAAAACAAGCGAGCCTGTATTATCAAGTGAGCCGGTTAATACATATCAAGCGAGCGTGATAAAATATAACAACCGAGCCTGCTCCACTAGACATCAAGCGAGCCTGTATAGATCGATTTTCTATCTCCTAAAATCGACTGGCAGCCCTGCCTACCTTTCTGCGGACACATTTCTCTACCTTTTATAGATGACAATCTGTTATATTCAGCTGTAGTCTAGATACTAGCTTACAAGAACAATATTAACCTAAAGCTGTGTTTTGGTTGTTTGTGAGAATCCTTTCAGGAATGTACAGTGTCATTGAGAAGGGGTCGATTAATTTCCCCCTGGTTGTTTTGCAGAACATACCCTTACTTGCTTTTTCACCTCATGAATTTGTAGTTGCAGTATGTCGGTGCAATGCTGATTTTCTCACTGATTTACTCATCTGAGAATGTATTTTGAATACGTACCGGTATATCTAATATACGCAGCGTTTTTTTTTCTTCTGAAAAAAAGAGAGGTGGTGGAACATTGGCAATTGCGTCTATTGTTGCTGTGCCGAAGCCTGAAGAGGTTCTAGTCTACACTGGTTTTTCCGGGCGGAGGGGGGAATTTAGTCACCGGTTTTCTTTTCAATTATCGAGGGCGGGAGGATCTAGTTTGCCGGATTGGGGATCGCCGGGATAGTACATCTGTTTAGTAAGAAGTTGTCTACCAAACTCTTGAAGTAGTCTGGATGGTAAAAAATTGTCAGAATCCAGTCAATTAAAACTTGAAAAATCATATGTTTGGAGTGTTTAGAATTCATTTTTGATGTTGAAAATGGATTCAGCACTATCAAAAACCTTTAGAGCACTCAAAATATTAAAGTTTAACAACAGTAAACAAGATTCTGAGCAAATCTTTGTCAGATTTTCTGAAAAACATTGTCGGATTCTAAGTAAAAACGCGATCTTATTACACTAAGCAGTTTAGTAAGAATATTGGTACTTGGGCCAGCAGGGACTATCCTCCCAAGACAGAAAACCTTATTTTCCAATCTATTAGCCTATTAATACTCTTAAGAATACTAAAGAGCATGTGTATGCCATGCCACCCATGCCATACTTGTTGTCATCCGCGGTCGCAGAAGATTAAAAGACATTCATATATTTTAACGATGAAAAGGCATTCGTATATTTTAACCTTTTGGGTGTACGTAATTGTCTGTACGCCGCCCTTCGTTTCTGTTACCAAGAAGGCACAGTGAAGTTTCGAAGTATAAATGGGTCTGCGTGTACAGTGCAGGTGTATGCAGCTTAAATTCATTCACTGTCAATTGGAAGCCCATAAAACTTTCACATTAAATTTTTATTATATCACATTTTTAAATTTAATTAAACTTTTATTATAATAAGTTTTATGTAGGTTAAAATTTTGTTTTAAAAGTATTTTATATTAATATAGAAAATAAGTTTTTCTTTACTTTATATTAACATAAAAAATTTAAAATTAGATGGCTTACAAATTAATAAAAATTTAAACAGAATATTTTATAGTTTGGTTTCATTTTTTATTTTTTAATTAAAAAATGAAAAATTGATCGTTGTGGCTATTCAATATAGGGATTTGGAATTTAAAATTTTTTAAATATGTTTTGAAATATTAAAGAACATTTTTTTGGCATGAGGGGTTTTCATAGTGTTTTTTTTAATGGTTCATGAGGTACAATATTTGCTAAGGTTTTGCAAATGAGATAGCAAGTTAAGTAGTCTTGATTGTAGGGAAAAATCCATAGTTAACCGAGCTTGAGCCAGAGGAGTTCTGAGATGGGTGAGATGGTTGTTCTGAGATGGGTGAGATGGGTGACCTCCCCAGAAGTCCTGGTTACCCGGTGCAAGCCTTGAAAGTGATGATTGACGCTATGTGATTCATTTCACTAGTTTCAATCCCACTTCTTCACCCCTATGAGCTTCACTAGATTCAATCTCACTTCTTCACCCCTCTGCAATGAGTGCTAAGTGAACTATTCAATCACCTGATGTAATGAATGCTAAGTGGACTATTCAAAAATCATGAGAAATTAGCCAGTTACTACTACCTCTCATGGGAATGGTCATAGATAAATTGCTTGCTTAAAGTAGTGGAATACCAAAAATGATATCTAATATTTTTTGGGTTAATTTTTAATAAGATTTTACAACGTCCTAAATTCTAAAATGGATTTAAGGTTGAAGCATTCAAAAATTCTAATTCTAAATTATTATCAAATTCTAAGTAACTATGAGACACAAAAACTTCCATTTTTTTTAAGCGTTGCACTTATTTCACAATTAAGTATACATCCAAATAAATTTTGCACTATAACAAGGGATGGAGTAGTTTTTGTTACACCCATTTAGACCATAATATAAAGACAACTACATGATGACAACATTTTTCTTTATATTGGTATAAATTATAGTTTGAAAAAATAAAATAAAACATAAATTCAGCTTTAATAAATTATCAAAATATATTTATTTGTATGGATAATATATTTATTTGCATAGATAATATATTTATTTGCTTTTTATTTATTTATTTAAATTTATGTTTGTTTATTTAAAAAATAAATATATGTTTGTTTATTTACTTATTCTCTAATCTGATAAATTCAATAAAATATCAGATTATTTAAAAAAAAAAAATTCAATTTCAATAAATAAATAAATTTATTTTTTTATTACACTTCATTTTTTTATATAAAAAAACATATTGAACTTAAATTAGTTTACAAACTCTCTGCACATCATATTCTTTCCAAGCTTTCAATTCTTTATGATGCTGAAATGGGACTTATGTAGAGTTAATAGGTAATAGTTTGATATTCTTTATTTTTTTTATAGGTCTATTGGTTGATAGATAAAAACATATTTTTATTTGATTAATAATTAATTAAAAATATTATATTAAATGATCTAATTTTTTTATTATAATATTATTATGAATTTTAATATCAAATCATTTATGAATATTTTAAATTTGATAAAATAAAACAATTTAAATATTCTAATAGAAACAACAATATATAATATTTTATATAAATAAATAAATTTTTTTTATTATATAGACTATTTTAGAAAATAAATATAATATTACATTAAAATTTAAGGGAATTTTGTAATTTGATAGTGTTAAAAGAAAAGAAAAGAAAATATTATAAGATGACGATCAATTTTAATTTTTAAAATCAAATGTATCTTTTTATTATTATGATTAGTGTATAAAGAAAAACAATATTAAAATAAAAATAAATTCTTAGATTCTGTATAACCAAATTGAGTATTATTTAATTTCCAAAATATAATGAGATGAAAGAGTTTGTCACCATTTATAACACTTAAAGGTGCACTTACTTTATAAATTGTTCTCTGCAGATTATCTTTACTTACAATGGGTGGTGAGTATCTCTTTCCAAATGAAATGGAGGAGGAGACAATGCTCACTTCAAAATACTAGTATGAAATGTCTTTTTAAATTTATTGTTTTCACAATTTCTTTTTGTCTTGATAAACCAACCTCTCTAGTCTATGTAGTCGATGATAGTAGAGTGAAATGTTTATTATGCAATTGAGAATCTATTGTTGCGCCTAGGCCTTTAAGATGCCTAGGCCTTTATTATTAAATCTATTTCTTTAAAGTTGTTTTTAATTTGTTTTCATTTTGATTAATGTATATGATTTTTTTTCAATTTTTATTTAAATTTATTTTATTTAAACAATTTTTTTAAAATATATGATTAATGATTTGTAATTTTTAATTTAAAGTATATTTTATATATTCCATTATAAAATTTTAGTATGAAATATCTTTTTAAATTTATTGTTTCACAGTTTACCAATCTCTCTAGTCTATGTAGTCGATGATAGGAGAGTGAAATATTTATTATGAAATGGCCTTTAAGATGCCTAGGCCTTTATTATTAAATCTAATTTTTTTAAAGTTGCTTTTAATTTTTTTCATTTTGATTAATGTATATGATTTTTTTTTCAATTTTTATTTTAAATTTATTTTATTTAAACAATTTTTTTAAATATATGATTATTGATTTGTAATTTTTATTTTAAAGTATATTTTATTTATTCCATTATTAAATTTTAGTATGAAATGTCTTTTTAAATTTATTGTTTAAATTCAAAAAATATTATAAAAAAATCATTATTACATCTTAAATAAAAATAAATAAATAATAAATCTACTCCGCAGTTTTTGCAAACTACTATACTATGTAGAGCATCTAAATTAAAGACAAGCTTATCGACTCTAGGTGCTTCATGACGATGGTTCATTAAATAGATCATATTCTGTCAACATTGTTATCCTTCGTTATCCTATTGTTTGGAGTTCAATATGTGGAGAAAGACCTTTATATCATCATTTTTTGTCACGATGACAAACATGTAGTTTTGGATGTTTTGAATAAAATCTCCTTAAAACAAAATATGGCATATTAGACTTGATTTCTAAAATAGTTTTGGATGTTTTGAATAAAATATCCTTAAAACAGAATATGTCATATTAGACTTGATTTCTAAAATAGTTTTGGATGTTTTGAATAAAATCTCCTTAAAACAAAATATGTCATATTAGACTTGATTTCTAAAATAGTTTTGGATGTTTTGAATAAAATCTCCTTAAAACAAAATATGCCATATTAGACTTGATTTCTAAAATAGTTTTGGATGTTTTGAATAAAATATCCTTAAAACAAAATATGCCATATTAGACTTGATTTCTAAAATAGTTTTGGATGTTTTGAATAAAATCTCCTTAAAACAAAATATGCCATATTAGACTTGATTTCAAAAATAACAGCCAGTGTATGCAGGGCATCATCTACAACGTTGCTTCCATAGAAAAGAGTACACCATGAAATCAAATGAAAATCACGCCAATCTATACATAGTTATATAATACAAAAATAAAGGTGTATTGCCACATCACATAACTGGATATAATATGTTCAACTTATATAACTAGATTCTCATTAATATCTGTAGTTTAAGTAAGTCTTGCTTTATTTCACTTTGCCAAAAACATAATCACAATTGAAAAGAATCGGAAACTAAGATTTGTTCATTTGGTTCCAATTGCGCAGAATGGAAAAAAAATATAATTATAACACCGACATGCTATGATGAGATGAGACTTGTTACCTATTTCAAAATGCAACATATGCTAGGAATTACATCACATTACTTTCCTAAAAAAATTGTGGGCCTTTTAAACATGTGTTTATTTTAAATGAATAATTATGTAAAAAAAAAATTAATAACATCATTATTATTATCAATAACATCATTTTTATTTTAAAATAATTAGAATTATTAATTAACATTAAATATGTTATTTTAAAAGAATTAGAATTATTAGTTAACATTAAATATTTGTATAGTAATAATTTAATTTTAAAGTTAAAATCAAAACATAAATCAAACTGTTATATAATATTTTTTTAATATATAATTAAACATTAAAACAAGTTTATTTTTTTGATGTAATTAATCATTCTTATTTTAATATATTTGAAAAAAATCTCGAAAATCTAATTGACTTTAATGACTCTATTCTTGTATGTGGTATTTGAATTGGCTTTACATTGTGTTGATATTTCTTGACTATTAGACGTGTGTTAGCTCAACTTTAGTGTGTCTAGTGCATCATTCTAATTTTTAGTTTACTACGATATGCTCACCTAGTTTAATTAGGAGACAAGAAATGTGGCCCATATCCACACATGTCATCTAAATAAGCTGATTATTGATAGTAGATATCACACACATAGGTTAATTAACAAAGAGTAAGTGGCCCAAGTCCACACATCTTTAGTTAGTTTTCAAATTCTTGCATTAAATCAAGTTTTAATTTTTACATTAGGATTTCGGGACCAGGATTAAAATACCAAAAGAAAGCAAATAATCTCTGCCACCCTTGCACCTAACAGTGACCCTGGGTATGCATATGAACGCTTTTTCTTGATACTCTACAATCTTCCTATAGAGAAAACATTTAGTTTAAATAATACAAGTTGTAAGCGGCACACCATAAGCAAATATTTTCTTTTCATTTTCCTAGTTGAAAGTCATTAATATTAGTTCAATTTTTGGCACTAGGATTCAGGACCGAGATCAAATTATCTTTAGAAGAGCAAGTAATCTCTGCTACCTTTGCACCCACGGGTGATCCTAGGAAAGCATATGAACACTCTCTACTGATAATTCGCCATCTCCCTATAGTTGGCTAATTAGATTAACTAGGAAGCATTATAAGCGGCCCACATCCGCACATGTTTTACTTTTGGGCAAGGAACAACCAAACCTAGTTTAAATAGGGGATTTTGAAAAGGATCACCGCATATCCACATGTTCAAACTATGCGTTTGTTCACCTCTTGCTCACACACATTCACACCTTAAGTGAATCAAAGCCACCTAAAACTCACTTAACTAAACACATTAAACACTCCCCACAGGGGCCACAAGAGAAGTTATAGCTTAAGTTATGACCAAGGGGGTAGGCATCCAATACGCTACCTTGGTCAATTTACATCTTGAAACATAGAAGTTGACGTTTTAGGGAACTTTTAAATCTTTCTATCCGCCCACGAAAAAGAAAGCCTGAGCGCGGCAGAGACCCGATTCAGAGGGGGTTAGGCTTCGGCCCAGTGCGTGTGGTATTATTTGGGGCTACCTGACCCATCTAATACTCGGTACTAGTAGCTGAATTACCAAGAAGCCCAAGACTCGAACTCTCACGTGGGACTGTTTCGGGGATTTAACACCCTAGAGGTTGGTTGGGATTCAACCTCCACAGAGCAGGGGCGTACTACTTAACAGAGACTCACACAACCATGCACGTTCAGAAAAACCAAATAGAGCAGAATGAGAGATTTACCCGTTGGTCCTACGTTTGAAGTAGATCCACGTGGAGTCCAAACTCCCTGCAACTGTCCTTCCTCCTTAACCTGAAATACAAGAAGAAACCAGCACAAAGGACAAGTTGTACAGCATATATCTACTCTATATGTTAGTGAAATTCATATAAAACATAAAATAAATCATAATGAATGCTTGTATAACAAATATTTTCATACATAAAAGCATACACTAACACGTTTATTTCGGGAACAGCATGATACTTCTGTATTATAAATAGTACGTACAAAAGTAATCAAGTGGAGAGATCACCTGATCCTTCCAAGGCCTTCGCAGACCGTCGTCCGGATCCGTCCAGCCCTTACCTCACTAAGACTCCTTCCGAACTGGTGCATAAGAGATAACATATAAAGGGATGTGTATCTCAAGGAAACAAGGGTTTCCTGAAATGAACTGGGAAAGTGCAGGAGGCATGGGGAATCAGACTTGGATAGGGAATACCAACAGAGTATAATATCAATAATTCTCTCTCTCTCCCTTAGGCCATACACATGAGGGCTTTTTATAGTCCCTCCAAGTAGTTTCAACAGTTGGAAACAGTTGGCCACGGGCTGGGGTGGTTGAACTACCTGAGTAACCATCAACCCAGCGTGAAATTAGGGATTTTTTATATATTTTTAATCATTTTAATGGCATACGCGGAAAATTCTAGCTGTACTCGCGTATACACGCGGAAAAACACGGGCATAGTCGCGTATGGAGGATTTTACACTGTTTTTAAGTGAATTTGTCCAAGTCTGTAGGAATGGGTGCCCATAAAGCCATAAAGCAATCATGAATCATGTCAAGGTGAGAAATGATGCTATAACAGGGACGACGGTACCTAGCGACCAAAATTAGGGCATCCTTCCCTATAGGTGATGGTGTAGGCAAGCATTAGATCCTCTACCCTTACCTTGGTTGATTTTCTTCGGTTGACTGAAGGCATCGCCAGCTCTTTCGGGACGTTGCCATAGAATTCACAAGATATCTTCTCAAGGCCCAGTTACATTTGAGCGTGTGAGGACGATTTAGGTCTTCTAGGATTTGAGTATCATATGAAAAACAACAAAAAACCATATTTTTTTATTGACTGGTCACATAGGATTAATATAAAGGGAAAATTTATCTTTTATTTTCATTTTGTTTTATGTATGCGATCAGATTTTTTCTTTGATTGTGATCTCTATCCTCTCAAAATTTTCCAAAAACATACCTAGATGATGCCAGAATGGATCCGATGGGACCTCATCGATCTAGACGCCTTTTGGACCTCCCCCCATTACCGGAAGGGGTTCCAAGTCTTTCGCCATTTAGGCATCAAAGACGAAGCACTACCACCCTTATTGGTTCATCCTTTATTGGGGCATCATTAGTTGGGAACCCTCGACGGTCACCCTATGCCACACTGGTGAACACCCCCACAGGGTCACTGCATACCACTCCTCCCACAATCCTTAGGGGACAGAGGAGTGCTACCCATTCGGGAAGTCAGGTGAACTCACAGTAGGGCACATCATAGACAAACCCTATACCTAACCAGAACACTGTGTTTTCACAAGGGGAAATGGCTATAAACTCTCATTCACCTTTATTAGCTTCGTTAAATTTACCAGATTTAACTAAGTTGATAAACGATCCCATTGCACACAACCCTACATGGACTCCCATTCCCACGAAGCTCCCTTCGGACATTCCAAAGTTCGAAGGGAAGTAAGCGGAAGACCCCGGAAATCATATTATGAATTTCCACCTATGGTATTCTTCAAACAACATCGTTGACGATACTATTCGACTAAGACTATTTCAACGCACCCTAATCGGAATAGCCGCGAAATGGTATGTGGAGAAGCCGTCTGCTACACATGGAACCTTTAGCACCCTCGCTACTGCATTCCTGACCTATTTTTAGTTGCCCATCCACCATGATTCTGGAATGGAATTACTAACCCACTTTAGGCAAACACCCGTCGTCCATATCTCGAACCATATCCACGAATGGCGCAGGTGTCGTATTTTGTGCAAATCTAAACTCGACGATCGAGTTCTGTTATACATGTTCTTGAAAACTCTCACCGTAGATATTTCGAAGGATTATTATTTCATGTATCTTAATCTATTGTTTAGAAATTAGTTAAGTTAAATTTATATTTGTAATATGCATTTCACTAACCATCAATAAACCATTTTTTGAATTGATCATAATTGAAACTCATATGTTTTGGGGATGCTTCTAAGTTCACCAACCCGTATTGATAATAAATACTTGCGTTAGTTTACAACAGTAAATTGACCCAATAGTATGCACGCTCTTTTTCCATCTCGGTTGTTGTGGAATAACCCAAGGTTATCGACCCCCAACTGCTCTCAGCCCAGCTCTCGGTTCACCTCCGAAGGTCTGCAGTTCCTTTTCGCTCCTCTTTTTAAGTTTTTATATGCTCCTTTATGGTTTTTACATCTATATTTATATCTTCCTGCAAACTATGTCACTCATGTTTATGGTTTTGGCTGGTTTCCCCTTGAAGGGAAACCCATTTTTTGAATTTATGAACTCATTAAGGGTTGATTTCCCCCTGAAGGGTAGTCTAATTTTTTATTTTCTGAATTGTCTTCATCTAACAGGGGTTGGCCAATCCAACAACCCTTGCCTTGAAGTATGATTGTATTTTTTGTACTTTGTAATAGAATTTAGCATAATTTAGAAAAAAAAATATGAAATTGATGAAAATCCCATTAGAAACTTAAATCCACTTGAGAAATTACATTAAGCTATATACGAAAGCAGTCCCTCCAACTTTTTCCAAACCACTTCAATAACAAACTACAAATCTACCAATTAAACAGTAGCATGGCATTTATACATCATTTCTGCCACTATAAACTTTTTTTTAAATGAATAGAAAAAGCCAAAAAGCCTTCATGCACTTTATAGTGTCCCAATGGAAAAACCCTTTAACCATATATTATAACATATTTTCTCCCCTATCCAAATTTGAAAAATGATAATACATTACTATTTATATTTTAAATAATTTTGGATGAATAGGGGTTGAAATCAAATGCCTAGTATAAATTGTACAAATTCAAATTGGAGTTATCTTTAAGTGTAATTTTTTGAAAATTTTGGTGGATTTTTGGTAGGAATCTAGCGGCAAAAACTTGTTGTGAAATAGTGTAATTTTTGGTGGATTTTTGGCGGGAATTCGACAGAAAACATTGTTGTGAAATCTTGATTTGTGTTGTTTAAATTTTTTTTTTTTAACTGTATATATGGATTCAACACCCTCACCCATGAAAATTTGTGATTTCAATGAATGAATTCTAGACAAATTAGATTGGAAAATAAATCATAAAACTTTTCAAAAAATCGCACTTATAGACAACTCAAAGCTTATTAGTCTCAACTAACCTTGATATAATAATTTGGCATTTATTAATTTTAAATTAATTTTTAAATGTGGTTGTACTTCATATGCCATGATATCTAGGCTATCAATAAATCCAATGCTATAGCCCATTAATGCGTGGCGGTAAGATATGCCACCCATTTAATAATGTACTTGGATAAATCTAATGAATAACATACACTACCCAATCACATTAATGCAACTATAACATTAGATTTATTGATCACCTGATATCGAGGTCCCCGTCCCTTCAACATCAAATTCCCATCATAAGCTCATGCGGAATCGCATGGGCAAGCCATATTTCCAAGTGTATAGAGTATTTACTACCCCAAGAGTATGTGAAAGTGATACCCATTATGGTACCATCTCTCTCCTGATGATTCATTCATGCATTCATACATACATGAGCATACACGGCTTTTGATGCCCGATACGCATCCCATCCTAGTTGTCACTGTATATACATATATGATATACACCACAATACAATGTATGCATGGGCATTTGAATTGTCAAATTTGAATTTGAAAACCTACGAATTGGAATTTGAAATTTTAAAATTTGCAATATTGTTCAGGCCAACATGTTTTTTTGGAAAGGCAGAGAGGATAAACACAATATAATACGCAAATACTTCACACACAATAACATGAGCTGCTATTATTCTCTATTGATCACACAAACTTGATTGAGATCACTTACAATGAACCCGGTGAAGGGTATTTAAACCTTTCGACTACTGACTTGCCTAATATAACTTGACATGCACATACTCTCTAAATTCATATATCACTTAAATGTGACTTGAATCAACACTCTCAACGCTCATCTATCCTTGTCTAATTATTTGTGATAAGGACCATTTCCATAACTTTTTACGCCACCATATATCCTTGGGTTCTAGAGAGAAAACAATGACGGAACCATGGGCCAACCTAGGTATGACCTATCTAGAGGATGAGTTCCAACTCCAAACAATGAAGTCCTCCTCATTACTTAAAAATAGCCCATTTGATGAGATACCTTTGACATAAATATCCTATTTGGTGGCCTCAGACCACTGAAGACCCAGATCAAGAGAGATTTTCCAACAGTTAGAGGGGACAACCTATGAGCTAGACAATGAAACATGGCATAATATAGATACTCCATGAGCATTTAGAGAAGTGATAAGCTCATGAGATAGACAATAAAAAGAGTTACCCCCCGATAAAAGGATCCTTCCCAAGGATGACCTAATGTCCATTGCCCACCTTCTAGGCAAGCCATTTTACAATCCAAGATCCACTAGACCCCTCCAGGAAATTGACCTAGAAGGATATATTTATGAATATTGCAAAACCTCAACCACTCCAAAATAAGCCTATTATATAAGCATTTATTGATAACGATACAAATCCAAAGACTTGTACCTATGATAGCCCACTAGAGACCCTTCATGGCAAGGGCGAGACCAAACTAATGTGTATTTTTAAAAGCCCATCCCGCAAGGAATTTTTCCCAAATAGAAGCTAGACCTTATCTTCTTTCCATACCAAAGAAAATTGAACATACATTGATGAATCTTACGAATGTTAGATTTAGAGATCTAGAAAGCTTTAACTAGTAAACCGAAATGCTCTCCAAAACCAACTTAACAAAAATCATTTTATTGCCCAAGGAAAGCCTCCTGTAACACCAGTTTCTAATTATGCATTCCATCATCTTAATAAGCCAAGAAAATTCTTCCCAATGATAGCCGAGGTGTGTAATGCCTTTTTCGATGGGAGCCACGTTGAACAAAAGGATAAAGACAATAGAGTCAATGGTCCAATCTGGAATGTTATTATGTAGAAAGGAAGATTTAAGACATTCGATCTCCTTACTAGATGCAATGCAAAAAATAAGAGAAAATACACCAAAAAAATTTCCATTCAGTGATCAACCCTTCCCCAAATATTAACACACCATCAATGAAGAGTAGATGTGTTAACGATAAGGACTTGCACACCTTGAACCCTTTAATGAGACCCTTCATTTTGGCCTTATTGATCATTTGGCTCAGACCCTCTATGATAAGAAGAAGTAAAAGGGGAGATAAAGGGATCCCTTGTCTCAAGCCTCTAATGATGGTGAAAAAATAAAATGGGGATCCATTGACAAGCATCGAGAAATTTGCAAATTTTACACACCCCATGATCCAATTAGTGTCCTTTACATCAAGCCCGATATGCAAGAGAAAGAGCCTAAGGAAGTTTCAATTCACTCTCATGTAAGTTTTGACCAAATCCATTCTATGTATCATCACACTAAGTGTTTTAGTATTAATGGAATGCAAATCCTCTTAAGCCACACCAATGGCGTCATGAATCAACTAACTAGGATGGATACCAAACTATTTTAGAGAAAGAGAGACAAAGAGCTTACCTTTTATTCTGTTGGAGAGGACTTTAGGAATGATTTTATAAATCAGGTTACATAAGTATATTGGCTTGAAATAATTGAAGGTGAGAGGTTTGGAGCATTTAGGTATCAGAGCAATAGAAGTGGAATTTACTGCCCCAAAAGGTGATCATGTATTCATGGCCTCCTGCACAATCGGCAAAATGTCATTCCCCATCAATGCAAAAAACGCAAGAAATAATTCAACAGTCAACTCATTAGGGCCACGAATCTTATCCTTAGTAAATGATTTGAGGACCAATTTGATCTCATGTGAGGAAACAGGTCCACCCAACATGATTAAGTCTTCCTCTAAGAAAAGCTAAAAATAAATTGAATAACATGAAACTGATAATATGAATTAAATAAATTTAAGTAGAAAATATGTAAAGCTTACTTTCTAATCACTTTATTTATTGTATTAAAGTTATAATGTATAAAACCCTTAATAATAAAAATATTGTATATTAAAATTATAATACATAAATTCTTAATAATAAAAATATTTTTAACAAAAAATAATAAGTGAACCCAAAAACCCTTGAAATCATTAAATCTATATCGTTAAGATTGGTGAAACAAAAAAAAAAGTTAAGGATTTAATTCTTATAAGGTCCTTCAAGTGCATGGGGTAGGCCTTTTGTTTATAGTTATATATATATATATATATATATATTATGAGATTCAGGTTCAAAACCTACAGGTGTAGGGTTGTCTATTGCCCGTCATGACTAAGCTAGAGGGATAGACGTTCCCAATGCTAGACACCTTGGTCCTTGCGAAAGTCAGGAGTTTCTGGTATATGTGGCTTAAGCACTACAACATATGCATAGGGAGGTAATTGTTCCCTATCTAAATATATATATATATATATATATATATATATATATATTATAAGATTAAGATAGATTGCTAGTAGTTTTTGGTTTGTATTTTATAATTGTGTGGTGTATAATGTTAAATTATTAGTAATTGTTTTAAAAAGTGCAAAGATACATCGAAGAAATACAAAATTTGGAAATATTGTCTCTCAAAAATAAAACCAAAAACAAATTCATAATTAAATTTTAAAATTTGAAATAAGCTACAGAATTGAAAAAAAATCTTTTAATAACACAAATAATCATAATTTTTTATTTATAAAATACAGATAACTAGATAAATTTAATTACATTCACCATAATTATGACAAACAAATATTCATTTTTACTAAAACTTTACATGCATACAAAATTTGTAATAGAAAAACCTCTAAATATTACACCCTCATTAATTTCAAATATAAAATTTCAAAATAATAATTAAAATTTTCACAATTTTTTTTTTTTTTTTTTTTTTAACTAAAACGGTTATAGATTTTTATTTATCTGAAAGATTGTGGGATCTTTTCCAATCTAATCCCTTGTACAATACATATTTCTGAATTCTGCCTATTTCCTCTATTACAGATTTCAGGGCATTTGAATATAGCTGTCATTGTTAACAAAAATTAGACCTTTCATGAGTTCACTGCCTTTATTTGCCAATTGGTCCGCTTCACTGTTTAGTTTCCTGAGGATGTGGTAAAATTTGCAGCTGTCAAATTCTTGGAGTACTCTTTTCAATCTGTCCGCAATATTGTTGAGGCTGGGGTTGTTGAAGCGAGCTCCCTTGTTTAAATTTTTTATAATAAGTTCAGAATCTCCAAGGACTTGAAGTTTTTGAACACCTTTGGCCCTAGCAATCTGGCAGGCTTTGAGAAGCCCGAAGAGCTCAGCTTGGTTGTTGGTCTTCTTACCTAACCCCCAGAAGAATATATCTTTGGAAAGACCATCTGTTGTATATATGACTCTTCCCGCTCCAGCTGCCCCAGGGTTCCCTTTTGACGCCCCATCGAAGAAGATAGTATGAATGTTTTGTGATCTCCACCAACTTTGGAAGGTTTCCTCTTCAACTCTTAAGCGCCATCCCGGCTTTCCATTTTGTGGAGAAGGAGGAATTCTGCCCGGGAGAGGCACAAGGTCCCCTAACCATATCTTTTCTTCTTGCAGCAGAGTAGTGTCTTCTTTTGTGTATTGCTGTTTGGCCACTTCAATCAGGAATGCTTTGGCTTTTGCAGCTATTTTCATCGGGGAATGCCTTTCCTCATTAAAGATCTGATGATTACGTGACAGCCAAATCTGCCAACAGACATATTTAGGCAATGCTGTCCAGATTTTACTCCAAAAAGATTTTTGAGGGATATGGTGGGGGTAGAGCTGCCTCCAAGTGGCAAAGAGCTCGGGTGCTGAGTTGAAGATTGGGACAGTGATCTGCAAATCCATTAGGATGAGCCTCCATACCTCCATTGCCACACTGCAACCTATGAACAAGTGCTGGACTGTCTCTGAGCTGTTGTTACACATCGTACACCTGTGAGGCCCCGCAATGTTTCTTTTCTCCAAATTATCTCCTGTGAGAATTTTATTATGGATCACTGTCCAAATGAAAAAATTCACTTTAGGAGTGGCAAATGGATCCCAAACGATTTTCCAGATTTCTGCATTGTGGTTGCTATTTCGAATTCCCTGCAATTCTTTATAACCGAGAGCTGTGGAATATAGTCCTATTGGGCCCCAGCCCCAGCAGTCTCTTGCGGCCTTGTGAACCGGAGCCGCATCATCCAGAAGATCTTCAAGTTGCGCTTGCTGGTGGCTCAATCGATCTGGGACTCCATGAAAGTCCCAGCCCTCCCACTCCCCACGCTGATTCCACTTAGCTATATCGGAAAGGCGTTTAACTCCTGCGCGTTCCAACCAGTCTTTTATCTCTGCAATATCTCTGTTTTCTTGAAGTGGAGCGTTACCCATGATACGATCTTTCCACAGGTGAATGCGTTTTCCGCTGCCTGGAATTCTGTACACCTGTTTTAAAAATTGAATGCTGCTCTTACAGCAGAGGCTCCAGAGTTGCGTGGTCTTATTTGTGCTTCTGTTTGATATGTTGCTGAGCTCATTGTTTACCCCATACTTCTGCCTCAGAGTTCTACTAACAGGGTGAGAGGGATCGTGTAGAAGGTTCCACAAGATTTTCCCCCCTAAGGCATAATTAACCAGCAAGGGATCCCTTATTTGCAGTCCTCCTTCATCCTTTGGCCTTTTGACAACGTCCCAACTCACGAGGTGCATTTTGTTTTCGTTGCCTTTGCCACCTTGCCACAGAAATTGCCTGAGAAGTTTGGAAATCTGTTCCATTACGTTTCTGGGCGCCAAGAGGAACGAAGCCTGGAAAATGGGTAGCGCTGACAACACTGATTTGATCAGTATTACCTTGCCCCCCTTGGTCAACCAGTAACCCCCCCATACAGCTATCTTGTTTTTGATTTTCGACACAATGTCACTCCATAAATCTCTTTTGTTGATTCCGGAGTTAATGGGCAGGCCAAGATACTTAAATCTGTCCCAGAAAGCTTGACCTTTAAACCCAAGGAGTGTGGTTATGGCTTCAAGTTCTTGTTGGGCAATGTTCCAGCTATACACTTCACTCTTGCTTTCATTCACAGCAGCGCCAGAAACTCTACAGTAACTTCTGATGACGGTGTCAAATGCTCGAGCGATTCTTGTGGAAGCTCCTCCTAAGAGGAGAGAGTCATTAGCAAACAGTGCATGATTCGAAGAGTCTGCAACTGTTGAAGATTTGAGGCCTAGAATGCTACCAGCAGCTTTCTCAGCATTTAGTTTTTGACTTAAGGAGTCCGCCATTAGAATGTACAAGTAGGGCGAGAGAGGGCATCCCTGCCTAATGCCTCTCTTGGCTTGAAAGAAGGAGTTTGGACGACCGTTGACTAGTGGTGCAATCCATGGGGAGTCAATGCAGGCTTTGATAAGTTGAACAAAGTCTGGCGAGAAGCCAAAGGACAGCAGTATTTTACAGAGGTAAGATCGATTCACTCTATCAAACGCATTTGCCATGTCTAATTTAATAACCATTCCTTTCTCTTTCCTTTGTCTGCTGGAATGAATTGTTTCCTGAACCTAGATTACATTGTCCAGGATTTGCCTACCTTCCACAAATCCACTTTGAGAGCAAGAGATCACTCTATTTAACAGTGGTTTAAGTCTGTTTGCTAACACCTTAGTCAGAATTTTGTATGAAGCATTACACAACGAAATAGGCCTGAATCTAGAAAAATTTTCCGGATTAGAGTCTTTGGGTATTAGTGCTAAGTAAGTTGAATTGGTTCCTCCACCGATTTTTGCTTTTGCCATACATCCTCTTATCATTTTCTGCAGGTCCACCTTTATTATCTGCCAGCAAGCTTGAAAGAAATGGATTGTGAATCCATCAGGTCCCGGTGCCTTGTCCGGCTCCATGGCCCAAATTACCTTTGTGATTTCCTCCTCTGTTATTGGTCTGCAGAGGTTTGCATTTTCATCTGGGCTGATGAGATTAGGAATATTTGAAAGAAAATCCCCAGTTTCCTCCTCATTGTTCTGAACTTCTGCATTGTAAAGACTTTTGAAGTGAGCTTCTGCTACTGCTTTGACTTGTTTGAATCCTTTGCAAAGTTTTCCATCTGTTGTTTTGATTTCTGATATATGATTTCTTGACAGTCTTGCTCTGTATTGCCTATGGAAGAATGGAGTATTCCGATCCCCCGCCTTCAACCACAAACTTCTGGACTTGATTCTCCAATACTCCTCTTCCCTTCGAAAGGCTTGATATGCTGTTCGTTGAACTTGAGTTTCTGTTTCCAGCAAATCTGTTGTAATATCTTTGTCTTCCATGTCATTTTGCAGTTCTTGCAAAGTGTGTACTGCCTCTTTTCTTTGTTCCGGAGGAGTATATGTTGGCTTTTTGATCCATTCTTTCAAGGCATACTTTGTCTCTTTCAGCTTCTGCTCCCAAACATAGCTTGTGGATCCGGAGATAGGTTTGGACCATGCCTTTTTCACTATGTCTAAAAAACCATCTCTCTCTATCCAAAGAGGGCTGAATCGAAAAGGTATCGGTCCAAGATCTTCTTCTTCTTCAATTAGGAGCTGTATTGGTTTATGATCAGAGGTAAGTTTTGGCAAAATTTTTGTAATGATAATTTTATTGTTCATCATAATAGAACTTTGCACCAGAAAGCGATCTAATCTAGCTGAGATGTGTTCTAATCCTGTTCGGTTATTGGACCAGGTATAAATGCCTCGAGCTGGGTTAAAGTCCATCAGATCCCAAGTCTGAGAGAGCTCCTCCACTATTGGCAGCAAGGGGTCTCTGCTACAAATTCCCCCCCTCTTCTCTTTTACTTTCAGTACTATGTTTAGATCCCCTGCTATAATGATATTGCTGGGGGAAGTTGTTTCTAGAAAATTAGAGAGGCTGCTCCAGCACTCTCTTTTTTCTGTGTAAGAGACTGGTACATAAAGATTAAAAAGGGAGAAAGATAACTTACTTGCTTTGTGTTCAAATTCAGTGAAGATCCAGTGCTGTGTATCATGGGAGTTGTTCAGCTGAAATTGGTCTTCATTCCAAAGAGTGGCCAAGCCCCCGGAGGTGCCCCTTGCACTCACTGCCTTTCCTGCTTTTTTATTCCACTTTAATCTGCTGATCTCAAGAAGGGCCTGCCCTTCTATTTTTGTCTCTTGGAGCATGAGAATTTCTGAGGGCTCAGCTTTCAAAAGGTCTTTGACAGCCTCAATTTTGGAGGGATTCCCCAGTCCTCTACAGTTCCAAGAGACTAGCTTCATTATTTATTGTTTTGTTGGTTGTGGCCTCCCTTGGATGGCCTTGGTCTGGTGTTTCGCCCAATAGACATTTCTATAGTGGGCTGGCTTCCCTGAGTTTTGAGCCTTTCTGCCTCCTCCTCCCTCTTTTCCTTTCTGGATTTCCTCCCTGCTTTTTTTGCTTGACGCTCGAAGGTTTCGTCCTCCGAAGTGTCCGAGCTCTCACTTGGTTTTTTCCTGGCTATATCAGCATATGATAGGTTTGTTGGACTGTCTAGGTTTGGTTCTCTCTGGGTAGCTTCCGCTCCCTCTTTGTTTGGAGGTGTAGTTTCTACTTGCTCCTCATTCTCCTGCGTTGGGATAACTTGGTGGATCTGCTGTTCACTTTCTATTCCATTTGGATTTGCGTCCTCTTCTTGATTTCTTTTGGGCCTGCTGGTTTCCCCATTCTTATTGCCTTTTCCTGAACCTTTTTTTGTGTTTGAGTTTTTCTGCACTAAGATCCATTGGTCCCCATTTTGTTTGTCTCCTTGTTCCTCCGCCTTCTTCTTGCAGTGTTTGGCAAAGTGGCCGTGGCCATGGCAGTGTCTGCACTTAAAAGGCAGCTGCTCATAGTCCAACTCTTGTACATATGTCCACCCAGCTACAGTAAGTTTAATTGCTTCTGGCAACCCTTCTTCCAGATCTACTTCAACACAGATGCGTGCACATGAATACTGATCCTTCCTAGCATCTTGATCTATGTAATTTCCCAACGCATTTCCTATGATCTGCAGGGTTTTGTGATTCCAGCAATGGAGAGGCAGGTGGGGTAGCCGAACCCAGACCGGGACAGCCGAAGGAACGTCCTGAGTTGGGTCAAAGTCCGGGGACCATTTGTTTAGGTATAAGCCCTGAGGGCCCATGAAATAAGGCCCATTTCTAAATATTAATCCTTTATCATCAGAGTTTTCGAAGACAAAAACAAAGTAGCCCTTACCGACGAAGTAGCTTTTGACTCCCTCTTTGATGAGTGGTTTCCAGTTTCTTTGAGTCCATTCCTCAACCGATTTTGGCGAAGGCCAGAGGCCCGTGAACTGGCCTATGAGACCTCTTTCAGCCAGATTCAGAGCAGCTCTGCATGTGTCTTCTTCAGGGAGAGCTACTGTTGGGATTGAATCCATCTTCTTCACGAACTTCTTCAGAGACGCAGAGGGAGGTCTCTTTGTTCCAGATGCTACTAAGGTTTTGAATGCCTGCACCTCCGGAGGCAGAGGAGGGGAGGCAGACTCCCCAATGGCCTCCATGGAGAACGATCACCCGGATCAGGCCTTGCTGGGAACGCAGAGGCAGTCACGGGGCCATCCACGAACACTGCGCAATACAGCAAAGGAACCAACTAAAAGAACAGCTGCAAGCAGAAGAGCGAGCCTCCGGGAAACGAGAACGCTGCGCGAATAGCTGTAAAACCACCGGAAAGAGCAGCAGCCGGAAGAGGAGCGAGACTCCAGAAATCGAAGCCTGCAAACAAGAGGCAGGAGGAATGCCCCAGGGCCGGGCCTGAGCGCCTCTCCGGCAGCCCAGCAAACCGAGCCGAGCAACCAGGTTTCAAATCTCGGACAAAGTTGCAGAGCGCGAAAATTTTTGTATTATATTTTCAACACGGTAAAATTTTCACAATTTTACATGCTAACATTTCACTCAATTTAATTTTACATAGTGTAAATGCATACTTTATAGTTCTTTGACACTGGTGTGTTGGTCACCAAAACACTTTTGAATGGTCGTGCTTATTTTAAATTTGAATAGGCCAAACAACTTTGGTCCAACATTAAAAATAGAAATAGTATTTATTTTTATTTTTATTTTAACTCATTTTTAAATTTCAACTTTTTAGGCCAATAAACCATGGTCCTAGAGCAAAAATGGATAGAAAATGTTTTTTCGAAAAGAAGCATTTATTTTTAGATCTTTATATTTTGAATCAACTAAATGGTCTTGGATGAAATAAATGGTTGTAGTCTAATTAACTGTTTTTTGTCTTGAAAATCGTTGAAATTCTGGTAAGATTTTAAGAAAATCCAGGAGTGATACGATTTTTGTAAATCCAGATTATAGCTATAAAACTTCAATATTTTGAGTGTCTTTCCTCCACTTCACTAGACAACTCCAAATAAATGTAGTGATTTGGTGAAAAATGTTTTAAATTTAGAAATAAATACATAATTTGTAAAATTCTCTCAATGAACTGCCTAATCTCAAAAAATCTCAAATTTGCAATAATTTTATAATTATTATAAATTTTATTTGAGTTATTAAATTTTTAATGAAGATTAAAAAAAATAAGACTTTTATTTTTATTTTACATTATTATATCAACTATTTTATCCTTTAATATAAGTAGATTTGATTATTTCTGAGAAATTAATATAATATATCATAATAATATTTTTTTTAAATATTTAATTCTTAAAATAAATTAAATTTGATTAATAAATTAAATTTATATCAAAAGATGAGATAATTTGGTGAACGATTAATTTCCTGAGTGCTTACATCAATACTTCAAACCAAAAAATCTCAATTTAAATGAATAATTTCACTACATACAAAAAAACTATAATCCTCTATAATTCAGATAACATATCCACAAATTCTGGACCAATTTCATGGCTACCAAATGCTGAAGACTTATCATAACCCTTATTGAATTCACAGATTCACAAATCGTTTCCCAATTCTATGGCCACCAATCGGTCAAAGCTTGGAAAGGCTGTTCCACTCCAGAATATACAGAGACAAAAGAAGAAAGCCCACCATGCGAGTCCTCGAAAGCTGGGTGTCTAACAAATATTTGGGATGGAGATAAACTAGTTCTGGTCTGAGTTACCATCAAAGTCCTGCTTCAAAGCTCAACAAAAATAGTAGTGAACATAACACTTTGATAAGTAAAAAATACACTTGTGGGAAACTGGATATATATAGTGAAGAATACATTTTTGAGCAACTGGATATATATATAGGAAAGAATACACCAACCGATTAAAACGCTCGCACTTCCTGGAGGTCTAGTGACTTGAGCACGGACTGGAGCTCTTCCACCATTATCAAACCGTCGCCATTCTCGTCGAAAACATTGAATGTCTCTGCTAGATCCGCGTCTTCATGCTCTTCCTTTGCGTCTTCTTCTTCTCCCTCTCGCTTACCACTTATCGATTCATACAGCGAAACAAACTCATCAAAATCCAAGTGCCCATCGCCATTGACATCCACGGTTCGAATCATGGAGGTCAATTCCTCTTTGCTGATGCACAGCCTGAGCTTCTCGAAGGATTCTCTCATCTCCTGTTTGCTGATCAGCTCGTTGCCGTTCTTGTCGAAGGTCGAGAAAACCCCCATTTCCTCTCGCCCAATGGCCTTCTTCGACACCCCTCCTCAGTTTTCCACCATTGTTAAAGCCTTTTTAGAGGGCTTAAAGTCGAACCAGAGCTTAAATTTCCTGCGGAAGAAAGAAGTGAATAAAGGCCGTAAAGAAAAATTTTGGGCGCGATATAGAATTTGAAAGGAGCATGGAAGGTCGCACCCATAAATGGGCGTTGTCTTGTCTACTGCTGGAGATTTACCGGCAAGTATGGCATGGGTGGCATGGCACAGACATGCCCATTAGTACTCTTAAGAGTATTATTGGGCCAATAGACTAGAAAATATTGGTAGCCTCCGAAGACGTCTTGATTTTTTGTGGTGTTTATGGTGATCGAGACGTCGACCTTCATTGTGAGGCCAGGGGTACTTGCTCACCGATTTTCTTTTCAAAATTATCTGGGGCAGGAGGATTCCGTTTGTGGGATCAGGGATCGGCTGGATTAGTACAATTGTTTGTTAGGGTGTTGGTACGTGCGCCGGCGGAAATTGTCCTCGGAAGATGACTTGATTTGTTGTGGGGTTCTTGGTGAACGAGACATCTACACATTCATTGTGCGGAGTGCTATGAATTACTCTTCCGAACTATGATCTGTGGATTTCTCACAGCCTTGGTAATTTTCCTTTTAATAATTTTAATTAGGTGGGTGGGAGTCTCTCCACTAGGATTGTTCGGTCTTGGACTAAGCTCAAATGGCAATAGGTGGACAGGATGGTTATACCGAGTATGAACTGCTAGATGATGATTTTTTGCATGCTATTGAGGTGGCTGAATCAGAGGCCCTCATCTCAAATGGTCCTCGCTCTCACGTGCCACGCAACTCTTCCATCCCATCTGGTTTGACAGTTGATCAGGGCCCGGAACCTAATTTGAATCATATCTCCTCTTCGAAGGTGGTGGACTATCCAACTGATGAACCTAGTGATAGGGAGAGAGAGGAATTGGAGGTGGAGCTACCTGGTAAGGGGGGGTGACAGCACCAAGTGGCGGGAAGTTGGAGAACCCACATTGCATTTCAAAATTGTTCAAGCCATTTCCCAGGAGGTAGATTCTTAGTTTTGGGAGTGATGTTTTGTGGGAGCGAGTTGAGAGTCTCCTCTCTTGAGCGCTGGTGGGCAGATGGGAATTTTCAATACACAACTCTACTGACCTACAGGCTTGGGCCTTCCCATTCAATTTTGGCATAGAAGGTGCTATAGACCATTGAGAATAGTATTGGGGTTTGCAGATTCATGGACCCTAAGTGTCATGGGATTTATGATAAACGAGTTGCGTGGATACTGGTGAAGGTGTCTTTCACCGAGGGATTGCCTGTAGAGGTGGAGCTTGTCTCGGGAGGGAAGCATTATAGGCAGCTCCTTGACTACTGGAAAATATCGTTCCATTGCCACCTATGTCATGAGACAGGACACCTGATGAGGACCTGTTTGCGCTAGAAAGGGTGGACGGTCGGGAAAGCTGCAAATGGGCCATGGAACAGGAATTTTGACCGAGGGAGGAACACAGGTGCCGGGCCTTCTAAAACGAGTCCGAACAACACGAGTAAGTCCTCTGAGTTTAATCAATTGTTTCGAGATGTTGATTGCTTTTCGGTGTTACATTTTGTCTTGTCGAGTCGGGAGGTGTTGGGCCCTGTGTCGAATGGGGAGGGAGGTAACCCGAGTGGTGGGAAGCATGGTCTGGTGGTCGAGGGACATTTTTGGTTTCTCACTGACAGGCAAGACTCGCAACTGGTTTTGTCTCGGGCTCTTCACTAGGACGATGGTTGCCGATTGAAATATTTGGACTTTGATCTTCCCTGCTCTGAACCGAGGTCTCGGGTTGTGGCAGATTCTATGGATGATGTCAATCTTGGCTATGGATCGGGGGATCCTCTCATAAACCCATATTGGCTATCCCCCACGAGAACACCATGTCTCAAATTCCATTGTTATCTCCTAATTCTCCGATGGGTACATTTGACCTCACTACCTCTCCTATTTTGTCTTCGTCTCCCACTCTTCTGATGTCTGATTCGTCACCGGCGGATAAGGGGAGTCCGACCAGGTCCACATAGAACTCTGTGGGTAGTGATTTGGACCTTTTATTATTATACCCTGACATTAATCTAGTCCCCTTGACTGTGGACAAAGGAAAATTACCATCCCCCCTTTGATTATTAGTCCATCCTCTCGCTCAAATGTCACTATTCGGCGAGGTAAGGGGCGACCGAGGATGAGGAAGAAATCTATTTCATTATACTCTCAAGGTGGGACTGTGGATGATGGGTGTTTCACGGATATTCCTGTCCAATTGGCACTTGACCGGGTACTTAGAGACCTTGACCCATCCCGTGTTACACCATGATTAAGCTGGTATCGCTTAACGTTAGGGGGCTCGTGGGGAGAGCCAAGTTTTTGTCTTTGCGTCAATTTTTTTATAATTTTGCACTTGTTATTATTTTTGTACAAGAGACCATGAATTCCTCTAATTGAGTTATTTCTTGTTTTCGTCATATGTACCCAGCGTGGCACATTGTGACCAGGGATGCTGTGGGACAGTCTGGAGGGGCGTTGGTGATGTGGGATCCTACATATTCCTCCTTCAAAGCTTATAGATTCTATGGTGGGATCATTCTTTCAGGTCATATCAGAGGTTTCAAACACCGGATCCACATTATTAATCTCTATTCTCCCTATCAAAACAGGGTTGCCTTCTGGGATAGAATGGCAGATAGTGGCATCTTTTTACTAGGAAATCTGATCATCGCAGAGGACTTCAACCTTACCTTAAATGAGAAGGAGATATTGGGTGTACAGGACAGAAGGTATCCTTTGGCACACTCTCTATCCCTGATTTTCAACTCGGCCCATCTTATTGACCTGGAGATGAAGAGTCATGGACCCACATGGTTATATGGGAGAAAAGGTAATGCTTCCATCTGCAAAAAGATTGACCGATTTTTGGTTAATTCATACTTGATGGCCAACATGGGTTATTGGTCAGCCCACATAGGTGATACAATGATCTCAGACCACCGACCCATTACTCTGGAATGGGATTTTGATTAGAAAAAGGATGGAACCCCTTTTAAGTTCAACCGTGTGTGGATGAACAATCCTGACTTTAACAAATTGGTGGAGGACTATATGAAACATTTTTGTAGGGAAGAAGGTTATTCTGCAACAGATTATTTGATGGAGTCGCTCAGGGGGCTTAAAAAAGAAGTAAAAAGATGGGAAAGGGGTAAAAACCTCAAATTGAAGGCCCGCTACAAGGAATTTGCTAGGGAGACTACACTCCTTATTAAGGAGTTGGAAGCTGCAATTCCAATGGATGGCACATGGGAAAGACTCAAAGAAGTTGAATGGGAGAAAAGGAAAATCCTTCTCATTGAAGAGCAAACTTGGCGGCTTAAGAGTAGATCCACCTGGCTATGGGAAGGAGACAAAATACTAAGTTTTTCCATGCTTATGCAAATGGGCAGAGAGATTATAATTCCATATGGTAGATAGAGGAGCATGGCACCCCATCATACACTACAGAAGACATCCAGGAAGGGGAAGTAAAATATTTTTATGAACTTTTCAAAGCCAGAGCACCGAAACACTACAGGGAAAAAATATGGGCTGTTGAGGATTTTCCCCTCATGTTTCAGGACAACGATCACACATATTTCTACAAGACGGTCACACAGGATGAGATTATGAAGGTTCTTAACTCCTTCTCGGTGGACAAGAGTCCGAGGCCAGATGGCTGGACCTCGGATTTCTTTCTCCACTTTAAAGGATTATTCTTGGACTATATTTTGCAGATGGTGAAAGAGGCATGGAGGAAGGGAAAAATAAACAACGCTCTAAACTCTACTTTCATTGTCCTGATTCCAAAGAAGGGAAGTGCTAAGAAGTTTGAGGACTTTAGGCCGATTTCATTATATAACACCCTTTAAAATATTATCTTGAAGACCATTGTGGATAGATTTAAGCATGTTTTGTCAAGGCACATCTCTCCAGAACAGTCTGAGTTTTTGCAGAATAGGAGCATCCATGATGCAGTCGCCTCCACTCAAAAAGTCATATATTCTATTCACCAAAAGAAGATTCCAGCTGTTGTCGACAATTATTGTCACCCCTAGAGATGGCCTAGAGTTGCTATAGACCAGTGCCTAGGACATCTTAACATAACAGGGAGGTTATAATGAAGCTTGGGTGTCAATCCAAAGGCTCCCCTGCTACCTCTTGTAAACAAGGATATTGATTTTGAATGGGACCAGAACTTACAGAAACTGGCACAAGGAAAGTAATGTTGCAGAGACAAGATGCAAAACTCCAATATAAAAGCATCAGACAGTTAAGAGACAATTTACTGTAAAGAGGGCCGATTCAAATAATATGCCACAGAAATCAAGTCATCAGAAGGTGTATGCAGGGAAAGAAACATAAGAAGATATTAGTTAAATTTGGTCTGATACCCAGATACACAACAGAACCATGTATGGGCTTATCAACCTAAGAATCCATACATGAAAATGGCGTTTTAAAAGCACCCTCCCAAAGCAACTAATATAGCGGAAAGATGGATGAAATGAACATGAAACAGTATATCATGCTTGAGCTATATTTAAAGCGCTTGACTGATCCAAATATGGGCATAAACTAGGATGAATCCTTACTTGAAATCAGTGAGCCACTCGCATTCCAGTACATGATACAAGAAGATATATGAAATGAAATGTTGTATTAATCACATAAGAGAAGGTTACATACTGTGAAAAACCAAAGACTAGAATCCTCATTATAAACAGAACTTCTCCTCACTGAGACCCTACGAGCTCTGAGCCTTCATACAAAAGCTTTACAAAATGTATACAAAAATGCCCTTCGTTGTACAATTTTCTGATACAAGTCTGGAACCCTTACAATGTTTTTCTTCCTCCTTTTTATAGAGGAAGGAGAGGAGAAACCCATAGAAGAAGTAGGTGAAGACAATTAATTATTTCATTAAACAAAATGGCGGAAACATTTCGCGCCCATACTATTTGACCGCTCTAGGATGCTGCAGGTACTTTGTGGCTGCTCCATGAAGTAAATGTTGTGGGTGCCAATTTCTCCAGGGATAAGACATGAAGAATAAAATATATAACATTCTGTACCTTCCTGAAGAGAACTTGGCTGAAATAGACCCTGAGGATATGATTTTTGGTGCACTTGTACCCTTTTCCTTCTGAAAGTCGAATTGGAATTTAAACTCTTCAAGGCCAGACACTGCATTCCTGAGATCTTTCATTAATATTGTTTGTTGCGAAAATTAATATCTCCATCTGTAAAATCTGCATTTTGAAATTCTCTGAAGGGCTCAACAGATTTTGACCCCTGCTTCATTTAATGTTTGACATATCATAGCGGCTCCCAGATCTTTCTTCACAAATTTTTCTCCTGAAATCTAGTACTGTCATGTGTTCTCGACTTTTGTGATGGTGGCTGCAAGTTATGATAGCTCTCCGGCTCGAGACACCTGCAAAACCCACAAAATGATTAAGGAAAACCAAGCACCAGGGTAATGGATGAGGCTATGACTGCGGAGTGATGATATGGACTGAGTGAAACGATGGGGAGAATTAGGGTAATGGAGGGATGGAGGGTGACAACGAAAAACACAGTGAGACAACGCTGTGTGGGCGAAGCAGAAACAGATGACATAAACACGTAAACGGTGCATGGAAAAGGTGGAGGTGAACGTGAATGACACGCGGGCGTATGAGAGACTATACGGAGGGGGTGACGTGGAGGTGGACTCGGTCAACCGATGGGGTGTGCGAACAATTCTGGGCCATACGATCAAAAACTGGATCGACGGTTAATATTGTGTCGGGCGGTGGTGAGGTGGTGGGCCACGGGTGATGTAGACGGGAGTTAAAAGCCACACAACTTTGGAGAATAATCGCCGTTGGATTGGGCGCCCAAGATCGGACAGTTCACACAAATTTCGTTGCACGTCCACGACCGAAGGATAACACGCGAAATGGAAGCGGTTTTGGGACGTACAAAGGGACACTTGTCGCGCAGCGTATGGAATTGCTGGCTGAAGGGGAAATACCACCTACCTCGGATGAGCGGTGCGAAATAATTAGCCGGTTTTAAGCAGTGGTAAGGCGCGAGGGGTCCACAAGGCAGATAACCTCCGCACCATCGATCTGTGTTTTGATCCAACGGTCTAGGGCGCGCGCAATGAACATATGCGTTTAAGCGCCTTTGGGACTTAACCCATGGTCGTGAGCTCTGGTTATGTGGGCAGTAAGATATAGGGGGCTGCGGCTAAAGGGGCTAGACCTCTTATGACTTCAGATACGAGCCCGTAGTATTTTCTGATGCGTTTTAAGGGGCGGGATAAACAACAGTCAGTAAAATGAAAGTATTAGGCCGAGACAAGGGACCTGTAAGTTAAGGGGGGAGGAATTGAGGATCAAAAATTTGAATGAGGGGCTGGCGTGGACAACATCGGCTCCTACTGGGGACGACATTTTCATCCCTGGACGTGTCGAGAAGCTGCAGACCATCTGATCATTTTATGTGAACTCTGCTCTTTGACCCTTCTGTGTTTCTCTTCATAACTTATCAGCGTACCCACCTGAATTAGACCAAAACTGAACAAAAATTATATACAGTATGGTACATCAGGCTCGCTCTGCCTGATTCAGAATTGAAAGTAGGGCTTGAGAAACTATCCGTTTACAGGGGCTTCCAACAAATCACCCTGTAAATTCTCCAATATGAACGTGTTATTGCCTCTCTGCTCCACAATTTTAAATGGGCCAAACCACAATGAATCGAACTTGCCATGCTTTCCTTTTTCAGCCCTCCGGACATCCCATCTGAGAATCAACTCACCAACCTGCAATTTCCTATCCTTTGCATGCTGATCAAAAATGTGTTTCATTTTCTCCTGATATTCTGCTAACCTCTGATTTAATTGGTCCTGTGTTTCCTCTAATTCCACCAATTGATTGATTCTTCTAACCATATCATCAGACTCTTCCTGAATTTCCTGCATGAATCGTGCCACTGGTAAAGCCAGCTGCATAGGAAACACTGCTGCTCGTCCATATACTAGTTCATAAGGGGATTTCCTGGTTGCTCGCTTGCTGGTTATTCTGTTTTCCCACAGAGCAAATTTCAACTGGGAATCCCAATTCTTCTGATTCTCATTGATTGTTTTCTTCAAGGCCCTTACCAGGGTTTTGTTTAAAGACTTTGCCAAGCCATTTCACTGTGGATAATAAGTTGTGGAGTGATTCAATGTAATATTATACTGCTGACAGAAATTCACAAATTTTGCAGATTTGAAGGCCTGTGCATTATCAGTCACTATTCTAGCAGGACAACCAAACCTGGATATGATGTTTTCTTCCATGAATTTTATGATGACGGTGTCAGTAGCATTCCTTACAGGTATGGCTTCCACCCATTTTGTAAAATAATCTGTGGCAGTTAATATCCATTTATGTTGGCCACTTGATGGGGGATGTATTTCTCCTATAAAATCTAATCCCCATTGTTGAAATGGTTCATTCACATGAACTGGAATCAGGGGCAAAGCTGCCAACTTCTGCTTCTCAGCAAATTTTTGGCACTTATCACATGCTCTGACCCATGTAAAAACATTCCCAAATAATTTTGGCCAGTAGAAACCTGCCTTCAGACTTTTATGAGCTGTATCCCTCCAGCTGTAATGTCCTCCACAGATTCCTTCATGAAATTCCATCATTATACTTTCTACTTCATCCTCTGTGAGGCACAGTAATAGAATGCCTGAAGGGTCCCTCCAATACAGTTGTCCATTAGCAACTATGTATTTCTGTGGTTTCAGCCTTAAAGCCCGGTATTTAGATTTATCACAACTGGGAGGACAGTTGAGTGTCAAAAGATATTCAACTATTTCTTTGTACCAAGGACTAGTAAGATACTTCATATGTATTTTCTGAGTGGCCATCTCCATCCCTTGCAACTCTTTCTCTTTTTCAGACTCTTCGTTTTCTATCATGGACAAATTTATGCCTAAAGCCTGATAATTTGATTCAGATAAAATTTTCGCTAGCCCTTGCCCTTTGATCAGTTTCGTAGGTTTGATATCCAAGTCATATTCCTGTATCTTTGCGATCCATCTCCCTCTTTTTCCTTCACTGTCTCCCTGAATGAGAATATCTTTGACAACTGCTGTGGGGACATATGCAGTAATGTGGGACTGCAAAATATACATGTGAAAAGCTTTAAGAGATTTTACCAGGGCATATGCTTGCTTCTCCAATATATTATATTTCAATTCAGCATCATGGAGCACTTAGCTAAAGAAAGCTATAGGCTGCTCAAATCCTTCTTCATTTTTCTGTAACAAAACTCCAGCTATTGTATGAGGTGATGCAAAAGAAAAGATCATAAAGGGCTTTGCATAATCTGGTCCAGCTAACACAGGGGCTTCGGTGAATGCAGCTTTAATTCTAGCAAAGGCCTCCCGTGATTCTTGTGACCATTTCACCTCACTGTTTTTCTTTAGCATATCTGTTATATGCCTAACTATCTCAGCGTAGTTAGGAATTAATCTTCTCAGAAAATTTATTCGTCCCAAAAACACTTGCACTTCTTTCTTATTTCTGGGGAGAGAGATGTTATTTATAACCTCTACTCTTTTAGGATCTATTCTCACCCCATATTTAGTTATAGTATGCCCTAAAAGTTTTCCTTCCTCTAATGCAAATAAAGACTTTTGTGGGTTAAGAGAAAGGCCATACCTTCTGTATTTTTCAAAGGTTATTTGTAAATGTTAAATATGTTCAGCATCACCTTTTGAAAACACTGTAATATCATCAAGGTACACTACCAGAAATTTATCTTGCTCCCCAACAAAGGCTATGTCCATAGCCCTCTGAAAGGTGGCCCCTGCATTAATCAGGCCGAAAGGCATCCTGGCATACATAAATGTACCCCATGGTGTAGTGAAAGCATTCTTCTTCTGATCTTCTGGAAGTAAAGCCACCTGGTTATAACCAGAGAAGCCATCCATCATTGACATTCTAGAGGCTCCCACCACTTTCTGTAGGATGTGGTCCATCTTGGGCAGGGGATAATTATCTTTTAAAGAGGCCTTGTTTAAATTCCTGAAATCTACACACAGCCTTATTTCTCCATTCTTCTTTCGAACAGGAACCAAGTTAGCAACCCATTCTGAGTACCTTAATGGCACAATTATTTTAGCCTTTAGCAGCTTCTTGATTTCTTTTTCAATGGAGGGAAGCAACAGAGGATTTATCTGTCTAAGCTTCTGCTTATAAGGTTTTGCATCTTCCCTCAGAGGTATTTTATGCTTCATTATACTAATATCAAAAGTTTTAAGGTCCTGATAGGACCATGAAAATACATCCTTGTATGACTGAAATAGTTCCAAGTACTTCTCTTTATACTCCTCCGGGACCTTCTTGGATAATTTTACAATTTTGGGCTTAGCATCAGTGCCCAAGTTCAAATCTTCTACCTGATCTTCTTCTATTACTTTACTAGGCTGCAATGAGACATCATTCTTATCAAATAGCCTTTCTAGAGGCACCAGCCCTCTAGGTATGACATTTCCTTTTAGCTGTAGCACTTTACTTCCTGCCATTTTCTCTTCCCATTTATTTTCTGAAAAATTTTCAGCCTCATCTTCCTCACAATCATCAATCTCCATATTGGAGAATTATCCCACTGTCTCCAAGAATTTCTTCATCTGTTCATCATCCTCAAATACTCTCCAATGCTTAATATTGTCTGGGATTGATGGTCTATAATGTACCTCGATTTCGTATCTCAAAAGAGGGTTCTGAGGGGGACGAAATGTACTAGCAGTTATAGCAAGAGAATATGCCATTCTATTCTGCTCCCGGGGCATGAACTGGATATTGAATGCCAAAAAGAATTTCTCCACCATGTCCCATACTTCATTTCTATAAGCCCTCAACCGAGGATGTTTGGTTTGACATTGATTTCTGACTTGTCTGACCACCAGCTCAGAATCTCCTAGAACTTTTAAACATTGTATGCCCATGCTCTTGGCTGTCTGCAATCCTAATAACAATGCTTCATATTCAGCTACATTATTAGTAGCTTAATATTCCAATTTAAAAGACAGTGGCACCCATTTTCCTGTAGGAGAAATTAATAATACTCCAGCCCCATTACCTTCTCTTGAATTTGCCCCATCAAAATGTAAAGTCCAGACTCCTGCTTCATGATCTTCTAAATATTTCTCAGTCTTTATCTGGCAGAAGGAAGGTTCCTGAGTAAAATTTTGATCCTCTTCTAACATCAAACACGAGAAATCTCCCTCCTTGCTGTAAATTGGTGAATTCTCTGAGCTATCAACCTTAGTCACCATCTTGACAAATCTGGTTTCTATGTATAACCTCCTCTCTTGGCCACCAAAAATTGGAATAGTGGCATATGTTAAGTCTAACTTGAGTGACCCACCAATTTTTGTTCCCCAGGACCTTGACAACAGCATGCCAAAGCGAGCTGGGATGTCAGCCACCACAATGTCCATTACCACACTTTTTGCTGGAATTTGGGCTAGATTGACCACTAAATCTTTGATCATCCCCAAGCATTTAGCTCTTTTGGAATCAAATGAATACAGTTCTTTATATGGACGTGTGATTTGTAGTCCTAGTTGTTCCATGACAGACAGAGGCATAAGATTATGGGAAGCTCCAGAATATAACATACAATTATGTAACAGCAGGTCATGAATTACTAGAGACACATAGAAAGGAGGAGTAGAGGGGTCTACTTCCTCGACATGTGGGCCAAAGACTACCATGGGTCTTTCTTCTTGGAGGTTGAGACTATCTGGAATAATTGGTGCTTCAGGAGGGAACAATAAAGAAGTGACTTGGGATTGATATATAGGTTGTTTCAATAGCTCAGTCAGGGGAACTGGGATCTTAACTTTCTCAAGCTCTTTTTGCAGATTAAAAGCAGGAGGGGATTTTTCTATTATGACTTCTTTTGACTCTTTATTTTCTACTGGAGGTTTGGCTTCTTTTAATACAAACTCAACATTAGGAGGAGCAACAACTCTTGAAGAAGAAGGAGTTTGATCATTAGACTGCAAAGGTTTGTTTAGAGAGCTCTTACGTTTGTCTGTAACTTTCTGCATTGTTGGTTCCTTTTGAGCAGTTGCTTCCTTCTGGGGAGGCTCCTCTTCTTGATCCTGAGTTCGAGTTCTCTTCCTGGAAGATCTAAGATCATATCTTCTGTTAAAATGTGCTTGCATGAAATCATTAAACTGTTTGCAATAATGATCAATTTCTGCATCTTCTGCATCTCTGATCTCTTCTTCTTCTCCATGCAATGGGCATTCTACTTCATCATTGTTTGAGAAGGCAAGATTTGCATCTTGCAGCTCATAGGCAACATCTTCAGCGGAGTCATCTACTGGGCCTTCTAGGTACAATGGGTGTGGAACCTGATCATGCTGCTCTTTAGCTTCCCTTGGCAATATTTGCAGGGGTGGCTTTCTATATTGAGGATTTTAACCCCTGTTTGGAACATTCTGGAAATTCTTGGGAGCTGAATTTTTGGTTTCCAACTCTAGCTTGACTAGTTTATTAGAAATATTCTTAATCATTTTTCTCATTTCTTCAATTTTATCCGAATCCTTATCTTGATTCGAAGTAGATACTTCCTCTTTACCTCTTCTTCTGGTATCTTGTTCAGCTTTCACTTTTAATTTTCCATTGGAGGCAAAATTTGCTTCCAATTCAAGAACATCTGACTGAGCATCGTCTAGGGTGGCAGGCTTCCTTTCCCTGAGAGAGAAACCAAAATCTGAGTCAAAGGCTACTATGAAAACAACTTTGGCAGCATTCTGATGAGGCTTCATATCAGCAAGGAGATTAAGATATAACTTGTTAAATCTTTTGATAAATTCTGACACCCCTTCATTATGTTTCTTCTTGAGTGTATTGAACTCAGTAAGACATTGTCCATGATCTTTCTTTTCTCCCCATTTTCTGAGAAAAGTATTTTCCATATCATCCCAGGAGGTCACGAAACAATTTCCTAATGTTTTGAACCATTTTCTGGCTTCACCATCCAGAGACTGCACAAATAATCTTAAGACCACATCCAGATGTTCTACATTAAAGTTTTCTACAAAAGAGCAGAAGGTTTCAAGATGTTTATGAGCATCTATTTCATTTTCCCCAGTGAATCTGGGCAAAACTTTCAAATAATCCTGTGGCATATCATTCAGCACTTGAGGTAATGCCAGGGGAGCATATTTGTTTAACAAAAAAGCTGGAACATTAGCCATTGGAGGAGGTGGGGGTTGTGCAACAATCTGATGTACAAATGGAGGAAGAGGTGGAGGTGGGAGTGGAGTATGAATAACAACGAGAATATACTGTACAGAAGCCTAAGGCATTGATGGAAACAATTCACGATTAACAAGGGCTACTTCTATAACTTATTTAACTTCCTCAGCCTCAGGGGTAGGATGAAAGTCCTCTTTAGTTCTAGCACTTCCCCTGGGTGGGCTATCTGAATAATATTCAGGATTTTCCTCAGTGGAGTCGGGATTTTCTACTGGAATTTCTTGAGAAGAAGAGGATGGATAATCTTCTGTGAAAAACTATGGAATTTCAGCACGGGCTGATTTCCTCTCTTTCCAACCTCTTCCATGTATTATCTTCTCAGGGTCAGACACTGAAGGTGTCTTTGACTGTGATGTATCTGACCTCAGATGTGGCTTACGAGGAGCCAGGACTACCAATAAATTTATTTGATAAACAAATGTGGAGTCGCCAAGGTGAGGGATTTACAAATCTTCAACTCTTTGTTCTCACCTAATTAGAGAGTGAATATGATTTGTTGAGGCCCAGGGAAACTGATTTTCTTAAATTCGGTCCCTGGCAACGGCGCCAGAAAGATGTTGTCGACAATTATTGTCACCCCTAGAGACAGCCTAGAGTTGCTATAGACCAGTGCCTAGGACATCTTAACATAATAGGGAGGTTATAATGAAGCTTGGGTGTCAATCCAAAGGCTCACCTGCTACCTCTTGTAAACAAGGAAATTGATTTTGAATGGGACCAAAACTTACAGAAACTGGCACAAGGAAAGTAATGTTGCAGAGACAAGATGCAAAACTCCAATATAAAAGCATCAGACAGTTAAGAGACAATTTACTGTAAAGAGGTCCAATTCAAATAATATGCCACAAAAATCAAGTCATCAGAAGGTGTATGTAGGGAAAGAAACATAAGAAGATATTAGTTAACTTTGGTCTGATACCCAGATACACAACAGAACCATGTATGGGCTTATCAACCTAAGAATCCATACATGAAAATGGTGTTTTAAAAGCACCCTCCCAAAGCAACTAATATAGCGGAAAGATGGATGAAATGAACATGAAACAGTATATCATGCCTGAGCCATATTTAAAGCGCTTGACTGATCCAAATATGGGCATCAACTAGGATGAATCCTTACCTGAAATCAGTGAGCCACTCGCATTCCAGTACATGATACAAGAATATATATGAAATGAAATGTTGTATTAATCACATAAGAGAAGGTTACATACTGTGAAATACCAAAGACCGGAATCCTCATTACAGACAGAACTCCTCCTCACTGAGACCCTACGGGCTCTGAGCCTTCATACAAAGCTTTACAAAATGTATACAAAAATGCCCTTCGCTGCACAATTTTCTGATACAAGTTTGGAACCCTTACAATGTTTTTATTCCTCCTTTTTATAGAGGAAGGAGAGGAGAAACCCATAGAAGAAGTAGGTGAAGACAATTAATTATTTCATTAAACAAAATGGCAGAAACATTTCGTACCCATACTATTTGACGGCTCTAGGATGCTGCAAGTACTCTGTGGCTGCTCCATGAAGTAAATGTTGTGGGTGCCAATTTCTCCAGGGATAAGACATGAAGAATAAAATATATAACATTCTGTACCTTCCTGAAGAGAACTTGGCTGAAATAGACCCTGAGGATATGATTTTTGGTGCACTTGTACCCTTTGCCTTCTGAAAGTCGAATTGGAATTTAAACTCTTCAAGGCCAGATACTGCATTCCTGAGATCTTTCATTAATATTGTTTGCTACGACAATTAATATCTCCATATGTAAAATCTTCATTTTGAAATTCTCTGAAGGGCTCAACAGATTTTGACCCCTGCTTCATTTAATGTTTGACATATCATAGCAGCTCCCAAATCTTTCTTCACAAATTTTGCTCCTAAAATCTGGTACTATCATGTGTTCTCGACTTTTGTGATGGTGGCTGCAAGTTATGATAGCTCTCCGGCTCGAGACACCTGCAAAACCCACAAAATGATTAAGGAAAACCAGGCACCAGGGTAATGGATGAGGCTATGACCGCGGAGTGATGATATGGACTGAGTGAAACGATGGGGAGAATTAGGGTAACGGAGGGATGGAGGGTGACAACGAAAAACACAGTGAGACAACGCTGTGTGGGCAAGGCGGAAAAATATGACATAGACACGTAAACGGTGCATGGAAAAGGTGGAGGTGAACGTGAATGACACGCGGGTGTACGAGAGACTATACGGAGGGGGTGACATGGAGGTGGACTCGGTCAACCGACGGGGTGCGCGAACAATTCTGGGCCATACGATCAAAAACTGGATCGACGGTTAATATTGTGTCGGGCGGTGGTGAGGTGGTGGACCACGGGTGATGTAGATGGGAGTTAAAAGCCACAAAAATTTGGAGAATAATCGACGTTGGATTGGGCACCCAAGATCGGACGGTTCACACAAATTTCGCTGCACGTCCACGACCGAAGGATAACGCGCGAAATGGAAGCGGTTTTGGGACGTACAAAGGGACACTTGTCGTGCAGCGTATGGAATCGCTTGCCGAAGGGGGAATACCACCTGCCTCGGATGAGTGGTGCGAAATAATCAGCCGGTTTTAAGCAGTGGTAAAGCGCGATGGGGTCCACAAGGCGGATAACCTCCGCACCGTCGATCTGTGTTTTGATCCAACGGTCTAGGGCGCACGCAATGAGAATTTGCGTTTAAGCGCCTTTGGGACTTAACCCATGGTCTTGAGCTCTGGTTATGTGGGCAGTAAGATACAGGGGGTTGCGGCTAAAGGGGCTAGACATCTTATGACTTCAGATACGAGCCCGTAGTATTTTCTGATGCGTTTTAAGGGGCGAGATAAACAACAATCAGTAAAATGAAAGTATTAGGCCGAGACAAGGGACCTGTAAGTTAAGGGGGGAGGAATTGAGGATCAAAAATTTGAATGAGGGGCTGGCGTGGACAACACCAGCTATGGTTATGAAAATTGACCTCAGCAAGGCTTACGACCAGGTTGATTGGGGGCTACTGAGGATGATTCTTTATAAGATTGGCCTTGATAGCGCCTCTGTTAACTGGATCATGGGATGCGTGTCCAATACCTCCATGGCTGTTATTATAAATGGTTTGGCTTCAAGTTTTTTAAACCTAGGTGGGGCTTGAGACAAGGTTGTGCATTGTCTCCCCTACTTTTCATCTTGGTTATGGACACCTTGAGTCTGAAAATTAGTAAGGCTGTTAGATCCAGGAACATAAGGGGTGTCAGGCTATCAAATGTTAGATAAATTAGCCATAATCTCTTTGTGGATGATTTGTTTCATATTGGCATGCTTATTAAATCAGTTTGGTAGGCATTTCATGATATTTTCAATTCTTTGGGATGGCTTCGGGTATGGCTGCCAATATTGGGAAATCTTGCATATATCACAAGGAGGGGAGAGGATTTGTTAATGACATTGCCAATATTTTTAACTTTAGTATAGCACCACTCAGTATGGGATTCAGGTACCTGGGTTTTTATATGAAGCCTAATAATTACCAAATTAAAGACTGGATTTGGTTAGTGGAGAAGGTTCAAAAGAAGATCAGCGAATGGACGATAAGGTGGTTGTCATATGGAGGGAGATATATTTTGGTACAAGAAGTTATTCATAACATCATGGTTTATTGGAAACATCTTTATGCCATCCCGAAGAAGATTCTTAATGATATCAGAAAGGTTTTCATGAATTTCCTGTGGAATGGAAGAAAGGATAAGGGAAAATACCATCTGGCAAGATGGGATCTTATTATGAAACCAAAGATATTGGGGGGGATGGGGTCTAAAATACCTACACCTCTTTGGCAGGACCCTCCTCATGAAATCGCTATGGATGGGCTTAATGTCTACTGGGATTTGGAGCAAAATTTTAAAGTATAAGTACCTAGATCTGGAGGATCTGGAGAAATTATTCTGTTTGGGCTGGAATAATCAAAAAGGTGGATCTGTTATCTATAACGATTTCAAACGATGTTAGCCTGATTCCTCCTATTTTCTGCTTTGGAAGTTCGACGATGGAGGGAAGATTCAGATTGGCTGTCCAGTTATTTTTGGTGACGTGGAAACTTCCCAATGCAGTAACACACTGACGAGTTTCTTAACCGGAAAAGCTATGTTTTTCATAAGCCAAATAATCAAAGGAGTTGAAAGGGGTATTCCAATCTGGAAGTCGGATTCGGAAATGGGGATGCCTGGTGAATTATCGAGCGAGTGGGGCCGATTATACTGGATCATTAAGTAGAATGGGACTCATTAAAAAAATTGGAGGTGACAGAGTGATCTGGAACGACCAATTGAAGAAGGGAATGGTGGAGGTGAATGCGACATACCAAGCTCTATCCAAGAATAAATTACAAATCATTAATCCCAGAACAATTCAGGGGATTTGGGAGAACTCGGCTCCTCTGAAAATGTTACTTTTCCTTTGGCTGGTTCTAATGGATAAAAATTCGACTTGGGAAATTTTGAAAAGGAAAGGGATGATTGGTACAGGTATCTACAATATGTGCATGATGGAGGATCAAGATAACTATCACCTATTTTACATGTGTGGTTTTGCAAGGGAGGTGTTGAAGTTGATATGTGAGTATCTCAAAATGCGGGTGCCAAATTTAGATAGCACAGAAGTGTTGATCACTTGGTGGAGTCAAAAAAAGTATAATTCACAGAAACATTCTGGCACTGTTTCACTGGTCCATATGGGGAATAGGAACAAATGGATTTTTGAGGATATTAGGTGCTATCCTTTATGGACTGCCTAGAAGATTTTACAACAATGGACATATATTAAAAGGGTGAAGAACCACCAGCTAACCTGTTAAAGAGAATGAGACCGTTTGAAATCAAATATCCTGCGGGTTTTTTCGACGGTGCCTCACAGCAATCAATGTGTGGCTGTGGTTCCTGGTTGATGCTTTCAACTCACTGTCATTACAAGATCCATTGGTACGGTGGTTTTGGTTCTAATATGAGAGCTGAGATCCTAGCATTATGGGGGTTGTTATGGTTCACGTCACAACTATGCATTGAGGATATCTGGGTGTTTGGGGACTCTAAAGTTCTCATTGACTATCTTAATGGAAAATCTAAGCTTTCTCCGGGACATCTCGGGACTTGGCTCGAGCACATAGATGTTTTAAAGAATTCTTTCAACTATGTACTATTTAATCACATATTCTGTGAAAATAATATAAGGCGGACATGCTTTCTAAACAAGGTTTAAAGGGGGTCTTTGGTCATATGCATTACGAGCCACTGAACGAGGATGGGGAAGGAGTTGTTGGTATGGTTCAGTTCTATTAATCCCTTTTTTGATTACCTGAGGGTATATGTCTCATTTTTTTGGGTCCCTTTTTGGATTACCTTTGGGTTGCCATTACATATTTTGGCCTTTTTGTTTATGGGCACGCATTTACACATTTGTTATAAGCACTTGTCTCGGGTTTTTTCGCCAGAATAACTAGTTTCTGGGTAAAATTCTAGATAGTACCAATAGACAATTTCAAGGCCATTACGTTTTGGTCAGTTTTGTTTTTTTCTGCAAAGGTTTCGGTATAAGAGCACATGTTTAAACAAATTATGACTTATGGATTGTACTGTTTATATGGACAACTGTAATGATGCAATATACATACCAGCGTTTTTTTCTTCCTCAAAAAAACTAAACTAAACTAAACTAAACTGCACTAAGTTATAAAACCACATAACACAGATAAAAAAAAACCTAATACCTAACTTAGAAAAGATTGTCTCCATCCCAGGTGGCGAATTCCTGTGAGCATTACACTTACAATAAATCATTGACTCTTCTCTTATGGCATTGAAAAACATCGGTTCAAACTGCACGTAGTGGAAGATGGAGCAATAAACTAATGAACCAACCCATTATGAAAACCCTAAATTTCTAATAACAACATTAAACCACAACACACTTCATAAATCTCTAATTCCTCAATCACAAAAGATTGTATGCATGCACTTCAATATAAATAATCTAATATATGCAGAAAATAAATGCGTACCTATAATGAATGTCGAAGTTGTTTAAAGACGTACCACAACTCCGCAAGAAATAATTGAGCACTAGATATCATATCGATAGAGATTAAAAATTCTCCTGTCAAATATGGAAAGAGAGAAAGACCACACAGATCACATCACCCACTAGTTTTATGAGGGAATATGTACTTGCAGCACTACTATCCTACTGAATTGGATGGAGTCGATATTGTTTCCTGAAGTTGGAGATGGAATGTCTGTCTTTGAAAAATGATACAGATAAAGCATTCCACGAATGTCTTAATAAGCTTATTTAAAAGAGAGTGTAGTTTATTTTATTTAAAATAAGGTAGTTTACAATTTTGTTTAAAAAAAATTGAAATTCTCGTAAGATTTTGATAAAAGATTGGTAGAAAATTTTAGAAAAATGAGTTAAGCTTTTCTAGCTCAGAATTTTGGATGCCTCAAATAGTGTTGAATTCATTTCTACTGGAAAAAAAATCAATTCAAACACCATAACAATCTAATTTTTTGAAAATCTTTTAGGCAAGATATTTTAGTGCCATTTAGAAACACTAAAAAATTACAAAAATTGATATTGCACAGATTGTGAGTAAGTGGACTGGTATTCTGGTTTCAAATCTGTAGCAGTCAAATAAGGAGAAGCATGTCTTCTTGGGAGGAGAGCCCCCACAAGAGAGTTGTCGGTCAGGATATTGCAGTGAAGCCTATTAATGATGAAATTTGATGATTGAGAGAAGGAATTTCTGACCCTAATAGCCCAATCACTAGGCTCATGTTTATGGGTTCAATTGGAGTGGAAAAAACTGAACTGGAAAAAGATCTTGCAAGCTATCTTATTATGGATTCAACTGGAGTGGAAAAAATTGAACTGGAAAAAGATCTTGCAAGCTATCTTATTACTATGAAACAGGCACTTGTAAGGATTTAAACGACTGAATATATGGAAAATCATCTTGTAACTCCTGGAAAATCTATTTGGAGCTCCTCCTGGGTATGTTCGTCGGCCACCAAATACAATTGTCATTCATTGTGCACCGAACCGTGAAACATGTGCTGGCTTGCATGCTGACATTATTTATTATTGTGGAGGATAGCCTATGGATGGCCTGGAGCTAGTGGAGAACATAGGATCAACCATTGGAGAATTGGGTATCAAACATCAAGAGTTGACAATTGTAGCACTAGACACCATACCTGCTTCTTACTTTTCTTACTAGCTTCTTACTCGTAGTAGAATCTCAACCTTCAAATTCTTTCTTCCTTTCAGGTTGAAAATTGTAATTACTCCTATACGACGATCTAGCAAGATCTAAGACTGCATGTTAAGTTATTTTAGGTGAGTTGCTAATCGAAAAAGTTTAAATACCTTTTACCGAGCTCATTGTAATCAAGTCAATTCAATAAAGTTTTGTAATCAATTAAAAAGTTGCAACTAGTGTTATTTTGTTGGTTTCCTCCTCTACCTTTCAAACAAATTGGTATTAGAGCCAAGATCACAAAGCAAAAAGATTCAAAAAGCTGAGAACTGTAGCAACAATTACCAAAGCCACACTGTGTGAGCGGTAAGAGAGTTAGAGTGTTTTTTTGGTGGTTGTGTGCATGAATGGGCACTAGCCTACAGAGTCGCCCACTATATTGAAAAGGTGTCAACATTGTAAGTCACCACAAGAGACACAATCTACAAGTCGATGTGTTTGCTAAGTAGTCGTGATTCACCACCAGATTGAGGTAATGTTTAGCCAACCCGAGCCACCATGCTAGTAGCTCGTCGTTTACTAATTATTAAAATAGGTTTTTCCAAAAAGTGAGTGAGAAAATGTTAAAGGTGTTCAATTTTTTTTTTCAAGGTCTTTTAAAGAGAGGAATTTCCATTCACGTGATTGATTTTTAAAATTCTGGTACATTTTTTTTCTTTTGTCAAGCATGCTAGTGTTTTGGGTTCATATGTTAGGCTTTGAGTTTCATTCAACAAGAAATGGGTGAGATAATTTTGTGGAAAGTAGCAAAAGCTACATCTTCAAAGGAAGCGTGGAAGATCTTGGAAGAAGAAATTGGTGCAAAGGGGAGTGACAAGCAGCAGTAGGTTATATCACAGGCTCCACAACAGAGTTGTTAAATTTTATGAAGAACCATTAGCTCGTGATGAGTGGTTGCACATGATGCAACAGAAAAAAAAATATTGATATGTTTTTATTTGGTGAGAGAAGCCCACTTGTGTCTAGAAGCCAACTGGAAAACAACATGTTTGCAACAGAAAAGGTTTTTAAAGAATTGTAAGAGAAGATAGAGAAGGAAGAGGAAGAGAAAGAAGCTCTCAATGCAGAGCATAATGAATACATTTCTAACATTGATCTTGAGTGTGTAGATTACAGGAAAACATAGCAGTAACTGATGATGGACCTGAAGAGAAGGATATGGAAGTTTCTAAAGACAAGGAATAATGCATTAAAACCATTTTTTAGAAATGGAGTCAAGAAGAGATAAGATTATTCTATCAAGAAATATGGCAAAAATAAAGTCGGGAATATGAAGTGCAAGAAGCAACGTGAAGAACACAATTTGAAGATGAATATTTGTTGCAATAGTCCATAGTTCAACGAATCTTTGAAGAGGGAGTTGTAGAAGACAAGATCAAATTCTTTTTAAAGAAAAATTCAAGACAAGTCAAAGAAACATTGAAGCAACAACAAGTAAATAAATATAGAGCCTACAATAAGAACGCACAACAAAGAATGAAGCAGTTTCAAGGATATATAATTTGGAAGAAGAATAACTTGATCTTCTCTTCTACATCTCCCTCTTCAAAGATTCATGGATTTCTCAGATACGTACTCATAGTTTTCTTTAGTGGAGGAAGGCATCACAGATTATCGGTATATCCGAATGACAGACATTTTCATGACAGAAGTTGAGGAACTTACCTAATCTGTTACGAAGTCTGACCAAAGGTGAGAAAGATTTGTAGAGGAGAAAAGGAGGGGAAAACATCACATTGCAAATGGATTTGATATTCCTAGAAGATTGCCTCAAGGGACTTGCAATTTATATGACTTTGTACCCTTAAGCTTCCTAGAATTCATTTAAACCCTCTTGCAAAAAAGGCATTACCAATGATGCACAAACGTGTCAGTGATCCGAGTATAATCGCTATCTTGAAGAAGCATGGATCAAAGGGGGGAATTATGATAGAATTAGCCACTGATGGGTATGTAGGGATCAACCCTAAAGTTATTCTTGGATTAAATAAGAATCATGGTGAAGAATATCTTTACGACTATGAACAAATGATCTTAAAGGATTTAGAAAGTATGAGAGAATTAAGAAGATTTTATTGTGCGAATTTTCTCACATGGTGCACTTAGAACATGACGCAAATTTTTTTTCTACACTAATAACAATTGAAATAAGAAGTTGTTTCCTTGGATTGGATAAATTCAAGAAGCCAAGCATTAATTTAAGACAAGAAATTGATGTAGATGAGTTATTTTATTGCCATTAAACTTACACCACTAACAAGCTTGGAGGGAATCCTTTGCATTATGTGGTATGTTTTGTAGTAGCCACAACACTAAGACTCCTTGAAAATTCACCTCCTCATAATATGACATCAAATATTGTACAAGAAGGGGCTGAATGATCCTGATTAATATGATTGTTCTAGAGTAAAAGTTGACCAAAATGATGTAAGCATTGACTCTAGAACACGATTTTTTAGATATTTTTCTAGATCAAGATCTAGATGATAGTGAACGAGATTCAAATGATAGAGAAATGCATAATTTAATGCCTTAGAAACCATATGTAGATGGAAAAATGTGGCAAGAACCTAATTCAGATGATTTTCAAGGTCATAATGTTTTTATACCTTGTCACCCACCAAAATGGGTAACCCCCTGGGAGAAACCTTTTCTCCTTTATTTGATATCCAATCGGTCAGCCACACAACCAACAACCCCTACCAACCACCATTAGTTGATGATATGCCATATATTTCTGCCACTTGAATTAGACACGTGCTTCTCATCCATTTGCAATTAACACTTGTATGAAAGTTGGCTGCCACTCAAATATTTTCCAATTAGGTGCTTATACTTGATTTTTTGTGCATTTATGTTATGAAACCAACTCCAAAAATAGAAGAAAAGAGAGATCAACACCTTCGAAATAAGCCACTTCGAGAGGGAAACCTCCAATACATTACATAAATGAAAAATTATTGGATGATACAAATGACAAAACATCATTCTATATATAGGATTCCATGGGGTCACAATATAATCCTAGCCGACCTAACAATAATAATGTAAGGGCACAATAATAACAATATTGGGGTTACAGGGGTACGACAAAAATAATAAGGGGGCTACACTAAAAACAATAAGGGAGTACACTAGTAATATAGGGACCTAAAATGCCCCTCTCCTTCAAAAAAGTGTTGTCCTCAACACTTGAGTAGCTCCAGGTGCTTCTGTATAAAATTATCATCCTCCCATGTAGAATCTTCAGTGGGTAAGTTCTTCCACTTGATGCGATACTCTAAAATTGATCGATTTCGTAGTTTTCAAGTTCTTGTTTCCATGACTGCTTCAAGTTCCAATATGATCTTTCCTTCCTCATCAAGTTCTGGCAATATTGTTTGAGCTAGAATTTTTTCACCTATAATCGCGAGTGCATCCAATTTTAGAGAGTTAAAACCAAATACCATCACCCACCAAACTAACACATGAAATTGAACAACAAATAATGACAAAGTAGACGACGCCTGAGCGTAACTTCCCCTAGGGTAGTGACCTACCTCCAAACTCTCCACATAGAGACCACACACCAATCCACCAAAAATTGTCACACCCACACCAGATCGGGCACGAAATTTGGAAAAGAAACTAGTTTTCTGCCACCACCCTCAAGGTTTCCTGGACTGCAAATTCTAGCTTCCTCTCTTATCACGAAAAAATAGGCTCACCGAAAGCCAAGAAAATGGAAACCAGTGAGCTCACTTCCCTTCAACTTCCTATCCTCAACCCAAATGTAGTAAATGGCTAAGAAACTGAGTAGTAGGGACCGGTTGAACACACCGCACCAACAAATGCCCACGACAAGCACACACAAGCCACTCCCTCTGTAAACCTTCCTGTGACGTTTACACTTCCTCTTCGAAGGCCACCATCAGGACCAACACCAAACCATATTTGTGAGTCTAATGTTGGGCCCCCTCATCTTCCCTCACCTTATCCTTTCACCACCTCTAAACTCTAATGCACAGTATTTTTCACATGAATTGCCAATGTGAAGCCAGTAACTCTCTCGCTGCATGTGTTATGGTGGAGGGACCGGAGTATTGTCCCTCATTGTCGCTCCACTTATATTTACTCATGTGAGATGCCTTCCACATGTTTCTTTGACCTCACCCCCATTGGGGAGTATTGTATGAACCTTTGTTAATTTAGTTATGAACCTTAATTAATTTTTTAATGGTGTATGAACTTTTATTAATTGTTTGATATGAACCTTGGTTAATTTTTAATGGTATTATGAACTTTTGTTAATTGTTTAGTATGAAATTTATCTAATTTTTAAATAATGCATAAACCTTTATTAATAGTTATAAATATGTAATTCAAAATATTTAAGTATGGTTTATTGTGTAATAATGGATAAACGTGTTTAGTTTTATCAACTTCTATGAGAATTGTACCAATGAATATATTTATTTCATTTAATACATAATTTACATGATTACATCAAATTAAGATTTAAATAAAACAATATTATTGGTTTTATATTTGATTAATAATAAAAGTAGTAAATCTCTTTTTGCAAAAGAGCTCCCCTCAAGTCATGCATAGTAGGGACTTTGAAGCCCTTTCCTATATCTATAATATTAGAGTCCCGCATAGTTTGGTAATAAGGTGAGAAAGAAACATTAAATGGGATATTTGCATCATACCACCATCTAGAAATTTATTGAAAAGAAGATTATTTGCACAGTTACGAGACATGCCATATAACCCTCGATGATGGAGAGCTTGAACTTCACATTTTTTTTTTACAGCTAAGATTTCTTGATGGGGGGGATGGTGAAGGGGGTTTATTAGCATATATGGAAGCAATGATGAACCTTGGTTTTGGAGAAAAGAATGGGAAGAAGGCTCCTTTTGGAGGACTGACGACTTTGGTACATTGACAGAGGAAACGGCCAAATATGTAGGATAGCCAATGTCTCCATAATTCCATTTCTCTATCGAGATTTATTCATCGAATACTCATAATGTCCCTTAACCTGACATGGTGCCAGGTTTATGTACTCAAGCTCACGCAATGGACGAGAGAAAAGGTAAAAACCCCTACAATGTCACCATCTTAGAGCTCGAAGGTGTGACTGTGGATTGGAGACAAGATCAAAACCCCTACAACATCACCATCTCGGAGCTTGAAGGTGTTACTTGCGATAATGAGAGGGTTTTAAAGCTTAGCGTCGTGGGATTTGGCCTTGAAAAAACAATATTTCCTTTCATTTTCAACTGCACCAATTTAGACTCCCTCGATTTGTTGGAAAACTGTTTGACTGGCGAGATACCAATGAAGCTCCAATATATGGTCAATGCAATCTAATTCCCTTGTCATGAATCCTCTACGTTTATCTAAATGTCAAAGATCTCCATGATAACAGAATCACGGGAAAATTTGGCGGACTTTGGACATTCAAAGACTGGATCTAAAGGTAGCTTTTGCCCTTGGGTACCTTCATCTTGAATACTTCAGAAGGCAGCAACTGACAGAGAAATATGATGTTTATTCTTTTGGAGTAGTGTTACTATAGTTATTATGTGCAAGGGAGACTCTTAATCTTGTTTTTCCTAGAGAACAATTCAATATAGAAGAGTGGGAAATGCACTGGATGAAAAAGGGGAAGCTTGAAAAAATCAATGACCCTCACCTTGTTGGGACCATCAACTCTGGTTCTCAGAAAATTTTTAGGGAGACTACCGAAAAGTTCTTGGAAGAGATGGGCTTCGACAGGCCTTCCATGGGAGATGTTCTATGGAACGTGGAATATGAATTTCAACTCTAGGATATATCCATGCAAAATGATCTAGATGAGAATAGTATAAATCATATTGTGGATGTTCCTTTGTGCTACCCAGATCCTAAGCCTTTTGGTCCAAGTTCAATATGACTTCAAGTCTTGTATGCAAGTTCTCAATTTATATATTTCATTAATGAGCATGTGGCATTTTGGAGTTGTCAACATCCCACAAAGGGATGGTTGTGAGAGTTTACCTATTGTTTGGAGCATGTTCTCCTTTAGTGGATATGACACATAATGGATTCATACCTTGGTCCAATAGTTCCTTACCTCGGGATGTTTGCACAAGATTCAGGGCAAAGTGAACACACAACATTAGTGGCTTTGGCTTGGGAGGAGAGCTACAATATGTAGAAGCGATTGAGGGAACATGCATTATGTTCCTTTTCGCTGCTGAGGGCCTGAGACGTTTTATACTAGTGTTATTGGATGAGGTGTTGGTGGAAGTGATGATGATTTAGAAGATGCAACCACAAGCATTGTGTTCTCACAATTGGTGAATCCTCATGGGATTTGATCAAAAAACAAGACTCCTTTTCCATGTTCCAAATTTACCAAATTATCACATGCAGACAGAACATTGGTGAATGTGAAATGGTTAGGTTCGGTACTATTTTTTTGCATATCAAATTAAAAATCTACTACCTCCTCATAAAATCCTCTCTCGTATAATCGACCACCATTACAGAAATTCACACCACATTTGGTTTAGACATTTAGTTAGGTAGGTAGGGTGCCCCTATCTCCCATCTCCCTATAGAGTAATTTGGTCACATATTCTTTCTTCTATGATACCGGTTCCTCTCTCTTAAGTCCTATCTCTTGTCCTTCTTCTCTCTCCATTTCTCTCCTACCTCCCTCTCTCTTCCCCAATCTCTCTCTCTCTCTCTCTCTCTCTCTCTCTCTCTCTCTACCATCCAATCCTCTCACTATATCCCTCCCTCTATCCTTATTTCTGCCCCCCTTCCATATTTGTGTCACTGTCTCCCTCTCTTACCCTTCTCTACCTCTCTCATTCATCTCCCTCTCTTTCTTTCTCCATTCGTTCTCTCCCCTCTCCTTCAGTTTATCTCCATCTCTCCCTTGTGAGTCCCCTTGTCTCTCCACCTCTATCAATCTATGTATTTATTATTCGTTCTCATATATATCTAGAGTTAATATATATCATGACATATTGGGACCTACGATCGGGTTAATTCCCCCTTGTTGGAAAGGTTAAAATGTTTAATCTTCGATAGAAAAAATGTAGATCAAGTCTTTCATTAAAAAGAGGGAACCATACACTATCTGCCAGGCTATGTCTATCGGTCGCTTGGCCTCTTCTTGCTCTCACATGAATGTAGTCTTGCTTGACTGGTACAGAAGAAGGTTTCACATTACCAACTATTTGTTTGGGACAAATTTTAGTTGTTTCAACACTCTTACATTCTTCAATCTTATCCTTTAAACCATCTTAGTATTTTGTACTCTCTCCAACTTTGTAGTGCTTTCCATTCCTCTCAGTCTCATATGTTTCCTTGTTCTGTTAAGGGACAAGGTCGACAACATTAGGATGTTTTTGCACTAAACAAGGGTATTTCTAGGACACAATTAGGTGGATCAAGAGTATAAGAGTCAAATTTCTCATGAATGTGGGACACTCGAACTTAATATTTTCTGTAGTAGTCATGAGGTTCAGTCTAGGTATTGAGACTTCATCAAATGGCCATTCTCCGAACTTAAATTGTGTGACAACACTGTGGCTGAGTTTGAAATAGAGATTGAACATACATTTGGTTTAATTTCAATAGACATTTTCATCAATAAATGTAAAGCAATGGCTAACAAATACTATAAATTAATAAATAGAAGACATGGCAACAAGAAACAATACTTACAAAACTGTTACATTGAGATGCAAAGAATAAGCAACTATTGTGCACAAAAAGAGACCAACGAAACTATCATCTTAACCCCTAACCCCTTAAACACTAATTCCCAACCCCTAACCCATTTAACCCCCTAAACCTATAAACTCCTAACTCATTTAACCCCTAAACGATAAACCTCTAAACCTTTAACCCCTAACCCCTAAACCCTTAACCCCTAGCCCATTTAACCCCCTAAACCCCTAAACCGCTAACCCATTTAACCCCCTAAACCCTAAACCTATAAACCCTTAACCCCTAACCCCTTAAACCAGAAACCTTTAAACCCTTAACCCCTAACCCCTTAAACTCTAATTCCCTACCCCTAACCCATTTAACCCCCTAAACCCTAAACCCATTAACCCCTAACCTCTAACCCCTAAAATCCTTAACTGCTAAATCCCCTAACCCCCTAAACCCTAAACCTCTAACCCCTTAAACCCTAATTCCCAACCCCTAACCCATTTAAACCCCTAAACCCTAAACCTCTAAACCCCTAACCCATTTAACCCCTAAACCCTAAACCTCTAAACCCTTAACCCCTAACCCCTAAACCCTTAACCCCTAACCCATTTAACCCCCTAAACCCCTAAACCCCTAACCCATTTAACCCCCTAAACCCTAAACCTCTAAAACCTTAACCCCTAACCCCTTAAACCCTAATTCCCAACCCCTAACCCATTTAACCCCCTAAAACCCTAACCCATTTAACCCCCTACCATAACCCCTAACCCCAAAAATCCTTAACTACTAAATCCTTTAACCCCCTAAACCTCTAAACCCCTAAAACTGATTTAACCCCATAAACCTTAAACCTATAACCCCTTAACCCCTTAACCCCTAACCCATAAAATCCTTAAGTGATAAATCCCCTAACCCCCTAAACCTCTAAACGCCAAACCCATTTAACCCCCTAAACCCTAAACCTCTAACCCTTAACCCCTGACCCCTTAAACCCTAATTTACAACCCCCAACCCATTTAACCCCCTAAACCACTAAAACACTAACCCATTTAATACCCTAAACCCTAACCCCATTAACCTGTAATGGCCCCTAACCCCGAAAATCCTTAACTGCTAAATCCCCTAACCCCCCAAACCTGTAAAACCCTAACCCATTTAACCCCCTAAACCCCAAACATCTAACCCCTTAACCCCTAATTCCCAACCCCTAACCTATTTAACCCCCTATACCCCTAAAACCCTAACCCATTTAACCCCCTAAACCGTAAACCTCTAAAACGTTAACCCTTAACCCCTTAAACCCTAACTCCCAACCCCTAACCCATTTAACCCCCTAAACCCCTAAAACCCTAACCCATTTAAGCCCCTAAACCCCTAAAACCCTAACCCATTTAACCCCCTAAACCCTAAACCTCTAAACCCTTAAACCCTAAACCACTAACAACTAAACCCCGAACCCCTTAACTCGTAAACCCCTAAATCATTAACGCTTAACCCATAACCCATTAAACCCTTGCCCTAACCCCTAAAATCCTTAACTGCTAAATCCCCTAACCCTTAAGCCCCTAATCCCTAATCCCTTAACAACCAAATCATTATTCACCTAACCCCTAATTGCGCCTCAATCCCCTATCCCCTAAGCCCCCAATCCCTAATCCCTTAACCACTAACTCATTATTCCCTAACCCCTAAATGTGCCTAAATCCCCTAACCCCCCAATCCATAACCCCTTAACCACTAACTCATTATTCCCCTAACCCCAATCCCTAATCCCTTAACCACTAACTCATTATTCCCCTAACCCATAAATGCACCTAAATCCCCTAACCCCTAAGCCCTAAATCCATAACCCCTTAACCCCTAAGCCCCCAATCCCTAACCCCTTAATCGCTAACTTATTATTCCCATAAACCCTAAACCCTAAACCTCTAACCCCTAAGCCCCTATTCCCCTAACCCCTAAGCCTGTAATCCTCAATCGCTTAACCACTAACTCATTATTCCCCTAACCCTTATAACAATCCTTAAAACGCGTTGGGATTAGCCATTCCAAATGAAATCAGGTCTAGTTGGGACCTACGATCGGGTTAATTCCCCCTTGTTGGCAAGGTGGAATACCATGAGAAAAACCATGGGTTTCAAAAAACTCTCCTAAATTTACTATTTTATCTCAATTTTATTTTAATAATTAATTAATTAATTTCTTTAAAAACTCTTCTGGATAAATTACATAAATTTTTAAGGTCGACGCCTTTCGAACCACTCATTGTGTGGCTCACCATCAATTTTTTAAAAATAAATTTATTAGAATGAAATTGAATTGATTTTTGAAGCTTCCTTTTAATCAATTGTTGGCATTACAAAGAATCACGGAGTGCGCTCAACACCCATTAAAAAAAACAATGGGTATGATATTAAAATGATATTTGAGAGCATACTATTAAAAATGATGTTGGGTACGATATTAAAAATGATATTTGAGAGCATAATATTAAAAATGATGTTGGGTATGATATTAAAAATGATATTTGAAGGCATAATATTAAAAATGATGTTTGGAAAAATGGAGGGCGGGAGTATTCATTTTTCTTTTAAATTTTAGACCTCCAATTAAAATAACATTTCTCCCACCCAAAACATGTGTTCTCGTTATCTCCCACTGGCTTAGTGATTAGGGTTTTTGTTGTGGGTCTTGTTCTTGAAACTGCCTTACTACAATTTCTTCCGGGTGCAAGTTCAGTCTCAACAATCTGTGGTTTTCGAAGATGCATTCTTCAGGGATTTTACTAAGTTCAATAATCAAGATGCACAATTGGGGGATCTATTGCAATTTCTTCCATGTGCAATTTCAATCTCAACAATCTGCTGTTTTTGAAGCTGCATTCTTCAAGGATTCTACTAACTTCAATAGTCAAGATGCAATGGTTTTCGAAGCTGCATTCTTCAAGGATTCTACTAAGTTCAATAGTCAAGATGCAGGATTGGGGGATCTATTGCAATTTCTTCTGGGTGAAATTTCAGTCTCAACAATCTGCAGTTTTCAAAACTGCATTCTTCAGGTATTCTACTAAGTCCAATAGTCAATACGCAGGATTGGGGGATCTATTCATGATTTTCTTAGCTTTCCTCAAAATCGTTTAGAATGAAGCCAAACCTTTGAGAATATTGATGCTAGTGGAATTTCCCCACAATATGATCCAAATCAAAGTGAATGGCACACATGGGAAGATAAACTTGCTTCATCAGATGATGCATTGTGCGCTGGTTTTTGGAAAGATTCCATGATCATCAATGACAATAAAAAAATTAGGCTTAACACGATCAATCAAACGCCAACAGTTTCAAATACAAATGTGGGATCGCACCTTTAAATCTCCTCTTACTGAAATCTCATCTTGGCACAATTTCCCGTTCAATTTAGACAGGGGACTAACAATATATGAATCTTCCTAACTGCATATTTTTGTTTGGATAATTTAGGTATCCATCTTTGCTATTTTCAAATGTGAAAACTCGAGGAGCACTGCAAATTCTAACTAGAGATGCATGTACTTTTTAATGGTTTTCTCAAAGGTTCTCTAATTGTTGTTGCCTTATTTCGATTTGAATAAAGATATTTTGTTGTAGCTCCACGTTAGAGTTCAATCATTTTTGAAGTTTTGTAGTGTTGAACCATTTTTGCTGAAGTATTGGCAAAGTACTATTTTATCACATCTGAATTACTGGTTTTTTATTATGTTATGTGGTTTGAGCTTCTTTAATATTTTGGAGAAACTGAATTCATTTTTAAAAGAATATTGAAGATTCTGGATCTATCGATCTGAGATGGATATTGCAATATAAATATGAAGGATTCATGAGATTACTACATGTTTTATCAGATTATTTTAATGATAAATGTTATCTTGTAGGAAAATTTCAAAATTTGAAGTCATATTACTTAAATACATTAATGAAAATGCATACGCTGATACAATGGTGCAAATGCATGGATTTAGTTGTTGAATGATATATGATGGTTTAATAGGAGAACAGGACACTTGCACCTGCCATTATAAGCTTAAGATCCAGGATTTTCATGAAAACCAGTCAAAGGCAGGAGTAGCAGGCAGGTTAACCTTAAACATATGTAAAGGCATCCTTATTTTCACTAGGTGCAGAGGCATTTCAATACAAGGAGGACTAGCTGTCATATTCATCAGTTTTGATTTGCTTGTAACATGTCTCATTTCTACAGTGGAATTGATTTTTATTGATGTTCTATGCATGATTTCTAGTTTATGTCAATGCAGGTGATCAAATCCTTGGGTTTCTATATTGATGATATAAAATGTCAAGAGGAAAAATGGCCCTTTCTCCAAAGAGACAAAGTCAGATACAACGTTAATGTTAATGTTGAAGGGTTTTGACTGCAAGTAAAGATGCACACAATTTTCTGGCTATTCATTAAAGCACAGGGCCTCTCGAGGGGAAAAAATGGGCTAACATAAACCCAAAATCAAACAAAATTAATTCCTCTGAAATTAATTGTAAAGCTGGAAATTTGATGCCAACAGAAAGTGAACATGTTCTAAAGGCCGAATTGAAGCAAACAAAGAAAATAAAATAAGACAATATAGATAAACTTGGAAAGAAAGATGTTATCAAGGGGATCAATGATCAGTCTATTTCTATATCTAATTTTCAGTTAGTGGTTGCTAAAGAAAATTTAAATTTGAAGAAGATGAAATGCAAATACAAGAAAGAGATGGATGAAATAATTTTGCCTCAAGGAAGCCAATGCAGTTGATTGCAGGCATAGGATTTTCATCAAATGATGTTGGATCAGCATTGTAGTTTCTGGAATTTTGCTCAGCATTTGAAAAAGTATGTACTTCTTATCCAAAATGTGTTTTAAGTTCATATCTATGGTTTAAACTAAAAAATTTTCACAGTGGATATTTTCTTTTACATTGTCATAGTTATACCTTCAGCAGTACCAATTTTTTGCTACAAACACACTAGTGTGATGGTATGAAGTGGAAAAAGTTTAATACTCGTCAGTTTACACCATGATTTGGGCTAACATCACTTCCTACTTATTCAGTTCTTGATTTCTGCATGTTTGATATAGCCCACAACACCTTTCCATTCTTTTAGAGCTATGCTTTTATACTAGTCAACAATAATTGTTATAGAAGTTCTTTGATTGTTAAAATAAAAGTAATTTTTCCAAGGCAAACTTTTGGAAGTATCTGTAAATGAGTTCTTATAGAAGTATCTTACCAATAGATGACGATATATGTTATGCTTAGTGCAAGTGAAATACCAAAACCTCTCTGATCATCAAGAAAATATGGTTTTGTAAGGTCTATGTATTATAATGAATTTCCACTATGCTGTTGCCCACATGCTTATATTGCAACTATGAAAGTTTAGTCCCAATTTTCAGGCCTTGGCCTCGATTCTATCTGAAGCAGCTCCTCTTGTTATAGGGCTTTGACACATGCTTACCATTCAACATAGTACCAGCTTATAGGGCCACCATATACTCCTCCTATGCATCTATATGGCTGATAGAATCATCCCTTGGGCCGTCTATAACACCTCTCTTTTAGTCTAACATGTTATCTCTATATTTTAAATCACCGTGTAAAACAACAATCAACACGTTGGCTATCCCAGGTATATTTCTCCACCAATATCAAGGCTTTCACTCATTCATATCATATATAAAGCCTATTTTAACAAAGCCCGTGGTATCCATTCCTAGAATAAAGCTATTTTTCCTCTTAGTGTTTATATCAACATTCTTATTTTTGTGTTTGACACAAAAATGTCCACTGTGGAGATTCCAAACCCAGAAACTCACAACTATCACCACAGAAATCTAAAATCTACAATTCTTATTTTTTCTTCTTCCTTTTTTCTCATGTCTTGAATTTTGCTATCCTTGCAGCACTACACTTTGGACATTCCCTATAGATGTTTCTCATTGTTGCTTTCTCTCTGATTTGGGGTACCCGGGTCATAATGCACTTCCTCCCATGCTTTGCATGTCTTAACAATGTTGAGAAAGATCGTTTGTCCTTGTTTATTTATTTCATATTCCCAGAAATCAGGATATGCATTTTGCAGAAACCTATCACATACATATGAAAAGCATTTGTTTATAGGCTATATTTTGAGAAGTTTTAGGAATAATATCTTCATTCAGCATGGTTAACCATGCCATACACCTCTCTGACTACCTTCATATCCCCGGTTTCAATGCACCTCTTGATATCCTATGAAAATGTTATGGTATTATGAATGTTGTAAACTAAGACTTGAAAGTTTCTAATAGCACCGAACAATTTCAGAATATTATGCCTATATGAGGTCAAATTAGACTACCACCACATCTCAAAAATGTCAAAGGAAGCTTGGATACATGTGCCCAAGAGTTTACTCAAAGGAAGTAATAAAGGCATGCGTGAGCTACAAATATGGACTTGAATGGGGATTTGAGAATCTCAGCAATACCATAGTAACTTCAAGAAGATAAGAAAACTTGAGCAATAACTTATAACTTCAATACCTGTTATTTACTCTTCCTAATTGGCATACATTATCCCAGAAAACGCACTTGTTATATTACTTGGCCATCATTTTTCTCTTTTTAAATTTGAATTCAATTTCTTTGACATTAGTGTTTAATGAGGTTGGCATGTCAAATATGTAAGTTTTTTCAGCCCTAATAATTTTTTTAAGATGCAGTCATTGTTCATGAACCCTTTCGATTCCCCTACTTTAAAAGGAACAAACTTGTAAAAAAAATCATCTAAAATTTTAAGAAAAGGGTCTTTATGCTCTTATGAAGTTTTCCCCTTGGAAGGAAAGGGATATAATTTATCCTACAAGAAAGAATATCTTCAGGTGCAGAACTGCCTTAAAGTAAACTATGTAGCAAAATAAAATACAACCCCTGATCCACTAAAACTATTTTAGGTCTTACCTACCTGTTGGTCGAAACAATCTCAGTGCCCCATAAACAGTTGTAAACACAAATGTTTCATTCATTCCTTGCAAGATTCCATCAACATTTGAGAAACGAATGTTGATATATTCACTAGAAACCAAAAAGCACACACGGAAAGAAACATTTTGTGATCAAATTGAATAAACATGTGCAAATGTTGGAACAAGTCTTGAGTTGTGAATAAGAAGATAATATACTTGATATTTTATCTTTGGAGTGGGTATCAAAGCACCATTCAACAGGAGGAGTATATGGCAGCCCTATCCGAAGTATATGATAAAATTTGTATTCATAAAAAAAAATGAGCAATGATGACTCAGAAATGCCACTAAATGAATGAGAAAACCATTGTTCTATGGGGATGTGTCCCTTAGGCTGGGAGGGGGAACTTCCATGTTTCCCATGTTCCCAAGGTGTCTTTTTCTTGTAGGATGCTCTAAGAAACATTTTTCCACATATCTCTTTTGGGAAATGCGGTGAAACATAGAGGGAAATGCATTTTCCCAAAAGGGTTTTTTATTTTTCCCTTTTTGGGACGATTGAAGAAACATTTTTCTACATATCTCTGTGGGAGACTTAGATGGAAAATTTTTCCTAGTGTGAAGGATGCATTTTCCAAAATTAGGATTTTAAGCTTTTCCCTATAAAAAAATGTGTTTTTGGATGACTCTTTTGGATGTCTCTTAGAAAAAATGAGTTGCCAATTTTTATGGTGTCCCAAATGATTCTACTTGCTTGTTTGACCATCCCTATACGTGCAACCAAGGTTGTGATTCCTTGTATTCCTTCTCCAAGTAATATTTATTCATGTTTTGTTTACTCTTTCCAATTCCATTGCAACTCTCGCCTAGTCCAATATACCATCATTTCGACACGAGTCGTTGATCCACATTGTACTTTTGGCTAATCAATGCCCATTAAATTGTACTTTGTCAATTTTGGATTTTTGGCCATGTTATTAGAACCCCATTATCGAGGTTCCTAGTGTAGTCGATGTTCTTTATCCATGTTGTGCTCACTCTTTCAAATACAAGTGCAACCCACATCTAATCCAATATACCATCATTTCGACATGAGTAGTTTATCCACATGGTAATTTTAACTAATCAATACTCATTAAATTGTGCTTTGTCAATTTTGTATCTTTGGAAATGTTATTAGAACCCCATTGTAGAGGTTCTTAGTGTGCTTGATGTTAAAGGTGATCAAAGGTTATAGAGCTTTTGCCACTTTTAGTGGTATGTATAAGTAATTGATTGATTTATAGTAATAAAAGTTTGTTCCAATTATATATTGTGCAAGCATTTAAAAGCCAAAAAAAATCTGTATCACTTTTCAGATAATATCATTGGATTTTTTACATATATAATCACAAAATATAGCAATAAGTGAGACAAAAAATTAGATATGGAAGGCACCAACCCCCACAAAATTATTATTCATATACTCTTGGTATTCTAGCACTTGTGGAATAAGTTGGAGAGCCTTCTTGGAGAGCTTGTTTGCTAGGGTATTGAGTTCATGGTATATATGGCCACAAGAGAACCAATCCAAATTGTTATAGACTTGTTTGATACCTTGCAAAATGTGATCCAAATGAGGGGCCACTATGTTGAATTTGTCGCAGACTCAATCCACAACAAGTTTTGAATCCCCCAAAATATTTAGTTTTTTGACATCTTTTTGGTTGACCACATTGACAAGAGGCTAGAGAATTGAAAATTCAATTCTCATGTTTGTGCCCATACTTGAGCATATTTGATATGCAAAAAAATGAGCAATTTTTTGCATTTTTCTTTCCACAATGATTTTATTTCATAACTTTTATCTTTGATGTTGTGACATCAATTAAAGATTCCATTCCTCATTAGTAGGACTGCCTACATACAGACCTCCACTTTGAGGTTCTATTTCTTTAAGTGGTTCACGCCCAATGAATTTATACTCATCGATGCTAGCTGGGTCATATGGTAACATTTCATCTACTTTTCATCAACCTTTAAAGACAAAAACCGGCATATCAAATTATTCACACCCATTAACAGGAAAAAATAAACTAGCTACAATCCATTCTGGTGAGATGTTGGATATATTGAAACCATTCCCACAGGCTTCAGAAACCACTCTGGCTCCAGTTCAAGTTCTGGATGGAAAGACAAACTCCTTGCCATAATCTCTTGGCAATCAATCAATTTCTCTTACAGTTGCATTTGTCAACAACGAAGATAATTGTAGTTTACAATTTTCCATCAGTTCTCCATCTAAAGTATTGACTATAGATAAAGTCGATGGATTTAAATTGTTACCAATGAACATGCCTATTGTGACAACATGTGATCTCTCTGATGGTACGGTTTCAAATTGTTCTGTAGTTTTTTCACTTGATTCTGGATTAGATCATCATACTAGTGAAAATAAGAAAAACATATCTAAAAAACAAGCAGGTCTTTCAACAAATGAATGTTCAAATAAGATGACAAAATCTGAGCACAAGCATAAAAAGCATCATATGCAACAACATGTGTCATTAGTAGGAAGCTCTTCAAATATGGAAAGGGATTCAAAAGGAGATGTGGTTGCAAAGGAGTCTAAACTTATTGGTTCTCACAGGCAGGTGGAGGAGTTAATTTTGAGTCAGAATTCATCATCTACCTTAACAACTCCTTTAATGAAAATCCTATAGAAGATGATTAAAGTTGTTGATGGAGGGGCTAATTCTAACCTAGCTATAGAAATAGTTCTTCATTCTTCACTACCAGAGCATAATTCTTCAGCCCATCCTTATGGTAGATTTAGCAATCCCATAAAATATGAAAAGATTCTATTTCCAAAGAAGTCATCAGGAAACATGGTTAATGTTGTGGACACTCCCTCGTTAAGGATATCGGGAGTTTCATTGTCTGTAGATGAGATCACAGAAAATGATTTTTTCATGTGAACCTTGGAACCTTTACAATATCCAAAATCTATGAGTGAATTGATCATTGTTGATATGTCTTCATATTTGGGAAGCTCTAGTGAGGGACAAAATAATGAGCACTATTGGTCATATGATTGACGATTCGAAGGCCAAGGAACATATTGATACTTACTTCAATAGGATGAAAAAAAATTCCAATAACCAAGGGCTTCCCTCTAGGCCAAGGTTCATGTTGAAGGATCTGATTGATCTAAGGAGGAATGGATGGAAACAAAGGAAGAAAGTTGAGGGCCCCAAGAAAATAGAGGAAGTGAATCGGGATGTTGTGCAAGAACTACATGGACAAGGAGGCCATTCTCGAGGTACCAATATGAGACATTAAGGTCGGAGACTTGTGACACCACTTAATCATGGTGTGAGAGGACATGCGATGCCACCTTACATGGCAGGTGCACAGATGGGTTCACTTCCACATATGGGTGGGATTAAAGGGCCACAACCCCATATGAGACCACGTGACTGTGGATTCACCAGTCAAGATGCTCAGATTGTGGATAGGGCTCAATTTGAAAAATAGTCTATGCCAAGCCCTTCAACACACAAAGCTTCTGATTATGGCCACTTGAATCTTAGTCCTAAGGGAGGTCTTGGCAAGGGAATAAGAGGGAGGGCTCGACCTCTGCCATATGCTAAGAGTGCTCTAGAAGTTATTCCACCATTCACATCCTGAGAAATAGACGAACATGTGCAGGTCCGATTTCAGGTTGCAGCTCTGACCAGATGCCAGTTGGTATGAGAGATGAAATTTTGACAAGGACTTACGCTACAAAAAAGCCTTTATTTTCAAAATCATGTGTCCAGGAAAGAAGTGTTTTGTATAATTACATAAGAAAGTTTAAGAATTCATACTCATCAGGTGACAGAGGTGGGAAGACTTTGAATGCTGAATTTCAATTGTAAGAAAATTCTTCTCAAAGAACTTTGAGTTCACAACTCATTGAGGTTCAACTTAGGAAAAAGGATGAAATGGAAATCAAAGAATATTATAGGTGCATTCCTTTACAAATATTCCATGCATTTTCATTATGTCTTTTAGAGAAGTTGACAAATTTCCCTGACTTTTTCTTAATTTTGCATGACATACCATCTAATGTGAGAGATTTGAAGGAGGCAACTTTTTGTGTAGATGACATTAAAGCACCATTGTTCCATTCAAATATGGTTTCACTTTGGATATTAAAATATTTTTTCAGGAAAGATGTTGAAATTGATCTTCTGGGGAATCTACTTACACATTTATGCAAGTCTAAGCTTTTCTTGCTAAATCAAGGATAACTTACTGAAGGGTAATGTGAAATTTTGTGTTTTTTCTTATTCAATTTTGAATATATTTAAGGACTGATACAGTCTATGATTATTTGCGATTATGAATTATAAATATATATAATTTTGATGTTTCTAGGTTAGAGACTATTATATTTTCATTGGAGGATGCTACTGTTGATGTGACCAAGGCTCCTGAGTTCCTTGGTCATGTAGGGTCAAAATCCACTAAGGTGATTCCACGTCATTAGAATAATTTTTCATCTTTACTGGGAAACAAATCCATTACAGAATAGGAGTTTCCCAAGAAGGAATTTATAACATGAAAACAAAAAATTACAAGCAATGTTAGTTTGTCTTTCCAAGGCATATGATAGAGAAAAACGACTTTATTTAGGGCTACTCATCCATATAGGGTTCAATGTGCAGTTGGTTAACTAGATAATGAATTTTATTTCCTCAATATATGTGAAATTCTAATTAATGGTTCAACCTATTTTTCTATCATGCCTACAAGATACCATGGGTAGGTATTACTAATGGCCCCTCTGCAATTTTTTACTATAGAGTTGGTGGTCTCAATAGAGTTATAATAGAGTAAAAAAGAACTATAATGTTGACAACTATACAAATAGGATTTTCCCTAAACTTGACATATTTATTCTTTGTTGATTATGTTTTTATTTTGGGTGATATGACCAAGGTAGATGCAATTATGCTAAAGGACCCCACCCTTGGAGAACTTAATTTCCTACCTTTAAAACTACCAACAACTGAGGAGCTACAAGAATCAACACCATCTTTATTTTGAACCTAAATAGTCTTCTTATCTCTGAGTATTTACCTAATCACAATGACCAATAGATTCTCCTCATGGATTATTTCTCTCATTCTATTTATTAGTAAAATCCACAAAATGTATCCCTACATTTGAATCTTGGGAAAAAAAAATATAATTGTTATCATTTAAATTATCCATATCTCTTGGAGCCCAAAAATCCATTTGATTTGGATAAGCTTTATTTATAACCTCAAAAGAAACCCTATTATAAGCTGAAGGACCATTATGTCCTCTTGATTCTTGACAAAGTATGATGGAATGAAATTCAGTGAAGAACAGATCCAGGTTTAACATGTCAGAAGCTAGGTTCACTGAGATGATGACCTTGGTTTAAAGATATCCACCATACAAACTAGGACCACCCATACTTATCGTTTCCATCTCTCTTTCATCATCAAGATTAACATACTGAGGACCTATAACCCACGGAGACTGATGGTAGTCATTGCAATGTAATTTATTAGAATACATGCCATTTATTATTTTGAGATTTACCACATCCGAAAATGGCGTCATTTACATAATTTTGAAGAAGTCTACAAATTAGGTCAACATAATATTTTTCACATTTACGACTTCCCGCACATTTGTTGGTTCTTGAAGCTCGAGTACTTTCATAACAAAAATAGGCAAATTCAAACAACAAAAATTGTTCACTCTCTTTTCATTTTCTAATATTATAATGAAGTTTTGTTACAGACACTATTTGTTTATTTGTTTTGGTTAGAAAAGGGTTTGCTATTGGTTTTATGCGACTTTCAATTTATCATATGTAGTGTGTTGAGAAATGGGAAAGAATAATGTGTGACATTTATCTTGTAGAAATTGATGCTGAATGAAATGATACATATTTTAACCAAACTACAATTCACTTTGGTAAAGGCGGAGGAACATCTTAAAAAACTTCTTAAGGATACACCATATACAAAGTTTGACCATAAGTAACATATGCACTTTTCTTTTGTAGATATGTTCTTTTTTCTACCCAAGATATCACAACAAGAAAAATATTGATATTGTAGAAATTGTTTGAGGATTTCATTGAGGTCGATTTTTCTGATGTCCTCTTTGATTGATACTTTCTCATATGTCAGGAAGGCTTTCAATATGAATTAATATGTTCATGAAACAAATCAGATTTAAATTTTACAGATATAAAAGATAATAAAAAAATGTCAATGTATTTGTTTGATTGTTACTTGACTCTACTGTGGATAGGTTACACGAAATGTGATTGGAAAAAGTATGGGGAGACGATGCATATCAAGTCTTGGATATGGTTCATTCATTGTTAGAGATCGCTTAGACACTTAAGCCATTGACTTTGGAAATGTTTCTAGTCGGAATTCCAATGGTTTTTAATATTGTTATTATTTCACCTCAAGGTTATTTTGGGAAATAATAAGTTTTATGAATGCCAGACATGACATCGGTGGATAGGTAAACAATTTTTTTATAATTGCAATTTCCATTCCATGATATCCTCTCTTTATTGTTTGATTGTATTTTGGACTTTTCTTTTGATTTTTTTTTTGTCTTTTAACTATGAAATTGAAAATGCTTAGTACCATGTCCATTTAAACAACAACCAAAGCTTGAAGATGAAAATAGTATTACACTATATTGATTGGAATCCTTATAGTTATTTTGTGTTAAAATATTTTCATGACTATCAGAAAAAGTTACTTTCATGTTGTTATTTGTGTACATGTTGTTTATATACTTGACTAAGTTCATGCATTACAAAATGAAATGTTGTTTTCAATAAAACGACAAGGATTAAAAATCACACCTCAGATTATTTCTTTTCACAAGTTATCTACAGCTTGAGATTTTTAGCATATAACTTAGTTGACATGATTGTTCCTAAGCTTTCCTTGAAAGTTGAATACTAAGTTTCTAAGGTGTTATTTTCTATATATGGTGATATTTTATTTTCTTTGTTTATACAGGTTATCTAGCCACATTATAGTGGCAATTATCACCCCAATGAAAAAAAATTGTTCGAGTTTCTTATTTGTATGGGGAAAATGGCTTTGACATTGTTTATGTTGAGGTATAAATCGTATAAACTATTTATAGTCTAATTTAGTTTATATTCTAGTGTTCATTGTCTTTCATGTTTTACATTTTGCATTGTATCTTATTTTGTTTTCAGAAAATGAACTCAATATTGATGGTAAGAAGCATGAATTGAAAAAAGAGGGGAGCAATAACATTGGAGCGACAAATGCAAAAAGAGAGAGAGGAGAACTAGTTTGGTGATACTCTTAGAGCCAATATCCCGCATAAGACACACATATAAATATTGATGGTCATGTCTTCAGAGTTGGTAAATTCACCTGCAATGCCTTGAAAACACAACGATAATGTTTTGAAGTGATGAAACACCATTTCATGTGTAAATTGAGTCCAACCAATATTACGTTGGAAAATCATATTGTAATACTTTAACATTTCATATAATATAATTTATGTGGTTGAAATTATTTATAGTTGCACTTGATATTGTTTAATATTGTAATTAAAATATGCGACTTTGTGTTTTCATATTAGATGAACATGCACATTGTATGACAGTTTTTAAATCATACAAATTGATTTATGTTGATTAATAATGAACACAAAATCAATTTAAAACTACTAAATTAGTAGTTCATATTGATTAATGATGAACAAAAATAAAATGAATATACGACTAAATTAGTCTTTTATAATGATTATTAATGAAAGTAAATTAAATTAATATAAACTACTAAATTAGTCGCTTATATAATGAATAAATGACTAATACAAATGATAAATGTGTGACTACAAATGATGACTAAATGTTGCATATATATGATTATTAGTAGCAAATTTACAGTATCTTATAACACGACTGAAATTTATTCATATTTCTTAGGTCATTAATTGGTTTCAAACAATGACTAAAATTTGCATATATATGACTATTAGTAGCTAATTTACAGTTTCTTATAACGCAACCAACATTTTGGTCATTAATTGGTTTTCTCCGGTGATCATATAGTAATATATTTTGTTGTATATTTGGTCTTTAATTGTGATAATTAATGACGAAATCAAATATTAAATCAATGATTAAATCAATGACCAAATCAATGACTAAATTAATGATCAAATCAATGACTAAATTAATGATCAAATCACTGACTAAATCATTGGCTAAATCAATGACCAAATTAATGACCAAATATACAACCAGAAAAAAAATAGTGATATAAAAATGACCGAAAGTTGGTCGCGTTATAAGATACTGTAAATTAGCTACTATTGGTCACCAATCGAAAAATAGTCGTTTATATGAAAATTTTAGTCGTTTTTTTTGTAACTAATTAGTCATTTTGTAATAGTGTTGGTAAGTCTATCAAATACCACCATGATGAAACTCTTTCCTTCGGACTTAGGTAAACCTGTGATAAAATCCATAGAAATCTCCTCCCAATGTTAACTTGGAATGGATAAAGGTTGTAGAAGACCCGGGGTCTTAATTGTCTCAATTTTATTTTTCTAGTAAACCAAACATTCTGCCACAAACTTTTGAATATCAAATTTAAGGCCATCCCAAAAAAGTTCTTTCTTCACCTTGTGGTAAGTTTTTAAAATCCTTGAGTGTCCTCCTAAAGGAGAAGTGTGAAATTCCAAAAGAATATCTTTTTTTAGATGAGAATTATTACAAATATATACGCAATCTTTGTACCACAAGGAATCATTTTTCCAACTAAATGTATCATATGTACTAGGATCTTGCTGCAACTTTTGAATGAGTCTCCACACTTCTTCATCCTTATTTCATTCATCCCTTGCTTCGGTTATCCAATCTAGTTGGATAATAGAAATGGCACAAAGCAATGCTTCCACATCTTCATTATTTCTTGAGAGTGCATCTGCAACAACATTCAACTTCCCTTTTTTTGTAGATTATTTCAAAATCATAACCCAACATATTTGTGACCCATTTTTGTTGCTCTTCTGAAGATAGTCTTTGTTCAAAAAAGTGTTTAAGACTATCATGATAATTTTTTAACTTGAAGTGTCTTCCCATTAGGTAAGGCCGACATCCCTTTAGTGCATGTATTATTTCTAACATTTCCTTCTCATAAATAGCTTTCTGTAAATACTTTCCTTTGATTGGACGACTTCCAAAAGCAATGGGTCTTCCTTCTTGCATTAAAACAACACCAATTCTATTTCCTGAGGCATCACATTCGACAATAAAGGTTTTTGTGAAGTCTGGCGTAGCTAAGACCGGTGTTAGGCACATTGTCTCTTTAAGATGTTCAAAGGCCTTAGTTGATTCATGAGTCCATGAAAATGCATCTTTCTTCAATAATGTTGTTTAGGTGTTGTTATTCAATTCTTAACAAAATTTATATAATACCCTGTTTACCTGAGAAATACTCGCAACTACTTTATTGTTGTGGGGAATTTCCATTCCTTAATGGCTTTAATTTTGCTAGGTTCTACCTTAACACCCTCATGAGATACAATATGACCGATATATTCCACCTCTTGTACTCCAAAGGAACATTTGGATGATTTTTCACATAATTATTTCTCCTCCAACAATTTTAACACCCTGTCAACATGTTGAACATGATCCTTCTAAGACTTGTTGTAGATTAGTATATCATCAAAAAATACTAGCACAAATTTTCTAAGGGCTTGAAAATGGAATTCATCAACCCTTGAAATGTAGAAGGTGCATTGGTAAGGCCAAAAGGCATTACCAAAAATTTATAACGGCCCTCATGAGTTTGAAATGTTGCTTTTTGGAATATCTTTAGTCTTCATTCTAATTTGATGATATCCTAAATGAAGATCCAACTTGGTAAAATAAATTGCTCCATTTAATTCATCCAGTAATTCATCAATCACAGGAATGGGAAATTTATATTTAATAGTGAGCTTATTGAGCTCCCTATAATCCATACACATGCGCCCGGATCCATCCCTCTTGTGCACCAATACTGTTGGAGTAGAGAACAAACTTTGACTAGGTTGAATTATACCAGCCTCTAACATTACTGTAATCATACGTTCAATTTCGCTCTTTTGGACATAAGGATATCTATAAGGCCTATTGTTTGGAAGAACACTTCCTAGAATTAAATGAATAGCATGATCATGATCACGAATAGGTGGGAGTCCTTTGGGAGTTTCAAACACCTTGGAATGATTATCCAAGACTTTTTGCATATATGGAGAAATAGAAGATTTTGATGTTGGAACTTCTAGTCAGCATAATTGTGCAATTTCGCCTTGTTGTTATTTCTTAAGAAGCTTTTTCATGACATTAGAGCTTATTATCTTTCCCTTCTTCCCTGTGATACCCAGTAATTCGACTTCCTTTCCTTCCAAAAAAAAATTCAAGAAAAGTTCTTGAAAATTAAAGGCTACCGTCCCCAAAGATTGTAACCATTGTACTCCTAGTACAACATCGGCACCTCCCATTGGAATGGAAAGAATTGGAGTATTCAATACATATTCCCCCATGGTTAGCTTGATATTATGGCATTTTCAAGAGAATTTTATAGTCCCTCCATTTACAACCATCACTTGAAATTCTCGTGCTGGGTATAGGAAGAAATTCAATTCCTTGGCTACCTTACAATGAATACAATTATGGGTACTACTCGAATCAATCAACACTATTACCTTTTTCTTCTTGAAATGTCCTTCTATATTGAGATTTTGAGTGGTAATTCCTGCCAATTCATTACATGATATGGCCAGACTCATTTATTCTTCTTCTAGGGTTGGTTCTGGGTGTATATCTTCTTCTTTTGAAGTTTCTTGTTCATTTTACTCCTCCTCTTCACAATCTATGTAAAATAATTTCTTCTCAACACACTTATGTCGTTTAGTGTATTTTCTATCACAACAATAGCAAAGCCCTTTTGCTATTTTTTCTTCCAATTGTTGTGGTGTCAACCTTGTAGGTTGTGGAATTCTAGGAGTAGCAACACTTCCATATTTATAGATGTGATTGGTAGGCTTCCTTGTCGCCATAATTTTACATTCAAATTTTGTTGCCAACCTGAAAGCCTTCTCCAATGAATCAGGTTCCCAAAAGAAAACCTCATGTTGGATGTTATCCTTTAAAGTCCCTATGAAGACATCAATCATGTTTTCCTCTGGAATATTAGTTACCCTTATATTCAATTTTTGGAAGTCCTCAATGTGCTCCACCATCGAACCCTTTTGTTTGAGATTTATCAATTGGCTAAATAAGGTGTTGCTCTTTTTATTCTCATAATTTGCTATCATTTCCTTAGTAAAAATTTACTAAGTGACAATTTTTTTATGGGAGCAAAGCCAGCGATACCATACAAATGTATTTTGTTCTAGATGTAAAGTTGCAATGCATACCTTTTGTGTGTTTTGCACATTATTGAGATCAAAATATTGCTCCATCTGTAGTATCCATGTTACGGGATCCTTGCCATCAAAATTCCTCATATCCATATTTGGAATATGGTGGTTCTTCCATCCAACATTAGAGTTTATGAAATCACGATTAACATTTATTTTGTTCTCATCATGAGTTTCCTCTACTATATTTTCACCATTAGGAAACATTTCTTGTATCAACTTTTTCAAACCTCGCATGTCTACTTTTAGATCATTCTTCATGTTTTCCA